>JAKVDI010000001.1:1200000-1604434 GCA_022836835.1 Pythium insidiosum
TTCATCACGGCGTTTTCCAGCGCCACGAGATGAGGATCGTGCACGCGAAGCTCGCGCATGCAGTGGCAAAGCTTGTAGAGGTACTCGAAGTTGGGTCCGCTGCGGCCTTTTCTCGTGGCGATTTGATGCGCCATCTCGTCGAGTCGCGCGGGGCCGAGGAAGTCCGAGTTCTCGGGCGTCGCGATGTACACAAGCGCTCTTCGCACCTTGCCGTCTGTGCAGAACACGTCGACCTCGGTGCGCTCGTAGCCGGCTTGTTCGCGGTTGTCGAGCTGCGTTAGCGTGCCGTCGATGTGCTCATCCGGCACCTTGTAGAGGCGGCCCCACGTGATGCTGTCCTTCTCATCATGGGCGTGCTCGTCGTCGAACTCCTTCATCTGCTCCGAGCTGATGAGCGTCACGACGCGGCCCTTTTCCTCGGGCGAGCCGCGGTGGTCGGGGCTGCCCTGCCAGAAGCGGCGGTGCCATCCCTTGACATAGCCAAAGATGGTTTCTTCCGCGGGAAATCCCGTCTTCCAGACGATCGATCCATCTGCGAGTCGCAACACAAAGAGCCGCATGAGCGTCTGGGCATCCGTGATGGCAGTTGATGCAACACAGCGGCGACTTACATCCAAAGACCCACATGGCGACTGAGATGGAACTTGAGGTTGGGATTGAAGTGGAGATGGAGATGGAGCGTGGTCGATCGATGCGACTCCAAGAAGGCAAGTTGAGCAGTGAGTCTGACGGCGCTCGGGGCGTTTTGGCGCCGCAGCATCGCCGTTGTGCCATTCTTGCATGGGTGTCCAGCAGGAACCCAAGAGCCACGGGAACAATCCCAGCCCTACCCCTTGTCTGACCCCTGGTCGCGGACAGCTCCATAATGCTGGGAGACTGGGCGACTCGATCGGAAACGCGGCGCGCGGTCGACAAAAAACGCGAAAACGCAAAAGGAGAAAAATCAAGAAAAGCACCAGAGGGCGTCGGGGCTGCAGGCAGGCAGCAGAGAATAATCCATGCATCCAGACCCTATCGTAAAGATTAAAGAGAATGTCTCAGTCCTTCTCCACTAGATCTTGTGCGGCTTGAAGTTGCGCAACTCGGTCGCCACCCAAGTTTAGCGTGCTGCTGCCGACCCAATTGAGATGGAGAGAGAGCTCAAATGTCATGCCGGCCTTTCGTGACATTCTGTTTCATGAGATCTCGCAGATCATGTCTGGAGCCGGGAAGCAGACTGGAAGTGAGTTACTTGGCTGGAGTGATGTCGACAGCATGGCCGACGCTGATTGGTCCACCCGTCGGCCTGTCAGAGGCGGCGACTCGTCAGTCACCGCCCAAGTGCCACAGACCGCAGGGTGGATCCATGTCCAATCGGACCAATCAGCGCTCGCTTTGACCGCCGATCGACCCCCGAGTGGAGCCATCATCGCGATCCGCCGCTCTGATTGGGCGAGACATTTCGAGCAGCGCAGGAGAGTCAGAACCAGCCTGGATCGTCACCTCCATCATGGCGGTCGACGGACTCCATGCAGCGCACTTGGTCACAGAGATTCTGTATGGAGGCGTCGCTCCGTCCGTCCATCCGCATGCATGTCAGGATCAGATCACGCAGGGCCTCTGTCACAGTGGCTCTGAGCAGCGCGCGGGAACCGGAACCTTCCGAGTCGTCGCGTCGCGCTGACTTTCTCCTGTCTGTCTGTCTGTTCGTTCCATCGGCGGAACGTCCGCAGTGAGCAGCGATTCGATTGTTGATGCGTGCAAGAGAGTGCAAACGAATGGATTTATTGTAATGACAACAGCAGTGTCAGCGATTGCTGGCACTTGGGGGGGTCGATCTAGTGCTTCATACTGCATGCCTTGTGCTCCAAGACAGCTCATAGTCAAAATGGCGCGGCGCGCACGTGTGATGATTGTCACAGCGCGGGCGCGTGCGTTGAGGCAACACGGGCGACCACGTTCCGATGCGGGTCGACTTAAACGGTATCCGCGACCTTGGCCGCGTTCTCGTCGAGGAAACCGAGCTCGTCCTCATTGCGCACGATGGGGCAATCGCGAAGAATCGAGTGGGCAGTCGCAAGCGCAGCACTGCAAGAGAACAAACGTCTTGATTAGCGACAATGCTTTCATCTCATACGATTTCGTCATGGTAGGCGCACCTGGCACTGCAGATCGTGAAGAGAATCGAGCCACCGAAAAGTACGATCACACCGAGAGACACTGCGACAAATACCACGTCGTGTCAGTCTGTGCACTCGAACTCGTAGACATATATGAGTTTGACAGCACAAGGGCGTACCGGCAATCTGCCCCATCTTGCGCTGCTCTGGCGTGAGCGGTCGACCAAAGACAACGACGGTGCCATTCGGGTCGGAGCTCGCAACGCTCGAGCCATACAACCAAAAGCCTCCGATGCAGATCAAGACGAAAAGGAAGACGGGGTTCAGCAGACTAGAGTGCAACAATGATCTCGTTAGATCGAGCTCAACAAATAATCCACAATCATTGTGATACTCACATCGTCACGACGCCGACAAGCGCAGCGGAGATGGCGTAGTTGGTGGCGAAGAATACGATGTTCTTTCTTGTGCGCGTCGCAAGCTCCTCGCGCTTGGGAATGTTGAACGGCTTCTCTTCGCCTATTTCAACACAAACGCGCACACAGGGTCGCCAGCACCCATGAGCAATCGCGCTCGACGACGAGTATCAAACGTCACGAGTCATCTGCTCTTACCGAAGCCGAAAAACAGGCCAAGCCCACGAACGTTGCGAATGTCAACGACCTGGCTGAGCTGTTCCTTGACGCGCTGCAGTCCATCGGCGCGGATTTCGACCGAGATCGATCCTTCGTCTCCCTTCATCATCTTGGTTGTGTCTGCCTTCTGGGGAAGAGCTGGAGGCGGCGCTTGCGTGGAGAGGAGGAGGTTCGCGTGTGCGTCGCTATCTGATGGGAAGCGCCTGCTTCGTGTTTGCTTCCATCAACGAGAAGAGGGGCAAAGGAGCGGTGGCGTCCTCAGATTTGTGGATATCCGGGTAAGAATCATTGTGTTTCTAGCCAATCAGAAGAGAATAAGGAGGAAAGGAATTTCAGCCAGTGTATGGACGATCTGGAATGTTGGTGGTCGAATCCAACTCGTCAGAGTGAATGTTCATCGGCGCCAACGACGGCAACAACGGCAACAACTGCAACGTTTCTGACTGACGATGCCCAAGGGAAAGCAAGCGAGCGCCTCCGGGCGACGCCACGCGCAGCGACGACAGGCTGCCAGCTCTGATGGCAAACGGCGAGTTTCGACCAGACGAACGAAGGCTGCTGAAGGTAACGCGGTTGTAATCGGGAGATTGTAGTTTATGCCGCGCTGACCCCCGTCATCTCCCTATTCAGCACGCGCTCATGCCAGTAGTGTCACGGGTGCTCACGCTGCGGGGTCAGTGCGTGATGCAAGTGTCATTACATCTGTCGATGGAGAGGAAACCCCGTCGCGTAAACGACAGTACAGAACGCGGTCTGTTGGTAGCGATGAAAGTGAGGATAAAGAGAACATTCCCAGCAATCGTCTACCCGAGAGCAATGCTGGTCAGGCCAAAAAACGACGGCAGAGTAAAGGGTGTCTCACACCACTTAGCGAGTGCCAAGCGACGGAAACACCTCCTTCGATCAAGGATCGTGCATCACATTCTGTCAGTGAAGACTCGCCACCACCATTTGCTTTCCAGAAGCGTCCGACCTCCTTGAAGGAACGGAAGATGCAGGCGAGAAAGAAGCGCGAGTTGCTTGAAGAACGCAGTCTGCAACGCGTCCAAGAACTTGCTGAGTATTTCAAATCTCTCGATGAGCAGGAGCTGAGTTTTGGTTAGCCCTTTACCGACAGCGCGTTCTGTTCTAGTGCGTTGGTTCCATCCAATAGCTCATTCCTTCATCATCATCTCATTCTTCTTTGTGACTGGTCGCTGCAGCAAGGAGCTGGTCGCAGAACTTGGGGCTTTGATGACGCGAACGGTTCTCTTGTGCTTTCTTCGCCAGCAGTGATGCGTCAATGTTGACTGTCTCCAGGATCACCTCCATAACAGCCTCCTGCGAGACGTTTCCGGTGTCATGTGAGTCTCTTTCACACGTCGCTATCAACAAGATGTCAAAGCCTTACCTGAATCGTCGGATCGGCGTCGTCGAGGTGCACAAAGAGGCAATCGAGCGTATAGTCGATGATTGTCCCCCTGAAGTGCGACTTGGGCGCCGCTCGAAGGAACGTCTTGAAGGTTTGGCACGCAGCTCGACGCACGATATCATTGCTGTCGTCCAGGCGCTTGAGGATCTCCGCGTACAGCTGATGCACCGGCTCCTCTGCTCGACCGAAATGCATCAATCCATCAGCACGTGCTTGACAGCGTTGTATACATCAACGGGACACTACCTCCAAGACAACCAGGCAGTGCGACGAACAAGTATTGAAGAGCGAGACAGACAAGTTGTCGCGTCTTCGCGTCTGCATCGTCGAGACATGACTTGAGCACGGGGAGCATCTGGGGAGCAGCCTCGAAGAGACAGGGCTGGTCAGCGAGGCCCTGTCGAAGCAATGTGTAGGCACACGCGACCGCTACTTTGCTGTAAGCATGAGATTGACACAATTAGATATGCTCGACAAAGAAGTGCAGGCGGTACAAGGCTCACCGAATAGTCGCTGCCACTCGTCCACCGTGCCAAACAATGTTGGGCATGATGGCCTTGAGCAGAAGCTGCGTGTTAAATGGCTTGAAGGCCTGCACACACAAGGATCGTTGGTACTTGGGCAACGAGCGAAGATACCGTCAAGTCGTTAAAACTGGATTACCTGGCAGACCGCGTCATTTCCCAGCATCGTCTCCAGCAATGCGAGGAACGCGAGCCGCACGTCCGCATCTTGAGACACATCCAAGTGAAGCAGAAAGACCGGCACAAGCGTCGTCATGTTCTCGCCACAAGCCTGAATATCGCCAACAGTTAGATCGATTGCACACACAAGAATTCACGACTTCTCAACATACCGCTCCAGCGCGTCGGCAGACCGAGTCGAAAAGAACGCGGCTGGCATGACTCTTCTTCCAAGCGCTGTTGGGCTCCGAAGGAAGCGACATACGTTCAAGAAGACGGCCCAGAAAACGCTTATAAAGCTCCTGTTGAGAACGAAACATCAGAAATCTGCGATCCTTGTGGCTTATGCCGAAGAGTAAAGAACTACCTCTTCGGATTGACCACACATGGTCGCCAGCGCCGCCAAGCACTCTGTCGCCTGATAGACACAAGCGCAAACGTCTCAGAACCATTATCTTTAAGTCGCTTCCTTTTCGGTGTGGAGCTTACCGTCTCATTGGCAATCGAGTCTTCTGGCGCGGCTGCGAAGAGGTGATTGATGAGCCAGAACAAGCGGAACGAGGCGTCATCATCGGTCTGCAACGCTGCACCGGCAGTGTTGATAACAGTGAGCACGACAAAAGCGAGTTGCTCTTGCAGATCAGCGGCCTCCGACTCCCGCACGCCACTATCGCACAACGCGTCGAGAATCGCCTGTGAAGTGCACACACGAGACGTCACCAACTTGCCACCTCCACGTGCCATTGAGGAATGTAGAGTACAAACCTCTAAATGGGAGGTAATCGTCTGTGTCGTCATGCCTCCGATGCTCATTCCCAACAGAACGAGGCCGTTGGTGCGATGTTGAGCCGTGTCTTGTCCTGCCATTCGGCCCGCCACCATCGGCAGCAGCGACGCCAAAATGGTCGTCGGGTCAGCATAGTATCCCACGACCGCGAGACACTCTTTCACACTTTGCGTCACCGCCTCTTCGTCATCGCGACAAATCTTGGCGAGCACCACAAAGATCTTGTCCAGGAACGCGCTCATCGATCCCTCCAGAAGCGTCAAGAACGCGCCGAGAATCTTGGCATATCGCGCACGGACTTGAACCTGCCAGTCACGAGGGAGGATCAGTCTTCATTATGAGCGGTGCATCACGAGCAACACGCATGAAGGCCTCACCGTCCAGTCGTTGGTCTTTTCCAGCAGTTGTGGGAGCACATCGCGTGCCGATCTAGAGCAAACACACCAAGATTCGTGAGCTGCCGTGAACAGCATGAGCAACAGTGATGGTTCGACACAAGCACGTACCGTCGTGCGATCCGTCGGACACCCAGGGGCAGGCGTGAGGAGAAATACAGTGGAGGTGCTCGGTCGTTTTGCTCGTCCATCTCGACGTCGTTGTCATCGTCGTCTCCGGCGCCGTCGATCGCGGCGCCCCACTTGAGAGCCAAATCGCTGATGCTGGCTCGAAAGGCGTCTTGCACGTCTGGTGCCTCGTCAATCGCTCCCCCGAGAAGCAGCGGCAGTAGCGAGGAATGATACGACGCTGCATGCTCAATCTCTCGCAGCCAGGTCGCAATAGTCACGACAAGCTGGCGCCGAACGGATGCCGCATGGTCGAAAAGCGCTTTGTTGGCAGCCGGGACAAGCACGTCCTTCATCAGCTCGGGCAGCGCCTCAGCGCCACACGGCACCAGTGCCTCGAGAGCCTGCAGGGCGCTCACGCGAACGCGGCTGTGCTGATGTCCGAGGTTGCTCGCCATCGGCTTCACGACCGATCCAAGCTGCAGCGCGACGTCCTGGCGCCAGGAGCGCGCCAGCACGATCGACGTGTCCGCGGTGAGCTTCTTGACGTCCGGAAACGGGTCGGCGGCTGTCTTGCCGAGCACGTTCGTCAGCGCCGTGATCTCATCGCGCAGCGAGATGCGTTCATCCAGTTCTGCGAGCTGGCGCAAATACGCGCACAGTAACTGAAGAAGCTGTAGTCGGATCTCTTCCGTCGGCTCCGGGTACGGAAGTTTGCCGAGTCGCGCGTTGAGCAGCTCGACAATGTCATGCAGCATCGTCGGGGATCGCTCCAGTGCGTGTCGCTCTGCGAAGAAAAGCAGGATCGAAATGGCCTTTTCTCGGCACTTCTCGACAGCGTCCGAGCCGGCGACTCGCATCAACGCGCTCTTCATGTTGGTCGAGCAAAGCTCTTGCAGCACCGCACTGCTGAGCTGGTGGGCGTCGGCCTGCAGCGCTCGGAGCAGCTTATCGCAGGCGCGTCGGCGCACGCTGCGCTCCGGATCGGAGAGGCAGTTGATGTCGCGCTGCAGCTTCATGGCCAGCATGTTGTACTGCGCCTCGTCCTTCTCTGTGAGTGGCGCCATGGAGACAGAAGAAGCGGATGCCCCGAGATCGAGCGAGGATCAAGTATGTGCCAGTCAACACTTCGCGTTGGCGTCGAGACACAGGCGACTGCTGGCGCGAGATACGTCCGAAAAAAGCGCTTTCTCCTTCTCCGGCGTTGGTTAAGAACGTCGATTATTGTGAATTCATTACATTTCACAATCCACTCAGGAATATTGTCTTTTCGGAAAAAAAAACACTCTATGAACAATGCGCAGGCACGAGCGACATTATCTTGCAAGCAACCCTCACGCCTGGAGTCAAGGAACCTCCTGCCTGCCTGCCTGTATGTCTGTGTGTCTGTCTGTCTGTCTATCTGTCAGTCTATTTCTTCGTCGTGGCACGGCGGCGCGCGTTCGAGGACAGCTCACGCTTGCTGCACACAGGAAAGAAAAGCTGTCAGCTCAACCCAACGGCATCTGTCACTCAGCAAATTCAAACAAGCACGCACCGCATGCGGATCTTGGACGGCGTCACGTCAATCATCTCGTCTTCGCCAATGTACGTCACAATGTCTTCCAGCGACATGACGCGAGCTGGCGCCAGTCGAATGTTCTCGTCCTGAAGATCGCCACCGTCAGTCAACTACATGCAAGCGACCTCGCCATCCGATTGATCCAACTTACCGAACCAGCCGCACGCATGTTGGTCAGCTTCTTCTCCTTCGTCGGGTTCACTTCAAGGTCGTTGGGGCGGCTGTGTTCGCCGACAACCATGCCCGTGTACACTTCCTCACCAGGCTTGACAAAGAGCTCACCACGGTCCTCGAGGCCGTTGAGCGCATACGCAGTCGCCACGCCATTCGCCGACGAGATGAGCTTGCCCTTGGTCGGCGCCGATGCACTGCCGTGGTACGGTGCGTAGCCATGGAAGATCGAGTTGAGCACACCGCTGCCACGCGTGTCCGTCTTGATCTCGCTTCGGTATCCCATGAGGCAGCGACTCGGGATCTTGAACTGCAGGCGCACCTTGTCCTGCATCTCCTTGAACTCGATAATCTCGCCACCGCGGTTGGACAGCTTGTCGATGACCGACCCAGAGAAGTCGGCGTCGACGTCGATGGTCACCTCTTCGATGGGCTCGAGCTTCTGGTTCGTGTCAGCGCACGTCTTGAACAGCACCTGAGGCGCAGACACACACATCTCGAAGCCCTCACGACGCATGTTCTCGATCAGAATAGCGAGCTGCAGTTCACCGCGACCGTGGACGTTGAACGCCTCAGACGATTCGCTGTTGGACACGGAGATGGCGACATTGTTCTGCAGGGAGTGATGACATGGTTGATCAGGCTCTCGTGGACACACGACTGTATACACGAGGCAATACAGAGCCACGTACCTCACACTCGCGCTGGAGACGGTCCTTAATGTGGGACGACGTGAGGAACTTGCCTTCCTTACCAGCGATCGGCGAATCGTTAACGCCAAACGTCATCGAGATCGTCGGCGGGTCAAGCTGCGGCGACGGGAGCGGCTCCGTGACCGCCGGGTTACAGATCGTGTCCGAGACGTAGGCCTGGACACCAGCGACCGTCACGATATCACCAGCAGTCGCTGACTCCACCTCGCTACGAGCGACACCCTTGGTCACGAACAGCTTGGTCACCTTGCCGGTCTCCAGCTTCTTGCTTTCGAGGTTGAGCACCTGAATCGGATCGCCGATCTGTTCCGTGTAGATGCCGTGAGCCTACAGTTTCTGTTGTGTGAGAGTGTGTGTGGGATGCGCACCTTGATGGAGCCAGAGGTGATTCGACCGGTGGCGAGACGACCGACATACGGGTCATGGCTGGATCACGACCACATCGTTAGCCACCGAGACGACATACTTTCAAGATGGAGCATATCGCTGCGCACTCACCCAATCATCGTGACAGCCATAGAGAACGGAGCACTGGGATCGGCCTGCGGAGACGGCACGTAGGCGATGATCTGGTCGAGCAGCGCCTTCATGTCGGTCTTCGGCTCCTCCGGATCGTCGAGGTCGCGCACGGCCCAGCCCTGCTTGGCCGAGGCGTACAGCACGGGGAACTCAAGCTGGTCATCGTTGGCCTCGAGCGCCACGAACATGTCGAAAAGCTCGTTCTCGACCTCGCCGTTCAGGCGACTGGTCTCACGATCGACCTTGTTGATGACGACCAGCGGCTTGAGCCCGCGGTTGAGCGCCTTCGTGAGCACGAACTTGGTCTGCGACATGGGACCTTCTGTCGCATCGACGACCAGCACGACACCGTCGACCATGCTCAAGATTCGCTCCACCTCACCACCGAAATCCTGATGGCCAGGTGTGTCGACGATGTTGAGCACATGGCCGCTGTACTCGACGCGCGTGCACTTGGACATGATGGTAATGCCACGCTCGCGCTCGAGATCGATGGAGTCCATGACGCGGTCCTCCGACAGCTTGTTGCCGCCATGCTTGAGGAGCTGGTCGACGAGCGTCGTCTTGCCGTGGTCGACGTGCGCCACGATGGCCACGTTGCGGATCACGTCCGGCGTCGCCGCGCTGGCAAAGTGGCGAGCCAGACGGGACTGCGGCTGCAGCACCGACAGCTTGTTCGCATGAGCACGCGCGAGCGAGGGAAGACGGCGGAGCAGGCGGCTCATGGTCGTCCAATGTTTCCGGAGATGCGGTCGCCCACCGCTCGCACCACGTCAGCCAGGACCACACGACTGGCCGAGCGGGTACGATCAGATCTGATCAAACGTATAGCCCTCAATTAGAGCCAGGCCTTCTATTCAGGTATGTGGTATGGCGTTTTGAGATGGGACTGGTGTTCCACCGTCAATGGGACGGACCGCACATGAAGAGCGACGCGTGACTGTGCTCCAAGCACCCGATGTGGTCGCACAGAGCGTCACACAGGGTGGCGCGCAGGATCACAGCATCATCAAGGGCACTGGAATACGTACGAGTATGTCCCTCCGGGCGTGAGGATTGACGACACTGTTCGTTACACGGTTCTGACTGCTCGAATCGCTGTGGTTACGCCGTATACAGCGTAGTAACTTCAGGAATACACAACACCATCAGCCTATCGAAGCGATCTGTGCAATCAAATCCAAAGCTCGACTTTTTATTTAAAAACGAGCGTCAGCATGAGCTCCCAGCCGATCAATCATCAACAGACAACAACGTG
This sequence comes from Pythium insidiosum, assembly GCA_022836835.1. Classification (NCBI taxonomy): domain Eukaryota; phylum Oomycota; class Peronosporomycetes; order Pythiales; family Pythiaceae; genus Pythium; species Pythium insidiosum. The sequence continues at coordinate 1,210,341 of JAKVDI010000001.1, forward strand.
AGGATCGTTGACTCAGCTGCATGCAACCGACGGTGCGCTGCGACACCCTACGGAGTGTGTCCACTCTGTAGAGCTGACGACGACACCATTGCACAACCAACGCTTCCATCCGAGCTGCTCTGCCCAGTGCATGCACACTGCATGCTGCGCGCTGCACGCGATGCGCTCGCGTCGTCCAGCCGCTGCTGGCTCCGTACACCAGCGATTGATTGCGGCAATCCACTCACGACTGTCCCACGTGCGCCGCGATCGGCACCAAGCAGAAGCAGACCAGGGTGCGCAGGCTGCCTGAGCCCGCGCAGAGAGATCCTCCTGCATGTGTGTGACGGTGAATGTGCCCGCTGGGTGGTGCTTGGGCCGCGTCCATCCGCCCACGGTGCCCTTTCTCTTGGCCATTCCGCGATTGTCACCCGTCCAGAGCGGAACCAGACACCCGTCGTCACGCGGGTCGATATCATCGACCCGAATTGCATACAGCGTCGAGACATCTGGCGCCGGGTTCGTCACGATCTGACCCGCCCGACCCGCAATCCTGGATCTGCTGCTGGATGTGCTTTGCGCGCTGTGGTGTTGGTGGCGTTTGGGGCGCCGCCAACCACGACCGGGTGTGCACTTTTCTCTGTTGCGTCGTGGCTGCCGCGTTTGATTGCCTGCAGCCGAGCGGAGAGGGAACGGAGGAGCAGGTGAAGGAGGAGGAGGAGGAGCAGCCAGCAGGAGCCGAAGAGGAGGAGCGAGTGACCGACCGGCAGTCAGTCACTCACACTCGCGCCTCGCCCCCCTGCGCTCAGAATCGTCCCTCTCGATCCGGCAGCGCAGATAGATCACCGGACCGGACCTCCGCATCCAGCACCGCCATCGATCCGGGGCGACGCGACGCCATTCACTCGTCACTGAGGTTGGCTGTGGGAGACGACGAAGCACGATCCCGCGATCCAGCGATCCAGAGATCCAGAGAGAGAGATCCAACGAGTTGGGTGGTTCCAACGAATCCCTCCAGTTCCAACACAACGAAGCAGAAGAAGAATGGTCATGCGCTCGGGAGTCTCCATGACGGCGCTCGCGCTGCTGGCGCTGCAGCTCCCAGACGCGCAGGCGATCGTGCCGCAGGGCATCTACAGCGGACCCTTTGACTGGGTGGACCCCGACACGCCAGTCGAGTCCCGCAAGGCGCAGGTGCCGCTGGGGCCGCACTCGTTCGGCGCCGGGGAGAACACGACGTATGAGCTCATCTTCTCCGACGAGTTTGAGAGCTCGAAGCGCAAGTTCGAGGCCGGTTTCGACCGCCGATGGACCGCCATCGACCAGCTCGATACGACGAACATGGGGCAGCACTACTTTCTGCCGCAGGCCGTGCAGATCGATGCCGGCAACCTCATCATCACGACGACCAAGCCGAAGGAGAAGTACCGAGGAGCAGAGTACGTGAGCGGCAGTCTGCAAAGCTGGAACAAGTTCTGCTACACGGGTGGCTTCGTCGAAGTGAGGGCGATTCTCCCGGGCAAGTGGGGCATCCCCGGCACGTGGCCCGCGCTGTGGATCATGGGCAACCTCGGCCGCGCGACGTTCCTGGGATCGCAGGAAGGCACGTGGCCGTGGAGCTACGATTACTGTGGTCCGTGGGTTGAGGAGAGTCAGAACGTGATTCAGAAGATCAGCGCCTGCGGAAACCTCACCGACAAGGACGATCCCGAGTCGTACCCGGAGCGATACGGATTGAATCGCCATCAGGGACGAGGCGCGACGGAGATCGATATCATGGAGGCGCAGATCAAGGCGAAGGACCAGCCCGCGTACATCTCGACGTCGCTTCAGATCCGTCCCAGTTTGCAAGACGATTTGCGTCCGGCATCGGAAACGCTGCCCAAGCCTGGCCAATGGTACCAAGGGCTCAAGTTTGGCAACTTCTCGCGAATCAACAGCGATTACTACGGTGAGAAAGGCCTGGACGCCGTGTCCGCGCTGACACAGCTTGATCCCAACTCGTTCGACTCGTACCATTTGTACCAGCTTGATTGGAGCCCCGGACCCGAGGGCTACATTCGCTGGTGGCTCGACGGAAACTTCCTGTTTGAAATTCCTGGCTCAGCGCTGAATGTGTGGAGCGAAGGTATTCCACCGCGTATGATCCCCGTTGAGCCCAGCTATTTGATTTTGAGCACGGCCGTGTCCGAGAAGTTTTCTCCGCCTTGTGATGGGCAGATCTGCCAATCGATTTGGCCGTCCAACTTCACGATCGATTATGTTCGCGTGTACCAAGGAAACCCCAACAACTACACGTCCATCGGTTGCAACCCCACGGCGTATCCGACGACAGAGTACATCTTCACGCACCCTGTCGACTACGGTTTACCGTGGTACGTCTCGCTGAAGGTGGAGGTCGCGTTGACCAACCTGTTCGCCGTTGCGAATGCTCTCATCAGCACCTACATCATCTTCAAAGGGTATCGCCACCCGAGTGGAAGCACTGCCTTCTTCAGCACATTGTGGTTGACGACGGCGTTTTACGCGCTGTTCAGCATCGGCTCTTTGGAGCAAATGGCCTGGATCCACGCGTTTGTGGCGTGTTTCTGTGGTGTGGTGCTCGGCGGTGTGTCCGCCATTGTCCCAGTCGGTGCGCTCGGTGGCTGGCTTGGATTCTACGTGGCGGTGATGTTGAGCCAGGTGCTTCCTCTGATTGTCTCTCGTATCTTGTGTGGACTGTTTGCTGCCCTCGGACTGGCACTGTCCCTTGGTCGCGTTGAGCCAAAACTCATCGTCGTCGTGTCGACGGCATGCTTGGGAAGTCTGGCGTTCGTGCTCTCGTTTGCGTTCTGGGTCGGAAAAGCGACAGCCGCAACAAATTTGTGGAACATGACAGGCGTCTTGCTGGGAGGTGTCGAGTCCACAAAAGCTCCTCTCTTCCAAGCTGCTCAGGTGTTCCACTACACCGTATTGGTGCTGTTGAGTCTGGCTGGTATCGCGGTGCAAACGTATGAGGTGCGCTCGTCGCACAACGCTGGCAGCACGAAGAAGTCTCTATCCAAGTTTCCCACTGTCACTGCCAGCTCTGACGCGCGCTCCTTGAAGACAGAGGAGCCATCGTTGGAAAAAATCAATTTCTTCTCTCCGAATCAACTTCCTGCCAAGATGCAGCAGTTTAGCACTCTCTTCCGCATTGCGACAAACGTGCAGCGGTCGTTCGGATTCCAACCGAGCAACTTCCGCAACCAAGTCGAGCACATCGTTGTGCTGTTGGCAAACTCCACGCGCAAGAACGCCAACCCATATCGTAGTCTTCACGATCTGGTGTTTAGCAACTACAGCAAATGGTGCCGCAAGCTCAAGGTGCCTTCGTTGCACTGGAGTGAGACGAGAAACCCTCAGGGCGGCTTGACGAGTATTGATGAGATCTCGGTTGATCTTTGCCTCTTCTTCTTCATCTGGGGTGAAGCAAGCAACCTTCGCCACGTTCCAGAGTGCCTCTGCTTCCTTTTCCACAAGATGAAGGAAGAGTTCCCAGCGGTCCGCCACATGAGTCGTGAGCCCGGTTTCTTCTTGGATACTGTCGTGACTCCGCTATACAACCTCATCCAGTCGCAAATGTCCTCTCGTCTCGATCACCAAGATCGCCACAACTACGATGACTTCAACGAGTTCTTCTGGAATCCTGCGTGTCTGAGATATGACTACAAGCACGAGGACGTGGCCGATGGTTCGATGTCTCCGGGTCCGAAACGGTTTGGATTGGGATCGTCGACGACGCTGAACGGCTCCAGCTACTTCCGCCCGCGCAAGAGTGTCGCCGAGGCGGTCAGTGAGTCGTCAAAGACGTTCCTGGAGAAGCGTACCTGGCTGTCGCCGCTGCGTGCGTTCAGCCGCATCTTCGAGTTCCACGTCGTCTCTTTCCACTTCCTCGTTTCGTTGGCGTTCGCTCGCGAGCAAGAGCTGGATTTCGTGGCCTCAGCTGAGCTGGTGTCTAGCACGTTGCTCACACCGTTTGTGCTTTCAGTGCTCCGCGACGTCCTCGACATCGCTGCGATCTATCATCCGAGTTTGACGACTGGGGATCTGTGTCGCCACGTTTTCCGCATTGTGTGGCATTTGACACTGACCATCGTGTCCCTCTCGCTTTATCGCTTTGCGTGGAGTCTCGGCGGTGGCTGGTGGACCACGTACTACGTGTGCACACTGACGCTGCACATCCCTGGCATTCTCAACTGTGTGCTCCAAGTTGTTCCTCAGCTCAACAACTGGCTGCGGCGTACGGAGTGGACGCCGGTGGCGTTCGTGAGGGACATGCTGAACCCCATGAACCGTCTGTATGTCGGAGACAACATGCTCGATCCTGCCTCTGCCAGTTTTGGATACCAGTTTTTCTGGTCGACGATGATTGCTTGGAAGCTCTTTTTCAGCTACAAGTTCGAGATCTCTCCACTTGTTATCCCGTCGTTCCTGCTTTACGCTGACCATGTGGAGAACCACGTCAGCATTGTGACGACTGCCTTCTTGATTTTCCTGAACTGGTTTCCATTCTTCTTCGTTTTCTGCGTGGATATCACCATTTGGAACTCGATTTGGGTAGCGTTCACGGGCACGTTCGTCGGTTTCTCGTTGCGCATCGGTGAGATTCGCAACTTCAGCCGAGTCCGCGCAGCATTCAGTCGAGCGGCGGATGCATTCAACAAGAAAATCATCTCCTCGAACTCCCGCACTGGTGTGCTCATTGCTGACGGGCTCAGCAGCTCAACGTCCTACGGAAGCTTGTTTGGTCATGAAGTGCTGGACCGAGTGACCGATGATCAGTCGACGCTCGCGATTGATAGCCGGCGCGCAACAGATGAAACGCCTCTGCTGTCGTTCTCTCGCCGTAAGCAAACAGCAGAGGAACTGAAAGCCCAGCGACGTCAGAAGTGGCTCTCCTTCTCGGTCGCATGGGATGCCATCGTCGATACCATGCGCTCGGATGACCTCATCAGCAACAAGGAGAAGTTCTTGCTTCGCTTCCAGAGAGTGGAGGGGTACCAGCGAGAGATTTATCTGCCCATGTTCCAGCTCGCAGGCTCTTTTGAGTCCTTCACTTCAAGCATCAACGATTTGTACACGATGGAAAGCGATGTATCGGAGCGACATCTGCAAGACAAGCTCCTTGACGTGCTGGGCGATAACCCCATGATCGAAGAAGCGATCGAGGAAATTTGGGAACTTGCGATGTGGGTGCTCATCAATGTTCTTGGTCCTTGCCATACCAACGATGTTCGCTACATCTGTAGTACGTTGAATTCGTGGGTGGCAAGAGGTGTGTTTCGATCTCTGAACCTCCAGAAGGTTGGTGGTTGCGGTCGAGCCCTGGCCGACTTGCTGACTCTGCTGAAGTCCAATCTCGCGTCTTGGAAGAGCAACGCCAAGTTTGTTCCAGTGCGCAAGAGTCCTGCGGATTACTCCTCGTACCAGTTCCCTCAGACGTCAAACTCGCTTCGTCCGATTGCGTCGGGGCTGACCAAGTCTGCCAGTACGACTGGGTTATCGAGCCTTGGAGGTACAGTTCCCCGACGCAGTCGGGGATCCGGTGTCGCTCGTATCGCCGCCATGGGCAATATCGCAAAACCAAAGGACAAAACCAAGTCGCTGCACTCGATCTCTGCGTCTCATATCTCACAAATCCGCGACCGCCTTCGGAACTTCTTGAACGTGACGAAGAGTGCGCTCAACCAACTGGATGAGCACGATCCACTTTACGCTGAGAGTCGTGGTGTCGCGGATCGACTGACGTGGATTTTGACCCAGGAGCGCGGTTTCATGTGGGATGACGACTACAGCGGTGACCAGATCACGTTGATGGCGTTTGAACGTCACGCAGAAACTGTCGTGCATCATCTTCACGGTCTCCTGACGCTGCAAAAGATCGATGCAGAGCCGACATCCTACGACGCGAAGCGCCGACTGTTGTTCTTCGTGAACTCGTTGTTCATGGACATGCCGCTCGCTCCAGTGCTGCAAGAAATGAAATCGTGGAGTGTGATGACGCCATTTTACGGAGAGGACGTGTTGTATTCCAAGAGCGATCTCGAAAGCAAGCGAGATGGTCTTGATGTCCATACACTGTTGTTCTTGCAGACCCTCTATAAGAAAGATTGGGAGAACTTCTTGGAGCGCGTTCGACCGAAGAAGAACTTGTGGAAGGATCCGAACACTGCTCTTGAACTTCGCCTGTGGGCTTCGCTGAGAGGCCAGACTCTCACGCGAACCGTGCAGGGCATGATGTATTACGAGGCAGCGATCCGCTTGCTCGCCCAAATTGAAGAGGTTCCGGAGAGTCTCGTGGAAGAATTGATCAAGACCAAGTTCACGTACGTTGTTGCGTGCCAGATTTATGGACGGCAGAAGCGCAACAATGACCCGAAGGCTCGGGACATTGAGTTTTTGCTGCACCGTTTCCCGAACCTGCGAGTGTCGTACATTGATGAAATCCGAGTGAACTACCAGAAGGAGCAATCCTATTTTGCAGTGCTCATTAAGGCAGGTGAGGTTGAAGGGACCGTCGAGGAGGTTTACCGAATCCGCCTTCCAGGCAACCCCATCTTGGGCGAAGGCAAGCCTGAGAACCAAAACTCGGCAGTCATCTTCACACGCGGTGAGAGTCTCCAGACGATTGACATGAACCAAGACGGATACATTGAGGAGGCGCTGAAGATGCGCAACATGCTCGAGGAGTTCGACACTGGCCTCCCTGGCCGACCGAACACGATTGTGGGTCTGCCTGAGCACATTTTCACTGGAAGTGTGAGCTCACTGGCCAACTACATGGCCCTGCAAGAGACGTCTTTCGTGACACTCGGACAACGCACGTTGGCGCGTCCACTTCGTGTCCGACTGCATTATGGTCATCCAGACGTGTTCAACAAGATCTTCTTCATTACCCGTGGCGGCATCAGCAAGGCAAGCAAGGGCATTAACCTCAGTGAAGACATCTTTGCGGGTTACAACAACTGCCTCCGCGGAGGCACAGTGACCTTCCCCGAGTATATCAAGTGTGGAAAAGGCCGAGATGTTGGAATGCAGCAGATCTACAAGTTCGAGGCCAAACTCGCGCAAGGAGCCGCCGAGCAGTCGCTGTCGCGGGATGTGTACAGAATCAGTCAGCGACTCGATTTCTTCAAGCTCCTCTCGTTCTACTACAACCACGTTGGCTTCTATCTGTCCATGTCGCTCATCATCTGGACGGTGTACATTCTGCTCTACTTCAATTTGCTACGTGCGCTGCTCTCGTTGGAGGGCGTCGGCGGACGTGAACCGGTGATTCTCTCGCACCTCCAAGTGATGCTGGGATCGGTGGCGTTCTTCACGACTGCACCGTTGTTCGCGACCATCTCCGTTGAGCGCGGATTCAAGGCTGCTGTCAAGGAGGTGCTCATGATCGTTGTTACAGGCGGCCCGCTGTATTTCCTGTTCCACATTGGCACGAAATGGTTCTACTTCGGACAGACCATCCTCGCCGGTGGCGCCAAATATCGCGCTACGGGTCGAGGCTTCGTGACGAAGCACTCGCAGTTCGATGAGCTGTATCGCTTCTACGCCAGCAGTCATCTGTACGCGGGTCTCGAGATTGCGACGGGCTTGTCATTGTACGGCTTCTTTACGATTGGCCAGCAGTACTTTGCCATGACGTGGTCGTTGTGGTTGGTCGTCGCAAGTTGGGTACGTGATTGACCTACTTTGTTTTTTGTTGTTGTGCTGGGTATCTAACGTGTGACTGTGTGTGACGATTCAGTCGTTCTCTCCGTTTTGGTTCAATCCGCTCGCGTTCGAATGGTCTGATGTCGTTGAGGACTGTCGCTCGTGGCTCAAGTGGATGCGTGGCGACGGAGGCAACCCCGACCAGTCGTGGGAAGCGTGGTTCAAGGAGGAAAACAGCTACTTCCTGACGCTGAAGCCGTGGGCAAAGACGTGTGTGACATTGAAGGGCGTCCTCTACGCCATGGTCGCGGTCTCGATCGCATCCACTGGCAACCCGTACCACTCCATTCTCACGGAGCATACGTGGCTCCCGTGGTCGATTTGTGCATCGGTGAGTCGTCCATCTTAAATTTACGTTTTGGAGAGGAACGATTTATAGTCTGACGGTGATCTGTTGATCAGGTTGTGGTCGTTTATCTGGGTGTGTCGTCGATGTTCTTCAACACCGAATACGGCGAGACTGGTCTTGTGCGCTTCATGAAGCTGATCGTCGTGGCGCTCACGAGTTCGGCGCTTTTCGTCGCGGTCGTCTACGTGGATGGCATGATGGAGTGCTTCTTCAGCATGTGTTATCTGTGCGCCGCGCTTGGATGCTGGGGACTGCTGCTCTTCGGCGCCAACTCGCGAGTGGTTCAGTCCATCTACTTCGTGAACGATGCGGTTCTCGGCGCTGGGTACCTGTTCATCATCCTGGTGTTGTCGGCGTTGTATGTCCCAGGCAAGATCCAGACGTGGCTCTTGTACAACAACGCGCTCAGCCGCGGCGTCGTCATCGAAGACATTCTGCGAGCCAACTCGCGCAATGATGAGCGGGAGGACGAGCTGACACTGCATCAGATGCGGTCGATCATCATCGAACAGCAGCGAGTCATCTCGGCGCTTACGACAAGTGGCAGTGACAGTGACTTCGGGGGAAGCAACGCGAGGGTGAAGAGTAAGGAGGAGCTGCAGCACACGCTCAGCGACAACACGCTCAACTCGCTGCGCAATGTCTCCGAGTCGGAGCTGGCGGCGTTGCACGATGCCTCTCTCCGACTGCAGCATATCGTGCAGGTGGAAGAGCGCAAGCCACCAGTCGTACCGCCTGTTGAGCAGGCACCCAGCGCTCCCCGAACGCGGCGTGCGTATTCGTCAAGCGACCACATCCTCGATTCCGGAGGCCTTCCACCGTTCGCCAGCACCTCGAATGGGCAGGCGAACGGCAAGAAGCTGAACTGAAGGGGGGATCGCATGGTCGACCAGGTAGAGAGAGATGCATCGAACTAGATGAGTCGAGCTGAATAATTCAACACATTTTTCACTGTACGTGCCGACACCACATAACCAGGCACTTCGCTCGTCCATCCAACAACTATGCCTCCGACTGTTTTCGAACCATCTTTCCGAAGCCGCTGAGAAACCTCATGTTCAGCTTTTTCGTTTTGGACTTGTTCAGCGAGGAGGCTACTGGAGCTTCAAAGACGCTTGCCCGAAGAGTCTCCGTCGTAAGTGGCGAGCATCCACACACAGACAATTTTTTCTCAATCTCGGAGAAATTCTTCGCCGCAATAGACCGAATCTGTTGAAAAAGTAAGTGCTGACTGTTTAGGTATCAACCGCGAGTCCATGTCATCTTTGCCACTTACCAAGTCTAGATCCGTTTGTCTTTGGTCGGAGGAAGCATGAGAGAAGAGATTGAGGCTGTCCGAAGCAAAACATTCGTCGATATCAACTTGCGGCGCGACAGACATGTCTGCGAACAGTTGCTCCATCGCAGCTGCATTCTTCTCGATGAACGGGTTCAAGATCCTGCGCACAAAGCGTTGGCAACCTTGAGTTGACTATGAAAGGAGGCAGCATGCACTAACCGGAGGTGTGGTTCCTTATCACCGAACAAAACATTGGTTGCGGTCTTGAACAACAGCTTAGTTATCAACACCAGTATTCGTCTCATCTCCGGGGTTGGTTCGGTGTCAGTCAGGCCATGCAGGTGGGGAGTCGTAATCGCTGGACACACAAATCTCAAAAACAGGAATCCACCGATCACGGACTGCACACAACAAACGCAGTTAGAGTACAGTAACATATCACCAAACCATGACGGACATACCCGCGTGACAGCCACGGGATCTTCAACGGCGAGGCCTTCCATCGATCCATCAAACCGACTGATAACTTTGGCGTTCAAATCAGAGCAAATGTGAAAGTACGATGATGGAATCTATCCAGCACAGTGCAGTCATGATCTGATACATCACATATGATCCGCCTTACGTACGCTTGATTTGTTTGCAAGGATCGAGTCAAGCACCATTTGGCATGCATCCATGATGTTTCGAGCATTTTGGCGAGTTCTAATCGATGGCGCACCAGGCTGCACATAGAATGTGAGTGTATGGGTGCAAGAGCTTCCTAGGTCGTTGAGACGTACCAAATCTGTCTTCAAATCCACATCATCGGGTTTCAGCATGTACACAACTTGAATCGGATCAGTTAAAATCTCCTTAATATATCGGGACCCCACTGTCTTGCTGTAGGTAGAAACGAGTCGACTAGCATAGTCGTCTGATCGGAACAGCGTTGCAATGTTCATGACGGAAGCAACCTCGCACTCGATCGCCCATCTGATCAGTCTGCTGAGTCGATTGTGCGATCCGAAAGTGCGAAGCAAGGGTAACAAGAGGAGAGTCTGTAGCCATATGTGGACAATAGAAGTTGGCGGTGAACAAATACGAGTATCAGCGAAACAAGTCGTACCAAACAAGTCGTACCTTTTCCTCTCGAGACGCGGTCTGCAAAATCGACCCGACAACGGCCATGTTATCTTCAACAACCAACGTCCCCAAATCTTTCGCTACCACTCGTCGGGTGCCACGCGGTCTCTGTGCAAAAAAACCGTAACTTCAGCCCCATGATAATCAAACGTGGAAAGAAAATCGTACATCCAGCTCGAATTCCAAAATATCGTGAGCGGACTGAGTTCGGGCGACTGAATAAGGCGATAACTCGACCCTGGCGGATCATTTAGTCATAATGCTTCGATTGAGCACTTCCGCAACAGACTTACTTGAAATCAGTGGACTCGTCACATGACGATTGTGATCGAGCTGCTCGAGCAGAATCGTCGAAAGAGTAGAGTCTTAACTTGTGTGGCGGTTGTTGCCCTCGGATGTTCGCAAAGACACTGTCATCAATTACGACTGGATGCCTGGGCTGCGGTGCACTTGTCGGAGAAATAAAGTCTTGCATCACACGCTGAATAGAATCAAGGAGTCCGTTGGATTCCAAGAATCTTGCGTCTGACTAAACAGTTCAGCACACCGTAGTTAGGTTCGAGAGTCGAACCAACAATCACATGTGAGTTGTCGCGCTACCTCATCAAAGTCTGACAAGCGATCTGAGTCAGCATCGTCCTCGTTGTCGATCTCACTTCTTCCACCACCGCCATCTGACACACCCGACGTGCTGTAGTTACTTGCGGTTAAGCTCACACGATCTAGCATTTCTGAGCACAGCAGTGATATGTCAGCTCTGTTTTGAAGCTCAGCGAGCAGAGCGCAGTATCTGACCTTACCTGTCGCAGCCGAGCTGCTTGTACTGCTAATCTGCTTGGAAATCAGCACATCTTTCTGGAATGTAAGTTGTAGGTTTCGTGCGATCTCCGCGAGTTCCATCGCCTGCTTTTGCAAGTAATCGGTGCTTGAAACTTCAACTGGTGGAAGTGTGTGCGCTGGATTTCCCACTTTTCGCTGCACAGCTTGCTTGTCATGCGATTGATCCATGACATCGATGTCCACACTATTATCCGGGAAGCGGTCAGTGAAATCATCGTGGGTATGAAGATCCTCATATTCTCCTTGCTGAGCAGCTTGAAGGGCTTCCCTCAATTCGAGTATTTCTTGCTTTTGCGTGCGAATGAGTGCCATTGCATCGCGGAGCATTTGTGAGATTTCAGGTTGCACAGCTACCTGATCCTCAAGCGTGCCATAATTGTGGCTACGTCGGCGTATTCGAACCTCGTCAAGAGAATGCCTCGTGAAGTCCGGCGCCCTCACGTCGACAACAGGTTTCAGGGATTCCTCCTCGCGAAAGTTCGTCGACGGCACCATCTCGTCTTCACACGTGCAGGTTCCGGATAAACTGTGGATCGATGCTCGTTTGATCCATTGAATCCAGTTGTCTCGCTCTGCCTCGCTTACACAGCGGAAAAGGAGCACACGTTGAGCAGTTGAGGTCACCTTGAAGCAAGGTCCACATTCTTCAGCGCTCATCTCGGTCGTTGCTGTTGCTTGGTGACTTTTGAAGATTCGGTCCACCGACTTGACTGAGGATCCAGCCAGTGGCACGACTCCATGCGGAAACGCGTCGACATCATCGTAGTAGAACAACACACCGGCGTAGATCGCAACTGTGTAGATATGCCATGCCGACTCGAATCTCTTGCCCTTCTTCTCGAGCCGGTGGAGCTCCACGCCTCGCTGTTGCAGATCCGCGCCTCGAAGCAAGAGTTCGGGACACTTGAGCAGTCCATTGACATGGCTCGCCATCGTGCTTGGCATGGAGCTGCGTGAGCGAGTTCACTCTCGCTCAGAGCAGCCTTGCCTGGTAGGCGCCACGCTTCCGACGGCCGCGACTCGTCTCCGTCGGGGGCCAGAGCCAGCTGGTTGAGTGAGCGCCGAGAGCGCGTTCGACTCGAAGGATCCACGCGATCGCCCGAGAGCTGAGAGCTGAGATCCGAGAGCGGAGAGCCGAGAGCCGAGAGCGATGGGAGCTTGAGTCAGTCGGTCAGTCAGCGGAGGGAGGGAACGCAATGCACCGAGAGAAGGGAATTCAATTGGCCGCCGCCGAGAAAGGAAATCGCGTGCGGCAAGACACGGAGCAGAGTGATGGTCTCATCAGCAGTGAGGAAGAAGAAGCCGTTGCACAGCAACACCAGAGTGGGAGCGAAAACACGGTCGGATGCGTGTCCACCAAGTACCAAAACAAGGTATAAACGATCATCCTTTGACCGCGATCCGCACTTGTGGGAATTACCTTTTTATGGGATATTGAAAAGGCTGACTGAAGCTGCTCCATCTGTGTGCATGGTCTTTATCTTGAGGCAGCGCCCGCTCGACGGTGGATCAAGGGAGGGACCGTCGTGACGTGTGTGTGTGTGTGTGTGTGGTGCGGGACATCTTTGAACTGCTGGACGCAGTGGACGAGCACGATCCATCGATGCATCGACTGCATCGGCAGATCAATCGGTGGCTGTCGCGACAGTCAACAATAATAGTGCGGTGCATTTCCCTTCCTGTGCGCAGTCACCTTTGATCTTGATGGCGTGGCTGCTCAATCCACAACAACACAATCATCATCACTGCTCTCTCCTTCCAGCTGCGAGCCGCAACCAGCTGGGCAGGCAGAAGACCTCCCCTCCCTGCGCTGTGGACGTTGCTGGCATGTTGCCAGATGAGGGCTGACCAGACTCAGAGCGACTCAGATCTCGTGCGGTTTCAACCCTACCCCGGGTCTACTGTGACTCGCTTCCATTCATTTCGGCACGAAGCGCTGCCTGCGCTTGGGAGACCCGCGCTCGGCTCCCGACCCAGCGGGTACAAAGCTCACGAGCTGGCTGTAACCCGACCCGACCCATCGCTCTGGGAGGGTTTCTGTGGACTCGATCGCTCGCTTCCCCTGCGAGCCAAAACCATTCGACGTTTTTGCACCCCTCACCGCTAAAGAGGTCGTTTGCTCCCGCGCCCCCTGTCGGTCACCATGGTACGTCTGCTGGTCGTCTGCGCGGCCTGCGTGCGACGCCACGAGCAGGGCGATGTGAGAATCTAGGCGAGCCAGCGATCTGGCGCGATCCGGCAGCGGAATTGCCGTTCCTAAATGGGCGGCAACAGCTGGAGAGACCGCCATGCGCTCATGTCAGCAGCAACCAACCGTTGCTGCGTGGTGTGTGTGCGGGCGTGGATCCTGACGGATACGCGATCCAACTGGAGTGACTGCCTGCTTAATGTTCCCACCGCCCGTGCTCTGCGATGTCGCGCGCATTCGACATACCATCAATCTGTATCTGAACGCCTGTTGCCGTCTTGGATCCAGGCTAACCGCAACAAGAACATTTTCGCCTACCTTGACTCGGATGACGAGGACACCCCGAAGGTTGTCTCGAAGAAGGAGACGGCCCCGCCTTCGGCTCCTGTTGCCCTGAACAAGCCTGCCGCTGGCAACAAGAAGACGCCGAAGAAGGCCGCCGTTGAGGGCGAGAAGAAGACGGAGAAGAAGTGCGTCGCCTGCATCCCCGGTGATGGATTTTTCTGAGTGACAGGTGGGACTGATGAGCTGTTGTCTTGTCAATCAGGGAGACGCGTGCTCCGCGTGAGGGTGGTGCCCCGCGTGAGGGTGGCCGTGGTGCCCGCGGTGCCCGTGGCGGCCGTGGTGGCCGTGGCGGTCGCCGTGAGTTCGAGCGCCGCAGCGGCACGGGCCGTGGCAAGGAGATCAGCAAGGAGGGCGGTGGCTCCCACAACTGGGGCAACGACAACGACCAGGCTGAGCTGTACGTGGATGTGGATTGTAGAACCAGTCACGTCCGTTGCTTATCATGAATTGTTTGCTTCAGTGCTGCCGAGGCTGAGGTCCAGGACGGCAAGGCCAAGGAGGACGGCGAGGAGGCCGAGCAGGCTGCTGTCGAGGAGGAGGAGGAGGAGGTCCAGCTCACCCTCGAGGAGTACCTTGCCAAGAAGAAGGAGGCCCGCACGGGTGAGCTCTTCGCTGAGGTTGAGGTCCGCCAGGTGACGGAGGACTTCTCCAACGCTGTCCAGATCACCAAGGACGGCAAGACGCCCGACTTCATTGAGGCCCAGTACGAGAAGGTCTTCAGCAAGAAGTCGTCGGGCCGCAAGAAGCAGATCGTGACGGACCTCGGCTTCACGACGGCTGCCCCGGAGCGTGCGCCGCGCTTCCGCGACAACGAGAACGGCCGTGGCGGTCGTGGCGGCCGTGGTGCTGCTCGCGGTGGCCGTGGTGCCCGTGGTGCCGCTCGTGGCTCGGCCCCGAACGTGACGGACCTGAAGGCCTTCCCCACCCTTGGTTAAACACCATCGGCTGGGGGCGCGGGCAGCCATGCGGCTGGAGCATTGCTCCCGAAGAAGCCCGGTACGGAGCTTCTCAACTTACGTATAGATAGGGATCTGCTGGGTCGGCTTCTTCTCAGCAGAAAGTTAGAATGACTTCGCTCGCCAACATCATGTGGGATCTGCAGTTGGTATTGCTTATTATTCAATGCAGAGTCCACTGGTGTAATGAAGTCTTCTCAACAAACAAACTATCTGCGTTGGTTGATTCACGATGTGTCTTCTCTTTACTCTCTGGGGGCCTCTACTCTCTCGATCGAGAACGCACTTCCGTCTTGCAAGACTCCTCCCTTGAACAGACCACTGGCTAGACTTGGTGCCTCGTCATGGATACTGCCAACAGGGTCCTCCTCGTCGAGACTACTTTCTGGCGACGGCTGGCGATAGAGTCCAATGCCACACGCTAATCCATCTTTCCAGTTGCCGATGAAGGTGGTGCCGTTAGAAGCGGTCCACACGCCAAAGCCTTCCACCTGGTCGGCACACCATTCTCCCTCGAAGCGTTCTCCAGACACCAGTGTTAACACCCCGAAGCCGTGTCGTTGATCTGCGTGGTAGCCACCACTGTAGGTGGAGCCGCAAGAAAACTCTCGATGCGCTTGTCCTTCGAGCAATCCCCGCCGCCACGTGCCAGAGAGCTTGCCACCGGAAGAAGGGCTGAAGACTCCTTTGCCGTGCATCGTTCCTTGAGACCAGTGACCTTCGTAACGGTCGCCATTGATCCACGTGTAGCATCCGTAGCCATCACGCTCGTCACTAGCAAATTGCCCTTCGTACACGTCGCCTGAGCGGAATATCTTCTTGCCCACTCCGTGGATTTTACCACGATTCCACTCTGCTTCGACGATATCCCCTGATGCGAACACCTTCTTTCCTTTGCCGTGCATGAGCCCTTTCCTCCATTGACCTAGAAGACCCGCATTGGGACGACCTCAACATAATGTTTCCATGACATGAGCATCGCATCCAGCGTGACCGCACCTTCGTATCTGTCGCCATTACTCCATGCGAATGAGCCAAACCCATGCATCTGACACACCAGGGATGGGAACATGTTAACAGCCAATCACTAACAAGCTTCTTGGAGCGCCTCGTACCTGTCCGAGTTTGAAATTGCCAACATACTTGTCTCCATTGGCCCAAAGGTATGTACCCATGCCGTGGCGGTGGCTCTTGTAGTAGGTGCCTTCATGACGGTCACCCGTGCCCGCAAAACACTGGCTACCGAAGCTGCTCGTGATGGTCACCAACAAGCGCCCGGTCATCGCTACTGTGTATGGGCCACGAAATGGGGGGGAGACAACCGTCTCGCCACTCACCCGTGCAACACCCCGTGATTCCATTCGCCCTCGTAGCGATGGCCCAGTCGCGTTACATATGAGCCGTAACCGTGCCGCTTCTTCTGTTCGTTCAGCTGTCCTTCATACCGGCCGCCGTCCGCATAGACAACCACAAGCTCATCGGATCGCCGGTGTTTAGCGCGAATAGAGACAATTTGCAGCGCAGCGGGGACTTCGCGTTGCGGTTCCTCGGCTTCGTCTCGCTGGTCGCGCTCCTTGGTCGGCGACACTTCAAAGACGCTCTTCGCCTTGTCCTCGTGCTGGTCGAGGCGACGGACGCACGCCTGCGGACGCGCACGACGGCCCTTGATCCCCATCGTCGCCAGCGCAGAGAGAGAGTCAACCGAACACCATCGCCATGAACGGATGAGAAGCCCAGACCATCACTCACTCAACGGAGATAGACCAGTTCGTAACACGAACGACACATCAGATACAAACCTCCATCCTCACATGATCCTGTGACGACACAGCACGATCCGCTGCTTCGCTGGTGCACATTCTCGAAGCGACGCCCCACTGGCAACGATGGCATCAGCGATGGTGACCTCCATCCGTCTCTATCTCACGCTTCTGTGGCTCAAGATCTGCCGATGGGTCGTGCATGCGCTCTACGATCGCTCCCTCAAGCCCACGGACCAGTTCTTCCACAAGATCGTCGTCATCGGCGACGATTTCGCCGCGGGGGTCGGTGACTATTTGGTTCTCGGTGGGAACGCGGGCCTCGCGCAGCATCTTCCACACGCAATCGCGCAAAGCGACAAGGTATGTCATGCTACAGGAAACGTGCGGCAGGTTGGCGAACACATTGTCACGGCTCACGTGGACGTGCACAGGTCCGACATCGCTGGGCGGTCGTCAACAGAGGTGTCGTGGGCAGCACGACGGGCGACTGGCTGCTCAATGCGCCAACCAAGGTATAGCCAGCAACCGCGTTGCCTGCTTTCCAAGCCTATCTGACCGACACGCTGCGTTGCCTCTGTGTTGCCCACGTAGTACATGGACGACATCCTCTCAAGCAAAGCGACGCGCGACGCTGAAGTCGTGATCGTCGTCCTTGGGTCCCAGGAGTACCGGTGCGTGCAGTGCGCCTTCACACACTCCCTCGCTCTTGGATCACTGACGAGACTGTCGACATGGACCGGAACAGATCCCAGCCATCGTGTCAGGTCGGAGTGATGCACAAGAATCTGGTCGCCATTTGCGACACACTGCGCAAGAAGGGAAAGCACGTGTGTCTCGCGACGATCGCGAGTCCGTCACCGCTCGGACAAGACGAGAAGATTCCACTCAACGCGATGCTCGAGGAGTTCTGCGCGAGGTATGCAGCTCTGGCTCCGTCATCCAAGGGGAAACTGATGGCACGTGATGCGACGCAGTACGAAAGGGGACGATACTCCAGTCGTACTTGGACCTCGCCTCGACACGTACGCCTTCCGCCGTGAGAGCTTGCTAGCGTTCGACAGCTACCATCTCTGCTCGAATGTACGTTTCGGATATGGCTCTGATCGTTCGAGAATGGCGCAGTGCTCACTCGACACGACCGTCTTGTTGCCACTCCAGGGATACAAGGTCCTCGCTCGGAACACGGCTGACTTCCTCGTTCCCATCATGACCGGAGTCGAGTGGAAGACTTGGAAGAAGCAGCTCGAGAAAGTGACGTACGACAAGGAGCTTTACGATTGAAAAAAAAAACCATCGCTCGCCAGCTTCTCGCGTGGTGCCACCGACAGCCATAAACGTCCAGCAAGCAATATTGTGCGGCCGTTGCCTTCACGACACCCGCTCTTGATTGGAGGAAGAAATGACAGAGTGTTCCCACCACAGTTAACGAAACGCCACTGGCGTTGGACGCGTTGATTGCTTTCAAAGTGTTTCGTGGGTGCATCTCGCTTCGCTGCCAACTTCAATACAGTCGTACAACACCAGGCGTCAGCCAACGGAGCACAGATATGCAGTCTCTGGCATGACGGCAGATTATGCCGCCGTGCTCTATGTCTCTTGCTTCGGCTTGTCCGCCCAGTACTGCTCCATTTGACGATCCAGTTGTGCGGCCTTCGGATCGGGACCCTTGCCTGCTTCATGCCAGTAAGCATCCATCTCCACGTCGAGATCGTCGTTTGTCACCGGCGCCTTCTTCTCTTTCGCGATTTTGTTCTTGTTGCCAGCCTGTGCCTTACCAGGCTTCTGCTTCTGCGGCTTCGCCTTCTTTGCGTTCGACTTCGACGCGGGAGCTGCCGCCGTCTGAGCGAGACCCTGGCGTCGGCTATTGACAGTCTGCTGACGCTTTGTGCGGTTCGAGTCGACAACCTTCTTCATGGCTTGCTGTTGCTTCTGCTGCTGCACAACCTGCTTCTGTGGGACAACCTGCTTCTTGCCGCGCGGGAGAGCCTTCTTCACATTCACCACGGGACCCTTCTTCTGTGGCACTGGATGCTCCGAAAGCGCCTGCTTCTGCAGGGTCGAAAAGCGGTTCGAGAGCGACGTGCCCGACACACCAATGAGGTTGCGCTGGTTGGCGACATTCTCCTTCTGCGGCTTGCCGATGCCGCCCTTCTTCGGGGCGTTGGCGTTGTTCACCTTTCGCTGGCTCTTCACAGAGCCACGCGTGCCGTTGTTTGGGGCGCTACGGGATCGTCGGTACATCGAATGTGTCTGTCTGTCGTGAGGAAACGACGCGCGAGCAAGGGCGTTCGGTTAGCAGTTGAGCGCTTCGAAAATGAGCGAGCGCGAGAGAAGAGAATGGAGCAAACCACAGGGACCGCAGCCTTCGACGAAATTTCGATTGTAGACCCCCCCAAGGGAGGGGGTACAAAAAGACTTGCTAACTTTCCATGGTTCGAACGAGCTAAACTTCCAAAACACGGTGTAGATGTGTTCGTTGGGTTCATTTCCAGAGGTATCTAAGCGTAGCTGGTTTCGTGAACTGCTTCATTGTGTCCGCAGGAATTGCTTGATTAAGTTGAGGGTGAGTCTGCACTCGATGGCGATTGCTCTCTTTCTTTCTCTCTTTCTTTCTCCCTCGCTCTCTTCATCATCTTCTGACGCGCGCCATGATCTGCAGTCGACTTCGCTGCCTTCATAGCGACCGTCATCATGGATTCGGCGGTCAGAAGCGGCGAGAAGCCCCGGGACGCTTTGGAGTCCACGCTGCGGGCGCGCATCCAGCACTACTTGTCGCTTTGTCTGTACGACAACGCAACATTTCTCGGCGAGCGTCTCGTCGCCCATGTGAGTGATGCCCACAGAAAACGGAAAAGCGCTCGTGGTCTGAGCTGCGTTATGTTGTCTTTCTTCAGCGCAAGACAGAGGAAAACACTGAATTGCTGGCGATGGCGTTGTTTCGCTCGGGTCACATCAGTCGAGCCATCGCAGTGCTCGAGAATGCACGCCAACCAGCCAATCGCTACCTATTGGCACTGTGCTACTTCCGACAGAATCATTTTGCCGAGGCAGAAAGCGCGTTGCTTGGGCCGCATGCCGTAGCCGGCGGATTTGATCAAGCGCAAGTGGCGAACGTTCCCAATGGGGCAGCAGGTCTCTATTTGCTTGGGCGAATATGCCGGCGAGCAAATCGTCGTCAACAGGCTGTCGAGTACTTCACTATGGCGTAAGTCTCCTCCTCTTTCCTGTCTCACAATAGCGTCTCTGTGTTGACGGTGATTCATGCTGAAGACTCGAACATGATCCTTCACTTTGGTCTGCGTACGAAGAGCTATGCGACTTGGGCGCTGACATAGAACCTCAGCAATTCTTTGGACAGGATGCGATATTCATGCGCTATGGTACGCGGTTCCCACGTGGGCTCGAATGTTTCATGACGTCTGAGCCTGTTCCATGGGTTCTCAGACGAACCAACCGACACACAGGCACAGACACATTTCAACGACGAGACTCAGTCTCCAGCAAATGACGAAAGATTCCGCACTCCATTGGTAACGTCGGGATCGAGATTGATGACACCGCAAGCTGGGACCTTTCGCTCTGCGGACTCTCGAGCGAACCCCTCGTCATCGACGCCACAAGTTGCACTCTTTCGAACCCCCGTACCAAGTCAGATGACTCGCACACCAGGCTTCGGGACGCCAGAAGAAATTGTGAAGAAGCCTCGCGTGAGCAACAACGATCCACCGCCGAATCCAAGGGTTCGAAAGGCACAGCGCCGGCCATTGATCGAGACGGATGAGAAGCAACGACGGAATGCGCGATTGTCGTTTTCGTCCGCCCTTTCCGATGACTCCCCATCGGTATGCAACTTTGTCAGCTTTGCTCTGCGCCAGTTCGTGTACGATGACGCGTGGTGTGAATCTGTTTCAACAGCATGACCTCGGCAAAGGATCTGGGATGACAACGCCTACAACTCGGCTCTTTCAGTCAGCAAGTGTCGGCACGTCGAACTCACCGAGCATCGACAGCGGTGGCCTCTCAACCGAAGGCGAAAAGGTAAGTGTTTTGTGCTGAGAGCGGAAATCAACACCAGTATATACTGATAACGGATTGTCAGCAACTGCTTTGGCTGCTGAATTCCTTCGGCCAAATCTACCTCAAGATGAGCGTGTATCGATGCCGAGAAGCGCTCGACCTCCTAGGACAGCTTCCCGCCGAGCATCGTGCCTCTAGTTGGGCGCTCCAGCAAGTCGGACGAGCTCGTTTTGAGTTAGCTGACTACAACCAGGTGAGCTGTGGTCATTCATCCACACTAAATTCCGCTTCTCTCTAAATCACTCCTTGTAGGCGAATGATGCCTTCCAACAGCTTTTCCGAACAGAGCCAAGTCGGATGGGAGGTCTGGACGTCTACTCTACCACGCTCTGGCATTTGAAGAAAGAAGTCGAGTTGTCCTATCTTGCACAACGTGCGACGACGTTTGACAAGCTTTCGCCTGAGGCCTGGTGCGCTGCTGGCAACTGCTTCAGCCTCCAGAAAGAGCACGACACCGCGCTTTCGTTCTTCCAGCGTGCGATCCAACTAGACCCGTTCTTCACGTACGCGTACACACTATCAGGGCATGAGTACGTCGCCAATGAAGATTTCGAGAAAGCCATCAGCTGCTACCGTCACGCGATTCGTATCGATCCACGCCATTACAACGCGTGGTACGGCCTCGGGACCATCTACTACCGCCAAGAGAAGTTTGAGTTCGCCGAGTACCATTTCCGACGAGCACTGGAGATCAACCCGCGGAGCTCTCTACTGCATTGCTTTCTCGGCATGGTGCTGCACTCGACGCAGCAGTTTGACGAGGCGCTCGATACGTTGGCTGTCGCCGGAGAGCTGCAACCGCTGAATCCCCAGGCACGATTCCAGCGCGCGAATGTGCTGATCACACTGCATCGCTTTGATGAGGTGCGTTGCGTTGCGCCATCCTTGATGAGATCGCTGTGTGTGACAGCCTGCCTGCATCAATCTCACGTGTGACCATCGCATCGTCGACGTAGGCCCTGGAAGAGCTGCAAGCGGTCCGGAACTTTGCACCCCGCGAGTCCTCGGTCCACTTCATGATGGGCAAAGTGGCGAAGAAACTTGGCCGCGTGGAAGAAGCCATGCGTTGCTTCACGACAGCGCTGTACTTTCATCCGAAGGACAACAACGTCATCAAGGCGGCCATCGACAAGATCCATGAGCCGGATCTCGAGGATGACGATCGACTGTGAAAGCGACCCACCACTGAACTTCAATCGATCAAAAGGCGTTAAAAAAGTACATTTGGTCCATTGAATGCCCCATCCTCCCACCAACATGTACTGAAGGAACACCAGCCGAACCACTGTTCACCCTGCAGCCAGCCTGTCGCATGGCGGTGGGTCTGTGTCGAGAGGGCAGCCACTTTGGGCGACGGCATTGAAGCGAGGGCGATCTCGATGGCCGTTTTCTCGGCCGCGTTCGGTCTTTTGGACCCACGCCACCAAAGGAACGAACGCGCTGAGCTCAACGGTCGCCCGCTTCGAGTTCGACTGCGTCCAGCTGCGTTGCTGAGCCTCCTCAGCTCTGCGCGCTTCCTCTTCGGGCTCGGTCGGGACTGGAGAGCCCACCAGCCTGCCTGCGCAGCCTCTCTGCGACGTGTCGAGTCGAGCGTGGTCGCCGCCGTAATCTTTGGGTTTTGGGCCGAACGATGCGCATGGTGGCGGCGACGGGTCGCAATGCGTCCGCGATGGCGCTGCTGCCGCCCATCGGGTCGACGTTTGACGGCGCCGGGGACGACGACGCGAACAACGCGCTGTACAAGTGGATCGGGCTCGGCATCGTCGTGGGGTCTGCGATCCTCTCGAACCTCGGTGTGAATGTGCAGAAGCTCTCCCACGTCCGCGTACGTAGCTGCGCTGGTGATGCCGATGACGGTGATGATGTTGAAAGCGATGGATAAACGACACTCATTTCTCTATATCTCCCTTCCTCTCGCTGTTCATAGGAGGAGGAACTGCCGATGACGCAGCGACGAGTGTATTACACGCGTCCAATTTGGATCATCGGCATGATCCTCATCGTGCTCGGGGCTATCGGTGATTTTGAAGCTCTCGGGTACGCACGACACGGAGTCATCGTTTCCCCCTCGCATTCTAATCTCTTGGGTCTAGCTTTGCGCCTCAAGCGCTCGTTGCGTCAGTCGGTGGGGGCTGCACAGTGCTCGCCAATGTCTTCTTTGCGCACCTATGGCTTGGACAGGTACACGAAGTCTCTGACTTGAACGCAATGCCCCTCGCTTCGCCCCATGCTGAACGTGTTGTCGTGTGGCAGCATCTCACGCTCACAGATATCCTGGGCACACTGCTCATCATTATCGGCGTCGTGTTGAGCACTGTCGTGAATCAACCCGACGCCAAAATGTCTCTGGATGAGCTCGAACGGCAATTCTTCCAGCCGAGCTTCCTCGTATATCTTGGTGTCATGGTACGTTTCTGTCTTTCTCTCTGTCAGTTTGTCTGCCCACATGTGACTAATCGTTCGTCTCGAGTGTAGATGGTCATCCTTGGCGTCATGTTTGGCGAAATTCAGACGATTTCGCGGTTGCCTCGACGGCACAATGAAGAGAAGCACCGTCTCCTTCCGTTCTTCTACGCCACTGCATCCGGGATCTTTGGATCCTTCTCGGTGCTTCTCGCCAAGGTATGCCTACGTGTCCACTCACTCTCTTTGACAGTGAACTAATGATTGTTTAGTGTGCATCCATTTTGCTCATCTTGACGTTCAGTGGGGAGAACCAATTCGTGTACTTCACAACGTATCTCTTCGTTGGTGGGATGATCATGACGCTGGTTTTGCAAACCGATTTGCTCAATCGCGCTATCATGACGGGTGACACTGTGAGCGTGTTCCCCATGTTCCAGTGCTTTTGGATTGGAGTACGTGATGCTTGTTATTCTACTCCTGCGTTTATCTCTAACATTTGACGTGTCAGTCGAGTGTGGTGGGCGGCGTTGTTTTCTACGAAAAGTACAAGAATTTCACAGCGTTTGAGTGGATCTGTTTGCCGGCCGCGTTGGGGTGTAAGTCAGCGTGGACGATGAACTCATGAGTATCCATGACTCACAGCTCGTTGACGTGTTGCTCACAGTGATTATTTGGGGGATCTATCTTCTTTCCAAGCACGGAGAAGAAGATCTGGCCCACTTGATGGGCAACGGGCAGGGCGTTGGCGCGTCGCCTGTGTTGGCCCGCAAGAGCTCACATTTCGCAGGCGGCCATTTCGGAGCTCTCATGCCGCTATCACCCACTCATCGAGCGTCATTTCTTCTCTCTCAACACAGCAAGATGTTCGATGAGATCAAAGATGAGAACACACCGTTGAAGGCTGAGAAGACAGCGCTCATTGAGGACGACCAGGAGCAGTTCCAGGCTCACCAACGGATAGTAGTGTAGAAACCCGAGTCGGAATCACCATGGTGCGTCATGACAGAATGATCGATCGTATTTTAGTGGTTGCTTTGAAGGAATACAGATCTACACTAGTTGATTTCGTCCATGATGCCTTGCTCCGTGATCGAATATACAGCCTCCGCTTCAGGTAGAATGGGAGAGTCGACCACCTTCATGATGCGATTCTCTCCACGACCCTTCTTCAACCGCAGCCTGACAGCAACACGAATTGAGTTCTCTGAGTTATCCTTGAGGACACCCAACACATCTTACCGTGTGTGAGAGGCATGTGCCATAATGTTGCCTCCGATGGGCTGAAGAGGATCCTTAGCGAACATGCCAGAATCGGGATTCGCCGTCATCTACAGGTTCACAGTGTGAGTAACAGAGGATTCGCTTTGCTTCTTTCGTTTGAGCTCGAACATACCTGGTTCGTGATGACAACGGCGACGCCAAACTCGTCAGCCATACGTGTGAGCGCTCGAAGGAATTTGGCCAGCTCTTGCTGACGCGCAGCCAGCTCTCCTCGACCAGAGAAATCCGTTCGGTACAAAGCTGTCGCACTGTCGACGATGACCAGCGCATATCGGGACTCCGCCATCATCGCCGACGCTTGGATGAGCAACTGCATCTGGTGTTCCGAGTTGTATGCGCGGGCGAACGCCACGTTGTCAAGAACGCTGTCGCCATCGAGGCCATAGCGCTCGGCAATGGCGACAAGACGCTGCGGTCGGAACGTGCCTTCTGTGTCGATGTACAGCGCTTTTCCCTCACCGCCACCACGATCCACTGGGAGTTGGCACGTGACACAGAGCTGATGGCAAAGCTGGGTCTTGCCCGTTCGGAACTCGCCGAAAAGCTCCGTGATTGATCCCGTCTCGAAGCCACCTACAAAAGAAACACATGAGTCGATGGAAACGCTGCGCTTCCACGCTTTAGTGTGTACGTACCCTTGAGAAGTTCATCAAGCGCGTTGGAACCCGTTGAGAGCGTGATGAGATCTTTTCGGCTTTGAAGTACATCCGCTGCCTATAAAATGGAGCTCTCCATGAGCAACGAAGGTCTACAACTTGGCCTTAGCACTAACACGCACCGTCGTGAAGCCGACATTGACCATCTCGCGAGCTGCCTTCAGCATCTTTTCGGCTTTCACCTCACTGATGCCCTTGATCGAAATGAGCTGCTTCTTCGTTGCCATCGCGACCTGCGACCCCATGGAGGCTCCATCAGTATTCGTAGAGGCAGCGTTGAGACGACAATCTCGCAATACGTACAGCATCGACAGTGTGCATGCCTGCCTCCTTGAGCTTGTTGATGTCGGTCGCATTGATGCCCGCCTGCTCAAGGCAGTTGATTAGGCGTGGGCCTTGCTGTGTGTCGTACACGCACCCTACAGTCAGCGCTCTCCTCCGCCGCGTCACCCTCAGCGCATCGCAGCACTCACAAACTCGTGGGCCTCATGCTCCACCTCCACGTCCTCGTGCTCCTCTTGGAATCGCCCTCCGATCATCGTCTGTCTTCCCGAATGCAGGTCTTCTCCACTGAGCTCCTGGGTCTGGCGCCTTTCCCAGGGTTCAAAGTCCTCGAATTCGCGCCAAGTCCTGACGAATGATCAGTCATTACGGTATGGAAAATAACCAACGTTGGTTTCATACAAAAACGGAGTTAACTTAAGAAACCCTCACAAGTTGAAGATGGAGTGTGGCAAAATTCAGCTATCGTGTTGATTCAACAACAAAAACAAAAAACAAATGCTTCATGGCTCACATCTGCGCCGCGAGCTTTCGTGCGATGAAAGCCTGCACTCGTTCCAACACTGAGCCCTGATCGAGGCCTTGTGGTTGACGCTGTCCTCGTGGCGGTCGACGACTTGACGCTGCAGGGCCGAGCTGAGCTTCCAGGGTCCACAAGCCTTCGAGCACCCAGCCAGCCATTTGATCTCGAGCTGCCTCTGGCGCCTGAGCTACAAGTCGCAGAATGGACTCGATCTTCTCTTTCAAATCGCCCGAGTTGTCAAACATGACGTAGACAACCGAGCGAGACGCAGCGGTCGCTGCGAGCCACTGGATCAAGAACTTGAGCTCAGGATCACCTCCGAAGACGCCGCAGCCCCAGTTCCCAGAGGCGACCGGCCACGCAACAGTAGATTCGGTTGGAAGCGCAAACCCAGCGAATGCCTTGACGAGATCTCGTGTGATGCATCGCGCTGTAAACTGCTCGGTGAATGACCGACCGCCAAAGCAGAGCGCATCGATACCGACAACGACGCTGGCACGACGACGGCACTGTCGGTCATCCTCAATCATGATGTCTTCCAGTGGTGTCGCATCTTGGTTCGCACCGGCGAATCGATACTTGAAGCCGTACCCAATGTAATTGCTGAATCGCTCTGTGCCATGGATAACAAACGACTCGTGGTGTTCCAGACGAGCAAACACGAGGCAAGAGAGCAGCAGCTCGGGGGACAGCAGGAACCGGATCTCTTCCTGCACGCAGCCACTGTTCATCACACCACCACCAGCGTACTCGTTTGCAAAGTCGATTTGCAAGTGTGCATCCAAGTCTTCAATGAGTACGTTCGTCTCGAGTCGCACTGGTGGGAGTGAGCGACTCGCGATCAACTGCCTGACGGCGGCGGAGCTCATTGTATCTGCGTTCTCGATGTCAACAGCGACGGACACACGAGAGTATGTCACAATTTCTCGCTCAACAGAGCCCATATCGTCTTCAATGCGTTGCCCGACTCGCAGGAAATACTCCAAGATGGCTCGCAACTTGTTGGCTTTCAACTCGATAGCGTCGGGGCTGTTGGATGCGGCCGACATCATCATCAAGAGATTGCACCATGGGAAGTCGACACGGCGAGCCTCGATGTGCCGATCTTGCGATGGCATGATGCAACAGAATGCAGCCGAGAGCAGCGAGAAAATGGCCACGCGTGAGAGATGCAAAGAGCGCATCCGAGCTTCATGCAAGCTGCTGGATTTCGTCGATGGTGGCGAGGAGATGAGGAGATCTGGCGGAGTCGGAAAACGAAATGGTAGTTCCAGAATGAGACGGCGCATCAGTGGGAACACTTGATCAAAGAAGACAGCGCGTTCGCTATCATTCAGCTTCTGAGCACAGTATTCCATGGAATAGTCAGACAAAACAAGGAGCTCTCGTGATCCTTCCAGGAAGCGTTACCTCTTGCAGTGCACGGTGAAGACAGACAAACGTCGGAACTCTGGAGCCAAAGGCAAGACTGGGGAATAGCAGTATTAGTCTACATCTCACGGTCAAGCTTTCATGAATGTGCAAAACAATCTCCTACCTTTGAAGCACTCGAACCAGGTCACCAGGGGTCGAAACACTCTGGTGGAGACAGGCAACGATGTACGGCCATAATGGGACTTGTAATGTTTGCGCGTTAGCGCTGCGCACTTGCCACACGTTGTCCGGAGAGCACGGCAGGAGAGCCTCGGCACCACGGTCGGCACACTGAGAGTAGTCCATTGGATAGGACAGCAGCATGGAGCTTGTCAAAGGTTCTTCCGAACCACACGACGATCTATGTACAGGCGGTGGCTGAAACAGCAACTCTTGTTGCGGGGGAATCCACTCGCCATGCGCGATCACGTCTTGCAGCCAGCACTCCGTCACGAATACGAGTCTCCTCCGCAAGGACGAGCCGGCTGGAAGGCAGTCGACCCAGTAGTCAGTCAGAACGTAGGCAGCATCGTCGTCTTCGCCACCAGCTCGAGTTACTCCATCAAGCTTTCGTATTGACGAGACGACGATCGCGTTTCGCGCCGTGAGCTCATGCGTCCAGCGCTCTCGCTGCGCGCCTGCGACGCCGTGGAACGTGAACGTGCGACCTGCGAGTGGCGCCATGTGGGTCGACGACTGTCGAGTGTTGGAAGCGTCGGCGTCAGTGGCAGCGTCCGAGCGATGGCGAGGGCGAAGCGCACGTGGAGTCGCGTGGCGCGGAGAGCTGTCGCGCGGGCGCTTGGCGAGTGGGTTGGCTCGTGGCATGTCGCCGTGGCAGCAGAGGAATTGTGGGTGGGTGGTACAATTGGGTACACTGGCAATTGTACCCCATGTCAACTGTCTAGTCGCGCCAAATGAATTCCATGCTCACAGCATTATTGCTGTCGGTGCCATTTGCGGGTCTTCTTGAGCGACCGCTTGAGGGGTGTTCACTCGTGCTCCGTGATCGTCACGTCGATGACAGCGATGCGCGTGCTTCTGGCGACAAGCCCATCCTCCAAGCGTCTTCCTTGCATTCCTTCATGCATTGTAGCGACATTCCTTTTGGATGGCAGCTGGATCAGTTGACTGACGTCCGATCACCAATCGACGTTGTTGACGACCACGACGCCATTCATGCCGAGATGATGATGATGGCTCGATGGTTGGAAGGGCTGACACACGACTTGATTTCCGTGGAGCTTGCTTTGTAAGTATTCCGTTGGCTGCTTGCACATTAACTTGGTCTCTCTATAGGTGCGTAACGTTCGACTGAATGCTCGATTGCCGCCGCCGCGTCGCGCTGCCTCCAACTACCACGCTACCACACGAGCTTCGTCTCGAGGGTCGTACGTCCGCTGCACCCGATGGCCGCCACTCAGGTGTACTGGCGTCTCCACCGCTAGATCGGTCGCTTCCCGCACTGTCGAAGTCATAGCTGCTGCTGGTGTCGAACGAACTGGACGCGACACTGCTGCGGTCGTCGTCTGGCAGCATCAGTTCCTCTCGCGCGCTTTGCAGGACATACACAGTATACGCCTGACGCAGGGATTCAGTCAAGTCAGCAGCCATTCCAACATAAAGGTGCCTCGCTCGAGTGGCGCGTTCATTCATTACCTGTGTCGCGACAAAGTGGGCACGCTGGTGCTGCGGTTCGGGTGGAATCGACACGACCGTTTGACCAGCAGAGTCGGCGGCCGACGGAAAGAGCACGCGGCGAGGCGGAGATCGCGGCGACTTGGCCGATCTCGCGGCTGTCCACGCGAAGTCGGACGGCAGCACACGGTCGAGCTCGGACCGTGAGCGAGGAGACAGCACGCGCGCTGCCGCCGTTTGCGCGTGCCGTCGTCGCCGGCAGCAGCAGCGCCAGCAACAACAGCACGAGCGCTCGATGAGCGATGCGATGACCCTGAGCCTTCGCTTCTTGAGCACGACGAGCACGGACAGGAAGAAGCCCATGGAGCCAAGCATGCAGGTGCGCGTGAGGCAGTACGCGTAGATGGTCGAACGGTAGTAGGACGACTCATTGGCATGCTCGCTCGAGCTGACAGCGATCATTCCGAGCGATGTCAACACCGAGATCGTGAACGCTGCGACACCATAGACCGATACGACCAGCAGGCGCACCATAGTTGTGCGGAACACGCGTCCGGCCGGCGCACGCGCGCTATGAAGATGCGTGAACTGGCGGTCGGTCGACGGGATTGAGCTGGAGCGGTACGCGCGCCAGAGCCCGCGGACGATGAGTGGTCCGAGCGTCAGCAGTACGAGCACGGCGACGGCCATTGGCCCCTGACTGTAGATGATGCGGTCGAAGCTTGAACTGAGCCAGCAGTTGTCGTCCTCGGGCACGGGATCGTATCCGCTGCCGACAACAGCGCACAGCAGCACGCCGAGTGTCGGGACCCCGAGCACGACAGCGTCGTAGACGCGTCGGTGGCGCTCAAACTGCTGCAGTGAGGTCTGTCGAACCACAAGCTATAGAACAGGAAGGACACGCCACGTGAGTTGGAAGGACTCGGCGCCCACTGGAATTCTGCAAGGGACTCCGCACCAGATACAGCACGAGCACGATGTACATGGCGTTCCACGTGAGCACGCTTGTGCTCCAGTGGAGCACGACGCCCTGGATCTTGCACAGCACGACGGCTGACGACGCATCCGACCACAGCTGCGCGTCGCGCGTGACGACGCCGAGCGTGTTCATCGAGTGATACAGCATGAGGTTCACACTGCGCCAAGTCATTCATTGCAGCGTCAAGGCGTCAGTGACCGTGTGAGAACGAGACGGAGAGACGCGGCGTCGAGCAGTACGAACAGCGTGACGTTGAAGGCCTGCGCTGGTGGCTTGCTGCGCTTGCGACGAAAGAGTCGATAGACGAGCGCGAACGCGCACGCGATCGTCGAGATGGAGCCAAGGACATGCGCCAGCGTGCGACGGTCGTGGCGGCAGCGCTCCACCTGCCACGCCGCCGTGTGCGGCCGCGCGCTCGGCACGGGACTCGGCGCCATCGTCGGAGTATCGACAGGGACACTGCGGCAGCACTGAGTCGAGACAATAGACACTCAGCAGCCGTGGGTGGCAACCACAATTAGCTCTCAGACTGAGAGGGGTCTCAGTCGAAATCAAATGACTGAGGAAGAGAGAGGAGTGTGTGTGTGTGTGTGTGTGTGTGTGTCTGTGTGTGTGACAGTGAACGAGAGAGAGAGAAGTCGTCATGGTCTCACACTGCTGGCGCTGCTCGCTGGCCACTGACCAGCTGCTGGATATCCAGCAGGCGCGCCTGCTGTCACGGCACTGTTAAGCGAGAGCAGCATCACGGAAAACGGTTGTGCTGGTCCCATCATGAAGCGTCGCGGCGACTGAACGAAGGAGTCATGCGTCCGCTCGTCACCCCGGCACAACTGCTTTGCTGCGTCCACGGATTCCACAGGCAATGAAGCGCTAGAGCGTAGCACAAACCGCACGGACGCAATGCCCTTGCGCTGTAAAATGTGTGATCAAGAGGGGATGAGCACGTGAACGAAGGAGTTGGCGTGGTCGTTGACCGTGATGGGTTGTTGGAACCATCGGACAGTCTTCTGACCGCTGACGGGGGTACGTTGCGTGGAAAAGTGTCAGCGTGTCTCGCGCCTCATTTCAAACGAGTGCCTTGGGCCCCTGGCACAATCATTGGGACCTTGGTCGTCGGCCATCAAGATGCTGCTGCTGCCAACGAGAAGGTGTAGCTGTTGTCCATGACTCCGTGTCTGTCTGAGAGAGGAGAGAACACCGTGCCAGGCAGTGAGTTGAAGCACTTGATCCATGCAAGTGGCGCCGATTGAAGATGCATTTGGAATTGGTCCACACCACGTTGGATCCTTCGCCCCCAGTGCTCTCTCATTCCTGCTACAACGGAGCCCCCTATGACGTTCGTCCTCGTCGAAATCCAAGCTGAAGTGGGAGCGCGTCAATAGTCGATGGTCGCGCTCTCGTGCTCTGCAGTGCTGCGTCGATCGCCTGATCGTCAACGAGCAGCTCCGCTTAAGATCTTCCTCTGTTCCATTCGCGGATGGAAGTGCTAGCTCTGCATTCTATCACATCACATGAAGGAGCCGCACTGCTTCATGCTGACGACACCACGGGCACGTTGGACCACATTGTCGGCGTCTGTCGCCTCTCACGGACATGCTCTGGAGGAATCTTGAAGCGTCGCGACGGTTGAGCATGGGTGTGAGGAGCCCCGCGTTCAAGTCATGGTCCTCCCTTCGCCCCCTTCGTATCGCGAGACCCACCGCCGCGCTGCAGCGCGCAGGAAAAGGAAAATGTGTATGTGTGCGCTCTTCTACGACTACGTAATGGAGGTGCCGAGCAACCACCGGCAGATGAGCTGCGCCTGGGGCGAGCAGGAGCCTGTGCTCGCCGTCGGCCTCGAGAACCGCGAGGTCCGCTTCTTCAAGGGCGAGGTACGCGCGGTCCGATGCTCGTAGTGCTGCTGTTGCTGCTGCTGCATTCAGACGTCGACGAATGGATTGATTCGAGGGAGGGAAGGTCCAGAATGTGCTGAGTGGAGTGCGTGTGTGTCCGTGTGATCCAGAACGAGAGAGAGAGAGAGAGAGAAGGAGAGAGAGAATGATAGTGGTTTCACACTGCTGTCGCAGGGACTCGCCTGCAGTCATTACGTCCATATGCGCCCATGCAAGGATCACGTTCGTGTATGGAAAGACTGTGCAGAGCAACACCAACGACCAAATGCAAATGGCGATCGACGTGTGAGCAGCCTTTGTGTGGGCATCGATCGCGCGTTCCGACGACAGCGCGAGCGAGTTTCATCAATGGCCGCGTGATATGCGAGTCGTGAATGGTCATTGCTGAACGGTGAGTGCTGAGCATCGAATGGTGAATGAATGAATGAATTCGATCGCATGTGTATTCACGTGATACATCGAGAACAGGATTACAAGTGGTACAGTGGTAGTGCAATGCCGCTACCGAGACTGGAGCTCTAGCTCCAACTTCACATTCAGCTTGTGCTTGCGCTTGTGCTTGTGCTTGCGGTGGCTGCGGCGCTGGCTGTGCCGCTGGTGGTGATTGTGGCGGTGGCGGTGGTGCCGAAGCTGAAGCTGAAGCTCAGGCTGAAGCTCGACATTGAGGTTGCCATGGAGGCCAAGGTTGCGCGAGCCGCCGACACCATCGTCGCATGAAGACGAGTCGCAAGCAAGAACACGATTGGCGTCGCGACGCGCACGGCTCCGATGAACAGCTTGACGGCAGCAGGCCGAACGAGCGCGGCGGCGAAGATCACGAGTCGAGCGACCAGTCGAGCGACCAACCACGCGGCGCTGACGAAGCGCACGAGCAAGAGCACGACCGCGCAGACGAAGCGGACGAAGCGGACACCGCACTCGATGGCACCGTCGATGTGGTCGCGGATCCCAAAGACGAGTTTCTCGAAGTGGATCACGACTACGTAGAGGTGGTTGAGGACGGAGCACACGAGCGCGAACTCGAGGACCGCGAGTTGGACCACGAGAAGCAGCGCGCGGAGCATGACCTCGGGAACAGTACAGCGCTGAGGGCGAGCATGAGCAGGTGCGAGACGGCGCGGACCAGTGCGTCGGCGACGCTGACAGTCGCGACGAGCAGTGGCGAGTCCGGTGGTGAGCGTGGCCACGACGAGCGCAAGACGGAGCACGAGCAGCGACGCGCTGGTGACGAGCGCGTGGACGAGCAGCAGAGCGCGCACGGCGAGGAAGAGCAGCGCGTTGGCGATGCCGTCGACGCGTGCTTGGATGACGGCGAGCGCTTGGATGAGCAGCTTGGCGACGGTTCTGACGAGAGCCGCTGCGAGTCGCACGAGACGGAGAGCGAGCGAGATGGCGACGAAGAGGATCGCTGGGACGGACAGCAGAGCGCGAAGCAAGAAGCGGGTGTGGAGGCGGAGGCGGAGGCGGATACGAGTGCGGGGGTGAAGCGAGGCCACGATGGTGCTGCTGGTGGCGGCGCGGAAGAGTGTGTGCGCCCGCGCCACAGCTGCGATGAGCAGCTCGGCCACTCGGTTCACGAGCGCAGTGACGACGACGACGAGGCGCAAGACGAGCATCGTGGTGCGGAGCATGAGCAGGTACGCGTGAAGCGCAGCGCGAAGACCGGGGACGAGGTGGTCGATGGCGCGGCGAACAAGCAGGTCGACGCCGACGACCGTCGCGATGAGCAGCTGGAGGATTCGGCAGACACGCGCGGCAATCGCAAGCACGAGCTGGAAGAGTCGAAGCGAAGCGCCGAGGAAGAGCACGGGCGCGCGGAGCACGGCACATGCGGAGAGCGTGAGCAGTCGCCGGATGCCACTGGCGATCGCGTGGCCGACAGTCAAGAGTGCGGCGTGGATCTTGACGATCAAGCAGACGCCGGAAGCAGCGGCGTGGAGATGGAAGAGAACGAACAGCGCCGTGCTGGCGAGGAGCGTGAGCGTCTGGAGCGCCGCGTGCACGGCGAGCACGAGGAAGACGAAGAAGATGCGAGCGAAGTCCATGGCTGACTATTCGCGTGGAGGTTGGTGGCTTGGAGCTTTGTGGGAGGCAGCAATGCGAAGCACAGAAAGTGAAGGAGTAGCGAAGTGGGAGCGATCTCGAGAGAGCGATCGAGAGAGTGAGAAGGTGTGTTTGTGTGTGAGTGTCTTGTCGGTGGGAGGCCTCGTGCGGTCTCCAGTCTCGTGTTCGCTCGTGGGATACTCTGAGAGTGAGAGCGTCTCTGTGTGTGTCTCTCTCTCTGTGTCTGGCGCCTCTTTTCAAACGAGAGCAGGGAGGGAAGGAGGGAGGGAGGGAGGGAGGGAGGGAGGGAGGGAGGGGGAGGGGGGACAGGGATAGGGACCATGGTCATCGGCCATCAAGAAGAGGATGGTCAGCTACTGAAGTGACTGCAGCTGCAGTTGCTGCTGCTGGTGGTGGTGGAGGTGGTGGTGGTGCTTGAGAAGAACGAGCACAGAGGAGGAGAGTTGAGTGAGGAGGCAGTGGTTGTGTATTTCTTTATGTCTGTCTGTCTGTCTGTTGGAGAGAGCACCGTCCGTCATGTCGTGAAGCGAGCCGTGTCTGTCTGTCTGTCTGTCTGTTTGTTTGTTTGTCTATCTCCTGCGATGGATCCTGGATGGACCCATCGCTAGGCAACGATTAAAGATGCAGCATGGGATGGCATTTCTCAGCGGAAACCCTGTAGTAGTTGGTAGAGAGTGATGTGGCCCACATGTATATCGTGGCGTGCGGGTGCCGTAGTACGGTACGGGTATCCCGTATCGGGTATCCGTATCCAGGGTATCCCCCATTCTCTCGTACCACACCACACCACACCACATGACTTGACGGCTGACTGTAGCCACTGTACCCACCCCACCGCTCCTGCGGCACCGATCGGTGCTCGCTACTAGATCACGTCCGTCCGTCCGTCCGTCCGTCCGTCGCTGCGTCCGCTCAAGCGAAAGATCCTGCGCGTCCATGCTGGATGCGCTTTGCTTTGCGGTCTTGCAGTGTTGTGTTCACCAGGAGCAGCTCCCAATGCAAGCACCAGTACAGCAGTTTCGATGCTGATCTCTGTCACCGCACACAGAGCACGCACAGGTCTCCATCAGCAGTGGCCAGCACCAGCACCAGCACCAGCACCAGCGGTATCCGTCACCACGACACGAGAGACCGTCGTGCTGCTCGTACTATCAAGCGTCGCGACGGTGGACGGTTGGGGTAATGCGGCCGCCACCACGGCACAACTATCTCCGTTCGTCCACCACGCTTCCGACGGGCGTGAAGCGCACGTGCGTTGCACAGGCCGCAGTGAGGCAACGCCTTCGAGCACGACTGTTCTTCCGTCGACATGACAGTGGAGCTCTCGATGACCCGAATGCCGAATGACCAGCCTGTCGATGGCGTTTTTCGGTTTGGTTCTGGTTTTGCCAGTTCAGTTGTGGTTTCTGCGTGGCGCGACGACGAAGGAAGGATCCGTTGAATTGTTATCGTGATCGGTGCCAGCGTGTGAGGAAGCTATGGAGTGGACAACTCTCTCACACACACACAGCTTTGTTTCAACAATCCAACGTTTCTATCATGCAGACATACAGCTGAAAGGAAGACGAGCAGGGTGTTTCGTCCTCGTCCTTGGTCCTCATCCTTCGTCTGAGCCACCGCCAAAGCCAGAGCCAGAGCCAGAGCCAGAGCCAGAGCCAGCGCACCAAAGAAAGAAGAAAGCTACTGGTCGCACCGTTCGCACGCAGCTTATCGCCAGTGCGAGTTGTGTTGACCTCATGACTCATGACGGCATGTGTGGTTTTCATTCGTGCTTTGGCATTGTTATTGTTGGGAACGTCAGCGGAGTGAACATGGTGTCTTCTTCCCAATGTGTTCCTCCGATCTGCACCAAATCAAACGGTAGTCGCTGTCGCTGTATGTAGTCAGTCGTGCAAACGGAAGGGAATCCGCAGCTTGCTACTTGCTATTTGTTTTGCTCTTCTTCATCGCAGTTGGCGTTGGTTGAGAAGCTTCATTCTATCTCGACGCCGTCACGTCTACCGAGTTCACCGACGTCAAGCGATGGAAGTTCGCTCGATTCGTCACGATGCACAGGAAACGCCAACGTGGCTGGACTACGGACTGTTGGCGATGGAATCGAAATCGCGATGGAAGTGGAGTCGGAGACGCCATGAAGCCGTAGACTCCCAGTTTGTATGTTTGCATCGTTCGAAGCCCGAGTAGAAGACAGCATTTGCATTGGCGCGAGTCCGTGTGTTCCCTCACTTGGGCCCGTTGCTCTCGGCACCTAGGGATCGTTCGTTGTCTCCACGTCACGTACAAAGAAATCTCTTCAACGCCATTGGGATTCGAGTGAGTCGATCCAGAAACGGTCAACACTACCGATGTCCAATGATGTCCAAGCACCGATCGCGTACGCAGCGTTCCGACGACAGAGCGAGCGAGTTTCATCAAAGGGTTCGTGGTACGCGAGTCCTGAATGGTCATTGCTGAACGGTGAGTGCTGAGCATCGAATGGTGAATGAATGAATGAATTCGATCGCATGTGTATTCACGTGATACATCGAGAACAGGATTACAAGTGATACAGTGGTAGTGCAATGCCGCTACCGAGACTGGCGCTCTAGCTCCAACTTCACATTCAGCTTGTGCTTGCGCTTGTGCTTGTGCTTGCGGTGGCTGCGGCGCTGGCGGTGGCGGTGGCTGTGCCGCTGGTGGTGATTGTGGTGGTGGCGGTGGTGCCGAAGCTGAAGCTGAAGCTCAGGCTGAAGCTCGACATTGAGGTTGCCATGGAGGCCAAGGTTGCGCGAGCCGCCGACACCATCGTCGCATGAAGACGAGTCGCAAGCAAGAACACGATTGGCGTCGCGACGCGCACGGCTCCGATGAACAGCTTGACGGCAGCAGGCCGAACGAGCGCGGCGGCGAAGATCACGAGTCGAGCGACCAGTCGAGCGACCAACCACGCGGCGCTGACGAAGCGCACGAGCAAGAGCACGACCGCGCAGACGAAGCGGACGAAGCGGACACCGCACTCGATGGCACCGTCGATGTGGTCGCGGATCCCAAAGACGAGTTTCTCGAAGTGGATCACAACTACGTAGAGGTGGTTGAGGACGGAGCACACGAGTGCGAACTCGAGGACCGCGAGTCGGACCACGAGAAGCAGCGCGCGGAGCATGACCTCGGGAACAACCAGTACAGCGCTGAGGGCGAGCATGAGCAGGTGCGAGACGGCGCGGACCAGTGCGTCGGCGACGCTGACAGTCGCGACGAGCAGCTTGGCGAGTCCGGTGGTGAGCGTGGCCACGACGAGCGCAAGACGGAGCACGAGCAGCGACGCGCTGGTGACGAGCGCATGGACGAGCAGCAGAGCGCGCACGGCGAGGAAGAGCAGCGCGTTGGCGATGCCGTCGACGCGTGCTTGGATGACGGCGAGCGCTTGGATGAGCAGCTTGGCGACGGTTCTGACGAGAGCCGCTGCGAGTCGCACGAGACGGAGAGCGAGCGAGATGGCGACGAAGAGGATCACTGGGACGGACAGCAGAGCGCGAAGCAAGACGCGGGTGTGGAGGCGGAGGTGGAGGCGGATACGAGTGCGGCGGTGGAGCGAGGCCACAATGGTGCTGCTCGTGGCGGCGCGAAAGAGTGTGTGCGCCCGCGCCCCAGCTGCGAGGAGCAGCTCGGCCACTCGGCTCACGAGCGCAGTGACGACGACGACGAGGCGCAAGACGAGCATCGTGGTGCGGAGCATGAGCAGATACGCGTGAAGCGCAGCGCGAAGACCGGGGACAAGGTGGTCGATGGCGCTGCGAACAAGCAGGTCGACGCCGACGACCGTCGCGATGAGCAGCTGGAGGATTCGGCAGACACGCGCGGCAATCGCAAGCACGAGCTGGAAGAGTCGAAGCGAAGCGCCGAGGAAGAGCACGGGCGCGCGGAGCACGGCACATGCGGAGAGCGTGAGCAGTCGCCGGATGCCACTGGCGATCGCGTGGCCGACGGTCAAGACTGCGGCGTGGATCTTGACGATCAAGCAGACGCCGGAAGCAGCGGCCTGGAGATGGAAGAGCACGAACAGCGCCGTGCTGGCGAGGAGCGTGAGCGTCTGGAGCGCCGCGTGCACGGCGAGCACGAGGAAGACGAAGAAGATGCGAGCGAAGTCCATGGCTGACTATTCGCGTGGAGGTTGGTGGCTTGGAGCTTTGTGGGAGGCAGCAATGCGAACCACAGAAAGTGAAGGAGTAGCGAAGTGGGAGCGATCTCGAGAGAGCGATCGAGAGAGTGAGTGAGAAGGTGTGTTTGTGTGGGAGTGTCTTGTCGGTGGGAGGCCTCGTGCGGTCTCCAGTCTCGTATTCGCTCGTGGGATACTCTGAGAGTGAGAGCGTCTCTGTGTGTGTCTCTCTCTCTCTGTGTCTGGCGCCTCTTTTCAAACGAGAGCAGGGAGGGAAGGAGGGAGGGAGGGAGGGAGGGAGGAGGAGGGAGGGAGGGGGACAGGGATAGGGACCATGGTCATCGGCCATCAAGAAGAGGATGGTCAGCTACTGAAGTGACTGCAGCTGCAGTTGCTGCTGCTGCTGGTGGTGGTGGAGGTGGTGGTGGTGCTTGAGAAGAACGAGCACAGAGGAGGAGAGTTGAGTGAGGAGGCAGTGGTTGTGTATTTCTTTATGTCTGTCTGTCTGTCTGTTGGAGAGAGCACCGTCCGTCATGTCGTGAAGCGAGCAGTGTCTGTCTGTCTATCTATCTATCTCCTGCGATGGATCCTGGATGGACCCATCGCTAGGCAACGATTAAAGATGCAGCATGGGATGGCTTTTCTCAGCGGAAACCCTGTAGTAGTTGGTAGAGAGTGATGTGGCCCACATGTATATCGTGGCGTGCGGGTGCCGAAGTACGGTACGGGTATCCCGTATCGGGTATCCCCCATTCTCTCGTACCACACCACACCACACCACATGACTTGACGACTGACTGTAGCCACTGTACCCACCCCACCGCTCCTGCGGCACCGATCGGTGCTCGCTACTAGATCACGTCCGTCCGTCCGTCCGTCCGTCCGTCGCTGCGTCCGCTCAAGCGAAAGATCCTGCGCGTCCATGCTGGATGCGCTTTGCTTTGCGGTCTTGCAGTGTTGTGTCCACCAGGAGCAGCTCCCAATGCAAGCACCAGTACAGCAGTTTCGATGCTGATCTCTGTCACCGCACACAGAGCACGCACAGGTCTCCATCAGCAGTGGCCAGCTCCAGCACCAGCACCAGCACCAGCGGTATCCGTCACCACGACACGAGAGACCGTCGTGCTGCTCGTACTATCAAGCGTCGCGACGGTGGACGGTTGGGGTGATGCGGCCGCCACCACGGCACAACTATCTCCGTTCGTCCACCACGCTTCCGACGGGCGTGAAGCGCACGTGCGTTGCACAGGCCGCAGTGGGGGAACACCATTGAGCACGACTGTTCTTCCGTCGACATGACAGTGGAGCTCTCGATGACCCGAATGCCGAATGACCAGCCTGTCGATGGCGTTTTTCGGTTTGGTTCTGGTTTTGCCAGTTCAGTTGTGGTTTCTGCGTGGCGTGACGACGAAGGAAGGATCCGTTCAATTGTTATCGTGATCGGTGCCAGCGTGTGAGGAAGCTATGGAGTGGACAACTCTCTCACACACACACACAGCTTTGTTTCAACAATCCAACGTTTCTATCATGCAGACATACAGCTGAAAGGAAGACGAGCAGGGTGTTTCGTCCTCGTCCTTGGTCCTCATCCTTCGTCTGAGCCACCGCCAAAGCCAGAGCCAGAGCCAGAGCCAGAGCCAGAGCCAGCGCACCAAAGAAAGAAGAAAGCTACTGGTCGCACCGTTCGCACGCAGCTTATCGCCAGTGCGAGTTGTGTTGACCTCATGACTCATGACGGCATGTGTGGTTTTCATTCGTGCTTTGGCATTGTTATTGTTGGGAACGTCAGCGGAGTGAACATGGTGTCTTCTTCCCAATGTGTTCCTCCGATCTGCACCAAATCAAACGGTAGTCGCTGTCGCTGTATGTAGTCAGTCGTGCAAACGGAAGGGAATCCGCAGCTTGCTACTTGCTATTTGTTTTGCTCTTCTTCATCGCAGTTGGCGTTGGTTGAGAAGCTTCATTCTATCTCGACGCCGTCACGTCTACCGAGTTCACCGACGTCAAGCGATGGAAGTTCGCTCGATTCGTCACGATGCACAGGAAACGCCAACGTGGCTGGACTACGGACTGTTGGCGATGGAAGTGGAATCGCGATGGAAGTGGAATCGAGAGACGCCATGAAGCCGTAGACTCCCGGTTTGTATGTTTGCATCGTTCGAAGCCCGAGAAGAAGACAGCACTTGCATTGGCGCGAATCCGTGTGTTCCCTCACTTGGGCCCGTTGCTCTCGGCACCTAGGGATCGTTCGTTGTCTCCACGTCACGTACAAAGAAATCTCTTCAACGCCATTGGGATTCGAGTGAGTCGATCCAGAAACGGTCAACACTACCGATGTCCAATGATGTCCAAGCACCGATCGCGTACGCAGCGTTCCGACGACAGAGCGAGCGAGTTTCATCAAAGGGTTCGTGGTACGCGAGTCCTGAATGGTCATTGCTGAACGGTGAGTGCTGAGCATCGAATGGTGAATGAATGAATGAATTCGATCGCATGTGTATTCACGTGATACATCGAGAACAGGATTACAAGTGATACAGTGGTAGTGCAATGCCGCTACCGAGACTGGCGCTCTAGCTCCAACTTCACATTCAGCTTGTGCTTGCGCTTGTGCTTGTGCTTGCGGTGGCTGCGGCGCTGGCGGTGGCGGTGGCTGTGCCGCTGGTGGTGATTGTGGTGGTGGCGGTGGTGCCGAAGCTGAAGCTGAAGCTCAGGCTGAAGCTCGACATTGAGGTTGCCATGGAGGCCAAGGTTGCGCGAGCCGCCGACACCATCGTCGCATGAAGACGAGTCGCAAGCAAGAACACGATTGGCGTCGCGACGCGCACGGCTCCGATGAACAGCTTGACGGCAGCAGGCCGAACGCGCGCGGTGGCGAAGATCACGAGTCGAGCGACCAGTCGAGCGACCAACCACGCGGCGCTGACGAAGCGCACGAGCAAGAGCACGACCGCGCAGACGAAGCGGACGAAGCGGACACCGCACTCGATGGCACCGTCGATGTGGTCGCGGATCCCAAAGACGAGTTTCTCGAAGTGGATCACGACTACGTAGAGGTGGTTGAGGACGGAGCACACGAGCGCGAACTCGAGAACCGCGAGTTGGACCACGAGAAGCAGCGCGCGGAGCATGACCTCGGGAACGACCAGTACAGCGCTGAGGGCGAGCATGAGCAGGTGCGAGACGGCGCGGACCAGTGCGTCGGCGACGCTGACAGTCGCGACGAGCAGCGTGGCGAGTCCGGTGGTGAGCGTGGCCACGACGAGCGCAAGACGGAGCACGAGCAGCGACGCGCTGGTGACGAGCGCGTGGACGAGCAGCAGAGCGCGCACGGCGAGGAAGAGCAGCGCGTTGGCGATGCCGTCGACGCGTGCTTGGATGACGGCGAGCGCTTGGATGAGCAGCTTGGCGACGGTTCTGACGAGAGCCGCTGCGAGTCGCACGAGACGGAGAGCGAGCGAGATGGCGACGAAGAGGATCACTGGGACGGACAGCAGAGCGCGAAGCAAGAAGCGGGTGTGGAGGCGGAGGCGGAGGCGGATACGAGTGCGGCGGTGAAGCGAGGCCACGATGGTGCTGCTGGTGGCGGCGCGGAAGAGTGTGTGCGCCCGCGCCACAGCTGCGATGAGCAGCTCGGCCACTCGGTTCACGAGCGCAGTGACGACGACGACGAGGCGCAAGACGAGCATCGTGGTGCGGAGCATGAGCAGATACGCGTGAAGCGCAGCGCGAAGACCGGGGACAAGGTGGTCGATGGCGCTGCGAACAAGCAGGTCGACGCCGACGACCGTCGCGATGAGCAGCTGGAGGATTCGGCAGACACGCGCGGCAATCGCAAGCACGAGCTGGAAGAGTCGAACCGAAGCGCCGAGGAAGAGCACGGGCGCGCGGAGCACGGCACATGCGGAGAGCGTGAGCAGTCGCCGGATGCCACTGGCGATCGCGTGGCCGACGGTCAAGACTGCGGCGTGGATCTTGACGATCAAGCAGACGCCGGAAGCAGCGGCGTGGAGATGGAAGAGCACGAACAGCGCCGTGCTGGCGAGGAGCGTGAGCGTCTGGAGCGCCGCGTGCACAGCGAGCACGAGGAAGACGAAGAAGATGCGAGCGAAGTCCATGGCTGACTATTCGCGTGGAGGTTGGTGGCTTGGAGCTTTGTGGGAGGCAGCAATGCGAAGCACAGAAAGTGAAGGAGTAGCGAAGTGGGAGCGATCTCGAGAGAGCGATCGAGAGAGTGAGAAGGTGTGTTTGTGTGTGAGTGTCTCGTCGGTGGGAGGCCTCGTGCGGTCTCCAGTCTCGTGTTCGCTCGTGGGATACTCTGAGA
Source organism: Pythium insidiosum (assembly GCA_022836835.1). Classification (NCBI taxonomy): domain Eukaryota; phylum Oomycota; class Peronosporomycetes; order Pythiales; family Pythiaceae; genus Pythium; species Pythium insidiosum. The sequence continues at coordinate 1,252,566 of JAKVDI010000001.1, forward strand.
GTGAGAGCGTCTGTGTGTGTGTGTCTCTCTGTGTGTCTGGCGCCTCTTTTCAAACGAGAGCAGGGAGGGAGGGAGGGAGGGAGGGAGGGGGAGGGGGGACAGGGATAGGGACAGGGACCATGGTCATCGGCCATCAAGAAGAGGATGGTCAGCTACTGAAGTGACTGCAGCTGCAGTTGCTGCTGCTGGTGGTGGTGGAGGTGGTGGTGGTGCTTGAGAAGAACGAGCACAGAGGAGGAGAGTTGAGTGAGGAGGCAGTGGTTGTGTATTTCTTTATGTCTGTCTGTCTGTCTGTTGGAGAGAGCACCGTCCGTCATGTCGTGAAGCGAGCCGTGTCTGTCTGTCTATCTATCTATCTCCTGCGATGGATCCTGGATGGACCCATCGCTAGGCAACGATTAAAGATGCAGCATGGGATGGCTTTTCTCAGCGGAAACCCTGTAGTAGTTGGTAGAGAGTGATGTGGCCCACATGTATATCGTGGCGTGCGGGTGCCGTAGTACGGTAGGTATCGTATCGGGTATCCCGTATCCCGTATCCCGAATCGGGTACAGTGTATCCCCCATTATCTCGTACCACACCACACCACACCACATGACTTGACCACTGACTGTAGCCACTGTACCCACCCCACCGCTCCTGCGGCACCGATCGGTGCTCGTTACGAGATCACGTCGGTCGGTCCGTCCGTCCGTCCGTCCGTCGCTACGTCCACTCAAGCGCAAGATCCTGCGCGTTCATGGTGGATGCGCTGCGCTTTGCTGTCTTGCAGTGTTGCGTCCATCAGGAGCAGCTCCCAATGCAAGCACCAGTACAGCAGTTTCAATGCTGATCTCTGTCCAGTTCGCGGAAGTGGACGACGACGACACGAATGGACCCCACGCAGAGCACGCACATGTATCCATCAGTAGTCCAACGACGCAACGCGAAGCAAAGTAACTGAAGTGGTGCATGCCACGGACAACACATTTGCACATTGTTGGTTTGCTGTCGCTGCGGCTGGAGCGAGAAGGAAGCGCTCGAGTTGTCGCTGGTTCGGATCTTGAAGCGTCGCGACGGTTGAGCGTGGGTGTGAGGAGTTCTGCGTTCAAGTCATCGTCCTCCCTTCGCCCCCTTCGTAGCGTGAGACACACCGCGCTGCTGCAGCACGCAGGAAGAGGAACATGTGCGCGCTCTTCTACGACTACGTGGTGCAGGTGCCGAGCAACCACCGGCAGGTGAGCTGTGCGTGGGGCGAGCAGGATCCCGTGCTCGCCGTCGGCCTCGAGAACCGCGAGGTCCACTTCTTCACGGACGAGGTACGCACGATCCGACGCGCGTAGTGCTGCTGCTGCACTCATACGTCGACGAATGGGTTGAGTCCTGTAGGGAGAGAAGGTTCCGAATGCCCCCATCTACGCGAGAGCCGCTGACGTGGTGCTAACCGCGTGGCAGCCGCGGGGCGGCGCACTCGCCGTCGGCTGGAGCGACGGCATGATCTCGTTGTGGGTCTACAAGGAGAGCACGTCGCGCGAGGTCAACTCGCCGCACACCGCGCGCGTGAGCCTGCTGCGGTGGGCGCCCGCAGGGAACCGGCTCATCTCGGCGGACGAGAACGGCGTGCTCGCGGTCTGGAAGGTCGACGCACGGGGGCAACTCTCGCTCGCGACGACGTACACACGGCAGGGCAGTCTCACGCACTGCGTGTTCGCCACGAACCCTGAAAAGGACAAGGCGTTGGCACTCGCAGCGTCGTCCTCGTCCTCGTCTGGCAAGAGCAGCGGCAACAACAACAGCAGCACTGGCGGCAGCTCGCGCAAGATAGCAAGCGGCGTGTGTCCGTCGTTCTTCTTCGGCGGCGAGATCGGCTCGGTGCACTACGCCGACGACCTTGGTCACATCTCGGACATTCAGGTGCTCAACCACGCGATCGACTCCATGATGTTCCACGAGGAGCAGCACCGCTTGCTCGTGATTACGCGCGCGCTGCAGCTCATCGTGTTCCAGATCGACGCGACCGACGGCACCGTGAAGCCGACGATGAAGGTTAAGCTCAGCGTCGCCGGCGACGGCGCGCTGCGCGAGACCAAGTGGGCGGGGCCGGGGCTGCTCGCCATCGCCTCGGGTGAGCCGCTCATCCGCTTCTGGGACCTCGTCGCCGAGGAGAACAGCGTGCTCAGTCTGCCACGCAGCCCGACCAGCGGCGGCGGAGGCGGCGGGACGCAGCGCGTCAACAGTATCGACTTCTCGCCGCGGCGCCGCATCCTCGTCGCGGGCACCGCGGAGGGCACCGTGTTTTTCTGGCGCTGCACGTCGGTCGTGATCTCCAACGCGGAGCCCAGCGACAGCTCGGCGTCGGTGGCGACAGCGACAGCGACCGCGCCGACGTCTGGTACGAGCTCGTCCGCCGCCGCGAAAGCCGCGAGCGTGACGCTGTCGCATCGCTGGGACCTGTTGTTCACGAGCAACACGACGCACTGCATCACGCGCGTGGGCTGGAGCTCGGCGCACGCGACGCTGTTCGCGACGACCACGGACGGCATCATCCTGTACCACGAGGCCAACATGCAGCGCGCGCTGTGCGGTGACACGGCCGTGATCCAGAGCCGCCCGACCACGCTCTCGATCGAGCGCTTCCGCGACGGCATCATCACACAGTCGTCGCTCGAGGCGTCGCTGCGCATCAAGGGCGTCTCGCACGACGGACTCTCGCTCGTGCTGTGGAACGGCGCCAAGGCCGAGGTCTTCGAGCTGCGCGAAGGCAGCGAGGCGCGCCGCGTCGCGCAGTTCAAGTGCGCGTCCAACGCGATGGTGGTGCGCGGCGACTCGATCTACCGCGCGAGCGGCAACCATGTCGAGATCTGCAACGTGCAGGGCGTCGTCAAGAACAGCATCTCGTTCACCGAAGCCGAAGGGCGACCGATGCTGCTCGCGAGCCAGAACAAGTTCCTCGCCGTCGCGACGGACCGCGGCGCGATCCGCGTCTTCGACCTCAGCCGCCGCGACCCCAAGGCCACGGGCAGCATGGGCTTCTTCGCGACGGCGCTCGGCGAACCCTCCGAGGACCCCGCGTCAGCCGCCATGATGCGCGCGATCGCCGTGAACGCCGACGGCACGCGCGTCTGCATCCTCGCAGACAAGACCGAGGGCGCGCTGCGCATGCGCACGCCCATGAGTCGCCTCTTCCTCTTCCAAGCGGATCTCAACATCTTCCAGCAGTACGACTTTGGCGTCAACAAGACGCCTCTCTCGGTGTTCTTCGACCCGCAGGAGCCGCGCTTGCTGGCGGTCGAGACGCGCAAGAGCCGTCCGGACGCACTCGCTGTCGCAGCAGCGGCGGCGGCGTCGACGACCAAGGGCGGACGCAGTGGTGGAGGCAACCAGGACAGCGACGACATGGCGACGATATCCACGGCGTCATCCTCTACAGTCTCGGCACCGGTGCCGCCCGGCGGCAGCCGCGCGAACGCGCTGAGCGAGAAGGAGATCACGGTGATGTTCGCGTCCAACGACCACGGACTGCTCATGCAGGACACGTTCGACCTCGACCTCAAGTACAGCGCGCTGCTGGGCATTCAGGTGCCGCGGGTCTACCTCATCGCGCAGGCGGATCGCGCGGCGGGCGACGGCGCGAGCCACAGTGTCGGCGACATCGACGCTGTCGGCAGCAACAATGGCTTCAGCTTCCTGCGCACCAAGATCATGCGCGACTTTATCGGGCTCGACAAGGTGAACGACGCCGCGCGGCAGGCGCTGCTCGACTTCTGCTACTTCATGACGATCGGCAACATGGACGAGGCGTACCGCTCCGTCAAGCTCATCGACAACCCGTCGGTGTGGGAGAACATGGCGCACATGTGCGTCAAGACCAAGCGGCTCGACGTCGCCGAGGTCTGTCTCGGCAACATGGGCCACGCGCGCGGTGCCGCCGCCGTGCAAAGCGCCAAGCAGGAGCCCGAGCTCGAGGTGCCGATCGCGATGGTCGCGATCCAGCTCGGGCTGCGCGACGACGCCGCGCGGCTCTACCGCGAGTGTGGCCGCTACGACCTGCTCAACAAGCTGTACCAGGCGAGCGGGTTCTGGCAGAAAGCGGTCGACGTCGCGGCCAAGCGCGACCGCATCCACCTGCGCAACACGCACTTCCACCGCGCGCAGCACCACGAGGCGCTGGGCGAGATCAAGGAGGCCATGGAGGCGTACGAGGACGCCGGGACGCACACCAAGGACATCCCGCGCATGCTCTTCAAGCTCGGCAAGCTCGAACTGCTGCAAAAGTACGTGAGCACGAGCAAGGACCGCGAGCTGCTCGTGTGGTGGGCGCAGTTCCAGGAAAGCCAGGGCCATTTTGACCTCGCGATCGAGAGCTACGAGCACGCCAAGGACGACCTCTCGGTCGTGCGCGTGCTCTGCTTCAAGAAGGACTTCGCGGCGGCCGCCAAGGTCGTCGAGGCCACGCGCCACCGCGCGGCCGCGTACCACCTCGCGCGGCAGATGGAGGCCATGGAGGACATCCCGCAGGCGATCCACTTCTACGCCATCGGCCACTGCTACAACCACACGATCCGCCTCGCCAAGGAGCACCAGCTCGACGCCGAGCTCATGCGTTATGCGCTGCTGAGCAAGCCGAGCGACATGCTCGAATGTGCCGCGTACCTCGAGCGCCGCGGCGAGATGGAGAAGGCCGTGCAGCTGTACCACAAGGGCGGCAACGTCACGCGCGCGCTCGAGCTGTGCTTCAGCGCGCAGCTTTTCGACGAGCTGCACGATCTCACGGACGAGCTTGGGCCGAGCAACTCGTCGCCGCAGCTGCTCAAGCGCTGCGCCGACTTCTTTGTCGAGAACGGACACTACGCCAAGGCTGTGCACCTGTGTCTCGTCGCGGGACGTGTGAGCGAGGCGCTGGACGTATGCCAGCAGCACCGCGTCAAGATCACCGAAGAGATGGCGGAGAAGATGACGCCGCCCAAGAGCGACGCCGACGCGGGCGACAAGCTCGGCGCCAAGCGGCGACAGGAGCTGCTGCTCAAGCTCGCCAAGGTGTGCAAGCAGCAGGGCTCGTACCACTTGGCGACCAAGAAGTACACGCAGGCCGGCGAGAAGATCAAAGCCATGAAGTGCCTGCTCAAGTCGGGCGACACCGAGAAGGTCGTGTTCTTCGCGAACGTGTCGCGCCACAACGATATCTACGTGCTCGCGGCCAACTACCTACAGACGCTCGACTGGCGCAAGGACCCCGAGCTGCTCAAGAACATCGTCGGGTTCTACACCAAAGCACGTGCGCTCGAGCAGCTCGCGGCGTTTTATCAGGGCTGCGCACTTGCAGAGATCGAGGAGTTCCGCGACTACGACAAGGCGCTTGGCGCGCTGCAGGAGGCGATCAAGGTGCTGTCCAAGGCCAAGAGCGACAACAAGGAGCGCGTGCTGCAGGCGCTCGAGCGGCGAGTGCTACTGGTCGAGCAGTTCATCTCAGCGCGGCGCGACGTCCGCGAGAACCCGCAGGAGACCGTCTCGATCGTCACGCGGCTACTCGAGGAGCCCGACGTCGAGCAGGGCATCCGCCTCGGCGACGCGTACGCGACGATCGCCGAGGCGTACTATTGGGACCGCGACCTGGAGAAAAGCCACGAGACGCTGCTTGAGATGAAGCGCAAGGGGCTCGCGATCAAGTCGTACGTCGACGCGCGCATGCTGCAGGAGCTGCACCAGAAGCTGCAGCTCAGCGACGACCTCGGCGGCTCCGAGTCGAGACGCGGAGGCAGCGAGCGCAAGGCGTCGCCACGCGACGTCGATCAGCACGACGAGGAGCACGAGGAACAGGAGCAAGAGGAGGACGCACCGAGAGCGCGGCAGATGCGGAGTGAGGAGCGTCCAACAACGAGCCACCGTCGAGACGGCAAGGACGCCAAGGCGACGGCGCGATCTCGAGCGCACGACGACGACGACAACGACGGCGAGATGGAGGAGGACATTCCCGAGGACACCGACTAACAGAGAGGAAAGAGAGGCTGAGAGAGAGAGAGAGAGAGAGAGAGAGAGAGAGATTGTATAATTGTTTTCTGAGCGCCGCGAACCGTCACGCCTGTTCCCAGTTCAGTGTTGGTCTGCCGTCATGCGCTTTCGCTCATGGACCCGCGCTCGCGACAACAGACAGCAGCGCCTCAACATGGCGCGAGGCAGAGCGAGAGCCGCGAGCCGTCGGCAGCAGACGTCGCTGCCTCGGGCGCTCCTAGCGCTGAGGTGCCACAGGACACTGCGCCTGTGGTGGAGCCGCCGACCATGTTCCGCTCCGAGTTCATGACACCGTATCTCACGTGCTCGCGGTGCAATAACGTGACGTTCATCAACGTGCTGCGCGTGCGCCGTCGCGACGCACCGCGTAACCCCGCGACGCTCCATCAGTACGAGCAGTTGCCTGTGTGCTCGGGCTGCGGCACGACCAAGTACCTTCGCGCGGGCGTCACGAGCTTCCACGAGAAGATCGCAGAGGAGCAGCAGGCGATCAAAGAGTTCGAACGCAAGCGAGGTCCCGCGACAGCGCTGCTGCAGCGCATCGCGAGGGGATTTCTCGGGCGCCTCGAGTTTCGCCGTCGCAAGCGAGAGCGAGAGCTGTACATTCTGCGCATCAACCGCGCGGCGACGCTGCTGCAGGCGCGAGTGCGAGGCATGCAGGCGCGCCGCCGCACTGTCATCGAGCGCTGCCTGCGCCTCATTCGCTCGATGCACCCGCGGATCCTGCGCTACGCGTTGACCTCAAGACCCGATCGCCCGCCAGTCTTTTGGTACGAGAGCCCGAGCGAGCTGCAGATCCTTTTCTGGAACTACCGCGAGTTCGTGCGGCGGTCGGGCGGCAAGCCACCACTGATCAAGGTCGAGTCCAACATCCTCGAGATCACGCGGCGCATGCTGCTGCGCGAGTACGTGCTCGTGAGCCGCGTGCAGGCGCGTTGGCGAGGACTCACGACGCGCTTCGTGTTTCTCGCGCTCAAGCGGCAGCGCGGATGGCTGCGAGGGCTCCAGCAGTCGCCCGCCATCAAGATCCAGCGCGTCTTCCGCGCGCACAGCGCGAAGCGTCGCGTCGCTGCGATCCGCGCGGTCAAGTCGTATCCAGACCGACTGGCGGCGTATCGAGCAGAGCGCGCAGCCGACGCAAACGCTGCGAAGGCCAGAGCGTTCCGAGAGCGACTACTCGCCAAGTACCGCTTGGGGTACCAGGTGCACCGCACAGGAAGGATGCTGGCGTTGCAGGTTCGCGAAGACTCGGTGTCGAAGAAGAACGAGGCAGCGGACGATCGATCGCACTCGCTGCGATCTCCTGAGCAGCGGAACGGCGGCGAGACGCCACAAAAGCCGACACCAACAGCAGCAGCAGCAGAGGAGGAAGAGAGGAAGTGCTCGCTGCCGGCGAGTGCGCGAAAGTTCTCGCAGCTGAAGCAACACATTGACAACAAGCACGCGCGTCGGCTTCGCGGTCCTCGCGCTCACATCGCGAATGCTCACAAGTATCTCGTGCCAGCAGATACTGACGACATGGAGCGATGACGCCCACGAGTGTAGCCATGTCCTCTTAAGTTAAACAACGTATTTTTCAACACAACACTCCACGTAGTGTACGTTTAAAACATGTTTTGGAGGATTCATTCCGATCAACCCTTCTCCTGGTGGGCTGCCTTCGCATTCAACTGCGCATTCACTCTGCTCAGTGCATTTTGTCAAAAGAGCTCTTCACGAGCAGACAGATACTTTGTCAACGTCTCTCTCTCTCTTTCTCTCTCTCTCTCATGACGACGGACACGAAGCCGACCGTGACGACGCCCGAGATGCTCGTCGAGTGTGCGGTGCTCACGTTCGGCTGCAACGACGACGGCCAGCTCGGTCGCGGCGAGCGCCGCCGCTGGACCAACATCGACGACGTCACGGCCGCCAACTTTCCGCAGCAGGTCGGCGCCTTGCGGGGCCACGACGTCGTCGCCGCGTCGTGCGGCTCGCGCCACTCGATGGTTATCACGTCTAGTGGAGAGGTCTTCTCGTGGGGATGGGGCGCGGTACGTGGTGATGCATTGGCAGTCAGTCGTCCATGGCTGCGACGGAGTGCTCATGAGTGTGTGGTTGAAGATGGGACAACTGGGTCACGGCGACGTCAAGAGCTCCTCTGTGCCGCGACGCATCGAGTTCTTCCCCGACAATGGCCTCGTGGTGGACTATATCTCGTGCGGTGGCTGCCACTCGGCTGCTGTCACCAAGAACGGTGAGTCGCAAAGGAAAGGGTGCCAGAAACAAACACACCCAAGCAACTGACGGATTGATCTCTTCCTTCCGACAGGCGATGTGTACACGTGGGGCGAGGCACATTGGGGACAGCTTGGTGTCCCGCGCGCAGATCTCTCCGACTCGTGCGCTGAGGGCTTCCTGTCCGTGCCGACCAAGTGCGTGATCGTCGACGACAGCGGCAAGGACGTCAAGATTGTCAAGATCAGTTGTGGTAAGTCGGAACGAGGATTATGAACGGCCCACTCATCAGTATCTAATCAGACATGCATTGTCACGCTACTCTGAAGGCGGTGCTCACACGGCGGCACTCACGGCCGATGGCCAGGTGTACACGTGGGGTCGCAGTGACAGCGGTCAGCTCGGCATTGGCGAGAAGTGGGTCCAGGAGTCTGGTGATCACGGCACGTTGTACGTGGCGTCTCCCCATCTCGTGGACGGTTTTGATGGCGAGAAGGTCGTCCAAGTCGCCTGTGGAGCGTTCCACACGGCCGCCGTGACTGAGTCGGGCAAGGTCTTCATCTGGGGCAAGGAGGACTACGGCATGCTCGGCGTTGGGCAGACGTCCGACATTCAGACGCCCAAGCGCATCGAGTTTTTCGACTCGAAGCCCGCACTGTACGTCTCCCGTGTCGCTGCCACTCGTGATCGCTTGGATGATGCAGTTGCTGATCGTGTGTGTAGTCGTGTGTCGTGTGGAGGATGGCACACGGTAGTAGTCACTCGCGAGGGAGAGTGCTACTCGTTCGGTCGAGGCGAGTACGGCCGCCTCGGCTTGGGCGACACGCGCAGTCGCTACCGCCCGCACTTGGTGGAGGCTCTGAAGGGCCATCGCGTCGTTCAGGCCGCGTGTGGAGGCACGCACACGCTCTTCCTCACGACCGACGGAGTCGCGTTCAGCGCTGGTCGAGCTGAGTACGTCCACGTCCATCGAAGGCGTTGATGACTGGGATGAATGACTAATGCTGTGTGATGTCGAACTGCAGCCACGGTCGTTTGGGACACGCGGATCGCAACTCGACGGTGCTGCCCGAGCAGCTGGACCAGTCCGCGATGGGTGCGATCCCCGTGCGCCAAGTCTCAGCTGGCGGTGCCCACTCCATCGCTCTGCTCCACAGCTCGCGTCCGCTCATGTCGCCGCTCATCGCGCCGGCGAGCGGTGAGCCCGCTGTGCCGCAGACAACGCTGTTGTAGATCTCTGCACGATGGCATTACACTGTCGTTGAGTGATCCATGAGCACTGGTGGAAGGTTGTGAACACACATACGTAGATCCCACGCTGCACACTGTGAGCTTTCTTGAAAGAAAAGGCTGTAAGCACAAAGTCCATGTATCTGTCCCCAGACCAATGGCTGTCTTCATTTTTTCCATTCACTGATCAAAAGACGTACAGAGATCGAGACTCACGACGCCGTCGATGGAGGAGGCACCAGCACCTTCACCTGGAACAGGCTTCGCCTCAGCTCTTCACGCGTCGACTCATCGTCGCCATTATCACTTTCCGCGTTCTCGTCGCCTGATGCATCAGCGGACGAGACGCTCAATCGAGTCTTCGAAGGCGTTGACACCTCGCGCGTCCATCGCGATTGCTTGCTCTCCAGTCGGTCATTAACAGCTGTGCTTCTATCGTTCGCTCTGCGTTGTTTCCTGGCTGCAGACAAATCCTCCTCCTCCACCTCCACCTCCTCCTCTTCTTCTTCCTCGTCGGTGTCGTCGTTTTGAATCGGCGACGGGGGCAGTGCGTCTTCTCGGTTCAAGTCGTAGAACCCTCGGCTCTTGATGACGCGACTGTCGCGCAGCACGCGTCTCTCATCGCCAGGTCCCTGCGTCGTCACGGGCGAGAACGTACGTTGGATCCGCAGCCGCTCGTCGCCGTCACTGTCATGTTCGCGTTGAGCGTCGTCTTCCTCCACTGCGATGAACTCGCTCTCGCCGACCAGCGACTGCTCCAGCGGATTCTCCATCACGCGCGATCGGAACCGCGACAAGCGATGCAGTCGTGGCGAGTCCACGACGTTGGGCACCATGCGATGCTCTCGAGGCAACGCGGCAAAGTCAGCCATCGACATGGGACTCGGCCGGCGCACGACGTGAGGATCGAACGCGCTACTGTCTTCAATCGCGAGCGCTGTCAAGCGCTGCTCCAATTGCGGCGGCATCGCGTTGGAAAACCGACGAGACGAACGATACGTAGGAGACGTGCGGACACGAGGAGACGGCGTGCGGTACTGGAACGACGGGGCAGCGGTGGCTCTCGATTGCACATGCGCAGTCGCCGCTTGTTGAAGCTCTCGCGCGCGCTCGAGTTGTTGCTGCGCGTGCAACTGGCGCTGAGACTCGAGCAGCGTCGCCATCTTCTCGTTCTCGAGCTGCATGCTCGCGCGCTCCATACGGAGCTCCTCTTTCTCGCGACGCAGCTCGTCCCGTTCGCGGCGTAGCTCCTCGCGCTCGCGGCGGATCTCGCTCAGCAGCGCGCGGTACTCGTCAACGATGTGAGTTCTGCTGGCGACGACGTCTGCGGGCGAATCAACGAGCCCCATCGTTCGGCGAAACTCCACGTCGACGCCGCTGTTGTGCAGCTGCGTTGGCGCTGGCGGGGGCATCGCTGAGTATCTGTAGACGTCGCCATCGTTCATCACTGGTTCATGGCTGTTTCGACGACTCTGGTAGCCTCTGTAGTGCTCTCGACCCGGCGAAAGCGATGGTCGGCGACCGCCAGGACCGTCCATCGGCTGCTGCTCTTGCTGCTGCTCCTTAGGAGGCGCTGGCGGCGATGGAATGGCTACGTAGTTGTGTGGCGCGTAGCTGTCGGTCGTCGCCGTCGCTGGGAAAAGCCCAAACTTGAGTCGCGCCCGCAAGTGCTGTTCGCGCAATTGCCGGACCTCCTCCTCCGCCTCCTGCCGCTCTCGCTGCCGACGCTCCTCTTCCTCCTGCTGCTGCCGGCGGCGCTTCTCGCGTACCTGCTCGTCCAGCATGCGCTTCCACTCGATCTGCTGTGCTTTCTCGGCGACGCGCTGCTGCTGGTCCGTCACGCGGAACCGCGAGTAGCTCGTCGACGACGCGACGCTCGTGGGTCCGTGGTCGCCGAGCTCTGCGGCGGGGTTCGCGTACGGCAGCGCTGTCGCGTCCATCTGGAACCCACGGGAGAACGCGGCCATGCGCGCTGGCGTGAGACCGCCGCTGCTGTCGCCGCCGGAAGCCGCGTCGGTCCACCACCTCGACGGCGACCGCTCATTGTCCCACAGCGCGAGCTGCTCTTTCTCCTCGCGCTCGCGCGCCTTGCGCTCCTCGATCTGCTTCTCGAGCTCGCGCGCGTACTCGAGCTTCTTCTGATACTCCTCGTAGTGCTGCTTGTCGTTGTCGCGCCAGATCATGTTCATCGCCATCGTGGCATGACCGCACTCCGAGTTGTTTTGGTCGGTCACCTTTGAGGAAAGCGAAGGCCCAAAATGCGGGGGAACGACGATGGTTGGTCGAAAGCATGCACATCGTTCAAATAAAGACATCCGATTGGGTAATAAATGATCCAGACACATATCTCGAGAGCCGCTCTCGCTCAAGGTGGACTCGCTCGCCTCATGCCGTCGATGGGAAGATGTTGGGGAAGACGACGTCGTTCTCGTATTGCCGTCGCAGCTCCTCCAGTTGCCGCTCGACCTTCATCTCGAACCGCTTGTTCTCCGACTCCAAAAGCTGAAAGCGAAGCGACAGCTCGGACTGCAGCCGCTTCAATCGCTTTCGCTCTTTCCGGATGAGCTTGTCGTCACTGCCTTGTCGAGCACCTCTCTCATCGACGGCATCGCAGCTGTGGCTTGACCCTTCCATGAGTCGACGAAGCCGCTCTCGCTCCTTCTCACGCTGCTTTTGCTCCTTGATCATGACTTTCATTCGCTTGTACTCGTTTCGTGCTGTCTGCAGCGACGCTCGCTCCACACGAAGTCGCTCCTCACACGCGAGAAGCGAGTTCTGAGCTTGAACTTGGCCTTGCATGAGCTCATTCATCACACTATACACCTGCTGATCGCTGATCTTGCCCATCATTGACCGTCCACACGCGCGAGTCGACGTTGATTGTGTCTGCACGACCATATCGGTGGTCACTACACCGCGCGAACTCGAAGTGGATGGCAGTGGCTCGGTGGAGCCACGCGTTTCCTTGCCATTCTCCACATGCGTCTCGCTTGGGACATCGTCGCCGCGGTCGTCAACGACTGGAGTGGCAGAATCGCTTGCAGATGCATCCGTGTGGCCAACGTCTTCACTTTTTGAATGGGCAGATCGTGGCGAATCTGGCAAGGAATGTGCTGGCGATACATGAGCGATTGTTGCAGGATCGTCGCATGGGAGTGCAGAGTCTAGCTGTCGGCATTCCTTGTTCTCCTCAGCAATGTAAACCCCGACCGACTCGTAGAATTGCAATAGATCTCTCACGTGGGGACGAATACACGAAGCTACAAGGCAAGAACCCCCTCAAGTCAGCCACATCAACAGACCAACTTGCACCCACAAACGGACGTACGGATAACGGCGGTCTTTCGATCCTTCAAGAGCGTCTCTGCAACCCTTCGAAGCTCACGCTCCTTGCTCGCGAGAGCAGAGATAGACACATCTAAGGATGCGTTAGTTAGCTTCACCAGAAGAGTCCTGCCGCACCCGTTGAACGGGCATGCGGGCGTGTGTTTGTGAGACCTCACGCGCGTACGTACCTTCGTGTTCAGGGATCATCGCTCCATAGTCCTCCGCGACGAGCGCGTAGAACTCGGCCTTGTCTGTCTGGTGGTAGAATCCGTTGCACTTCTTCATGGCCTGCAGCAGCACGGCCACGTCGAGCTCCTCGGGCTGCGTGCCGCGATGGCTCATCGTCTCGCGTTCGCTGTTCGTTCCGTGGCGCTTCCCTCCGATCGCTCGCTGCCTGCACGGCCCCGCTGGTTTCCTTCCGACTTGAGTCTCTCCGTTTGATACGCTTGGGAGCTCCAGCTCCAGCCTGCACCTTGTCCCACTTCAAAGTTCAAAGACCCAGTGGGCAGTGAGGCGGAATGGCGCTCCTTCATTGGCTGAAAAGACGTCGCGCACACGAAATCGAATGCCATTCGATTGGATGCAGTGCGTGACCCAGCGACAGCAACAGCAGCAAGCGAAGCAAAGCAAAGCATCGCATAGCGTCAGCGCTGCTCGTGCGGTATTGGATCCACAGAGCGACGCACCATGACAGGCTTCGCGTTTCCGATCGCGACCGGCAAGAAGAAGCCCGTGCAGGTCTTCGAGTGTCCGAAGGAGACCTGGAAAAGCCAGAAGACCGCGGCGGATCGCAAGGTGGGTGTCTGTGTCTGTGTCCACTGGGCTGATGCTGCCACGCAGGGAATGACTCCTTGCGCAACTCGTAGCCACGCGCCAAGAAAGCGAGCGACGATAGCAATGAGGAGATCTCCCTGGACGACGAGATCCGAAAGGAGTTTAGTGACGCATTCAAGGATGTGAAAGAATTCGGTACCGGGATCGCGACTTACGATGTTGCATTGAACGTCTCTTATCATTACTCTTCGTCTCCACAGCGGCTGCGAATCTGAAGGGCAAGGAGAAGCGCGAGTTCGAAGCAAAGCGGATAGAGGCGCTTGGCGGCAAAGCCAGAAAGAACCGCTCCATGCCGTACAACATCTTGAGTGCGATCAAGCAGGCTCGGGCGGTGCGCGAGTCGAAGAAGGAGGAGCTGGTACGTCATGTCGACCGTGTAAAGCGTTGTCTGGAGGTCTGAACTAACTCATCCATCCACAGAGCAAGCAATCGGGTGTTGTCAGCAGCAAGCGCAAACGCAGCAAGGCGTCGGAGAAGAAGGAGAAGATGAAGGGTGTCGACTTCGGTCTGCAAGTCACCCGTGGCAAGTTCAGAAATGGTGTCTTGGATGTCTCGCGACTGAAGTAGCTGCACCACACATGGCTTGTAATCCACGTCCCTATATCCGCTGCAACATTTGCTGCATTGCAAGAAGCTCGTCGGTGTTGAAACTTTTCTCGATTGCGTGAAGCTTCGCGCGCGTCTGACCAATGTGCTCATCTATGAGTGGCTTGACCTTCTGGTGGATGCCTTCCAACTCTTCGCGCCAAACATTTGACCCAAGCCTCGTCAATTCTCCGAGGAGGGCACTGATTTCTTGGCCTGTAGAACGTGCTGCTCCATCGATGCCAGCAATCACGTGTTGTGTGGAAACTTGTAAATCGTGGAGTCCATTAATCGTGACCGAAACCTCTTCAGCACCTGCATTTGCATTGGATGAGTCGCTCTCAAACACCAACGACGACTTCATTTCCGTAGATCGTGTCTCAAGTCTTTGTTTAAGTCGAGCATTGGCAGAATCACATATCCAGGCCATCCTTGAACCTCGATAGGTTTCGTGGGTCAACAAGATCTCGTCCACCAGTTGCTGGATGCGTTGGAGTTGTTCTCGCTGATGTAAGACAAGCGACGAGTGCTCCATTCGCTTTGGGCGAGCATGGTGCGGAGAGTCACAATCGCGCGGGATTATGAAGGCGGTTGCCAGAGAATCAGCATCAATAGTTGGACGGTCTTGGATGGTGCGTTGACGATCATCGTCTTCAGTTTTGACTCGAACACCAGGGTTTCTGCGATCGGATTGCTTGACGCCGTTTTCATGGGTCGAGGCAATGTTTGGTGCGTGTGGCGTCGGGATGAGTATACCCGTGTCAAGAGGACGAGGCTCCTTACAGTCCGAAGTAGTCAACACTCCAGCAGTTGTGCAAGTTCGCCAGTTCCAATCCAGTCTACTTACATTCTTGGTTCCTCCGGGGGGAGTTGGGTTTAGTGAGGGAAGTGATCCTTTTCGCTGCTTGCCTTGTTGATGCGAATCAGGCGCCATTATCGACGGCTGAGCTTTGTGGTGTTTTTTCTTCGAGGAAATACTAGATAGTCCCGTCGCTGGCTGTTCTTGCCGTTTTCCCAGTGATCGGGCTTCATCGCTTGCATCATGAATGGCTGATGCAGGTGTTGCTTTGGAGTGTGTTCTCTTTGTAGCGCTTGTCCGTTTGGTGGATTCTTCGTCCCGAACGCTGTCTTCGAGATTCGAATCTAGCTTCAGACGCCATCATCAGCGATGGTCAGCCGTTTGTAACCCACGAGACACTTAGCACTACAGCAGTGAGTACCTTGCGTTTCAGCGCTGTTCGTGTTGACGCATTCATTTGTGCGTCCGTCGGCTTGCCGTTCCCAATAATGCTTTCGGCGATGATCGATTTCGTCTCGATGCTGGTACAACATCGCCGGCGAAGCAATTCAAACATCGTCTTCTGCGACTTGACATATATCGTGTCACTCGCCGTCCACGAATTTGTTTTTTCTCACGCCTTGAAACATACCTCGCCAAATGGCACAACTCGTATTTGGCATCCGGTAGACTTGTTCCACTCTCCAGCAGCTTGTCCATCAACTATGTCGCCGAAGAGCAAGTGGGTTTTTAACTTGAGAACAATGGTGGGCCTCTCTCGAGAATCCTCCGCTAGTGTTAGATCTGAGTACTTTATCTTCATTGTTCCGACGATTTTCGTTGAGGCAGTCGACTTGGTCATCTCCATTTCTAGAGATTGGCCACCAAAGTCGACCCATGCAATCGCCCCAATCGGAACCTGGGTGTCCAGAGGTTTGGTGATGAGCAAGAAAAAAATGTTTGTACCTTTCGCTACCCACCTCATTGTTCGAGGAATCGAGGCACACAACATCCTGAATATGGAAGCTCTTGATGACTCCAACGTCAGCATTGAAGTCATTCAGCAATTGTCGTGTCTCTTGTCTAAACGTCTACGCAAAGAGGAGTTGGCATGGAGGAGCAGCGGCGTATTACTCGCGGCACATACCTTGGGCTGTATTGATGCGAGTGCCTTTCCGATGTGCGGCGGAAATGCGTTGATCAAGCTGTTCCCATTGGCCCTCGTCCTTGCGTCGGATGATTTTCTTGTGTATCTGTGGAGGCGATAGGCCAACTCCAACACGAGCGCCTGATAGTAGAACGATTTAGCGCGCGGGAGGTTCTTGAACACGGTCGCCAGCATTCCGAGACGTTTCTTGTTTTTCAATAACGTGGAAATAAAATGGTTGGTATCTGTTGAACAAATCACCATGAAGGCACTGGCGGCTTCAGCAAAAACATTCCCATGGTTGTCGTCCCAAGTTGTCAATATCGCGAGAAGCTCATCAATAAAGAGCTGTAGCTTTTGCTTGCCAAAGAATTCCCACTCAAACTAACTTCCCCGTTAGATTGGAGCTCAAAGGCTGAGATAAATGGATTCACTCTCACCATGTCGGCAACACTCGCTAAGACTGTCTCCAGAACATCGTGGCCATTGCTCTCTACCCCTGATGTAATCATCCTGTCACATTAAGCAAGTAATTTTGCTCAACAGCACCTTACTGACCCTTCTTGCTCTTACGAAGCTTAGAAAGCACACCCAGCACGCTCTTGTCGAGACCGGCTCGCACTAACGCCGACATTATACGCTCGTCATCCACGAAGCACCAGCGAATGAACCTGTTTTGGCAGTTGACAAAGAATTGGTTTACGGTGGCAGTCGCGACACAGGTAGTTTACATTGCACACCTTAGTAGTGTTGCAACCTTTCGAGAATTCGATCCATTGTCAGCATCAATACTCCTCTCCGTCGGCAAGCGCTGTCTACTCACATGGCTCCAATCCATCACGTCGAGTTCACTTGCAATCAATTGGGCTAGATCATTGATTGAGCTTGCGTCCTCTTTGATGGACATATCTAGTGACCCCACTAGCGTCGAGTTCCGCGTCGTCGCAACTTGTTGAAGATACTCCCATTTGTCTTGGGACGGCAACTAGACCACGCATCGACCAGTGTAAGCACACGCATCGCCAAACTGCTTCTATAATCTCTTGCGCATACATTGAGGACGTCACGCAGTCTCGTCGTCGTCTTCATCACTGCAAGTGCGGAAATGTCTCTGTGTTGCTGGCTGCCGCACCAATCTGCTGGCAACTTCAACTTCTCGCAGATTCCATCGATCCGATTGGTCCAAAATAAAGTTTCCGTCGGAGTGATGGTCCCACGGATGACAATTTCTCTCCTTCCATTCCAGTGATCGAGGAAGCGGAATGTGAGCGAGGTACTGTTGGGGTGGAGCTGCCTGAATGTCCATACTATACGGACGTGTTACAGATGACTCACATGCACCATACTGCACTCACTCATCGCAGAAGAATAATCGACTATCCGCTCGAAATGAGTTCAGTAAGTGTTCATGTTGTCACGATATAAATATGGAGCTGATCAAATGATAAAAGCTTTCGGGCATTTTGGTGGAGTGAAGACTGACGGATACATTGACCATGATCGGTGCGCGGAACTATTGAGGACTGAGTCCGTTTATCCGCTCGCTAATCAGTCATTGCTTCTGATGAAGATGATGTCCAGAGTGATGAGGCGAGTTCTTTACCGTAAGCTCGCTTTTTCATGGTGCTGAACCAGCCTTAGCAAGGCTTTATACTCTGGTGTGCTTGCTTCACATGTGCACATCAACGTTATCACTCGAGACAACACGATTGCCAATGTCGAGGAGTAAATTCGCAGTAACAAAAAGATGGTATACAAAGCTTAGAGCTCAACATGCATCGGATCCAAAAAGGGGACTTCACTAATTCATGTTCATGTACGGCTACTCATCACTCGTCACATTTGTTCCAGAATTTAGATTCAATTCTGTCGTAAATTGCAGACAAGACCCGATCTTGACGCAGAAAGGAGATCTTCAGCACGATGGAAAAGATTCTCTCTGAGCAAGTGCCATTTGAAAATCCGGTGGAAGAAGAAACCGCGATCTCCAGGATTGTCAACATTTCTGTGAGTGAAGCATACCAAACCGTGCTTATCTTCCGCCGGCGGGAAGAAAAGGGCACGACGAATCCAGACGATATGATCTCTGACTGATATTGAGCAGTACATTCGCAGCAACTGAGCTCCCTTCAGATACATAGAACACTTCCCCCGCTCCTTTCTTCTCATCATTCGAAAAGCATATCGTAATGATCCTTGCATCTTAACTTAATCATGTTAGAGTTAATGAAGGGCAACAGCGACCCTAGACCCATTCAAAAGCTGCAGCTTGCCCAGTCGATCGTGATCGGTGGCGATGAACGACTTTTTGCATCCGAAACCACTGTCGAATTCCAAACGTTCCTTCCGATCCCATGGATTCCCGAACCTCATTTTCGATATCAATGTCATCCTCGACAACATAAGATGACCGATCGGACAATGACGAGGTCCCGGAATCTCTCTGCTCCAGCTGGAGTGAGCGAGAATATCGGCTCTCGTCGGAGTCGTAAGGCAAAACGACGTGAAGAAGATCCTGCGCGTATGGATAAATCAGGCCAGTCACGAAACCAGCATTGGTTGTCTTCCACTTACATCCACGTCGGTGTCAAATGACAAGGCGTATGCGACCGATCTTCGGTGCAGAATCTCCACTGCAACCTCACCCATTCTTCTAAGACGATTCCCATTGATTAAGTCTTCCTTGTCAAACACAGGCAATTCGCTCAAGCCCACGAAAGACTAACAAACGTTGAGTAACTTATTCGAGAGCATGATGCTAGAGGGAACAAAACTCACCTGAAGATACAATCCAATATATGGCATGCTTGGATTCGAGGCTCGCCGCATTACCTTGTTCATTTCGCGACAGCCCTTGTCGCATAGCATCTGCAACTCGTTCAGCAGCTTCTTCGATTGGGCAGACAACTGAACATCACACGGTTGCGATTTGTCAGCTTCGAGACAGTTAGGTTCGTACAACTTCTTGTTGGTCGTACGCAATTGATCGTTCCACGCAAACGTTGAACAGCCGTTGATTGCAGGGCATACATGATTGCAGCCAGCGTGTCATAGTTTCGTAATGCCAAACAGCATTCCGCAACCTGGCAGAAAGTCAGCGGGTAAGAAACAACCTCATTTGAGATCGCACGTGTAGGATCATACCACCAAGAAGTATGCGATCACATCTGCGCGAGCTTCGAATGTTTCTTCACTCAGTACAGCGTTGATGACGTACGCTGTCAGCTACCACATACATCGGTCTTAAGTATGCCGACGGAACAACTTTCGCTTCGCACAAGACTAGCGTACATGCTGAAACCACTTTTTCGCAGCCAAAAAGTGATTCGAATGTGAAGCTTTCGATCCAACTCTCACAAAATCCTCGACTGTTGCGAGGTACGTCAGCTCACGCTCAGTGCCCACCAGATACTCAACACTTACTTGGAATAGTGCAGAACAATGCGTGTGTCAATAAAGTACAGTGCTGCGCGAACTTGTCAGCGTCGACTCGTCTAAGAGCATTCGAGGTTGTCAGTAGTCTAACAGCAGGCATCCATGAGCAGACGACAACAAACATTATGAGGTTCTTCGGAAACGGTGACATTGACCGTGATGAGTGAACAGACGTCGCGTAACGCTGGATCATCATCTCTGGTGCAAGCTTGTAGCATTCCAAGCAAGACGCACTGCCATGAAGAGAGAAGTATTGTACAAAGAGTCGCTTGTACTCTTCGACCAGCGCCACAGCCTTGTGAGCCATCACTCGCCACTGACGCTCCAGAAGCCCATACAGCTGCAAACTTAGGTCTGGCCGATGCTCTTTGACATCTCTTAACTTGAAAAGAATGATGAGCACTATCAATCGCAGAAGTCCCCGGCCTGTATAAGGTATCGTCAGATGAGCGTCCTTCGCCAAATGGATACCAAGCTTACTCACCACGACGATGCCCCGAAATATGCTCTCGGATACACTTGACCACTGCATCGAGGTCTGCGTACGACTCCATGAAGAGAACGAATGCAACCAAGTCGGCTAGATCCAACGATACGTCATGCATGAAGTCTTCGAGTAACTGGCGTAATGAACGACCTGGCAGTCTCGGTTTTTCGCAGTGTGTGTGTGACCCAGTGATACCGGAGTTATCGTGCCCACCACTGCTCCACCGAAGCTTCCGGGGATCTCGGAACCGGAGGTGTGCAAGCTCATCATCGGCCAGATTCTCGAGACTATAATCGGTTGATGAACAGCCATAGATATCGTGAGCATCGTTTGTCGCAGTAACAAGTAGCTTCTTGACGACTTGACAAATAGTCGAGTTGTTCGACAGTTGAGCAAGATGCCTGAGTTGGCGACCCAGAAGATCCTGGGTTCCAGGCTCACAACCTGCATGAACAAGCATCTCTAGACAGATTGATACCGCGTTGGTGTCCGCATAACCTGGTGCAAGTGCAAGGAGCACCGCTGCTGGTGTTTGTGCAAAGCGATTTCGCGCATTGACGTCGGCGTTGGCGTCGATTAGCAGGCGCATAATCTCCGACTTTGCCGCCGCTGCAGCCAAGTGCAGACTTGTATCACCGTTGATTGTCACGTGATTTGGATTAGCTCCACGATCAAGAAGAACTCGAACGATGTGCACGTGAACGCCTTGTACTGCAAACTCCAGCGGCGTGAAGCCGGTGCCCCACGCTTTGGCATTTAAATCAGCGCCAATCGAGAGGAGAGTAACCACTCCTTCAAGCGATCCACGAGATGCCATGTGCATAAGGGCAGTCAGTCCTTGGCGGTCAGCACAATCAATACTTGCACCAGCCGCATGCAAATGCTGCAGAATTGACGGCATATCTGGTTTGTTTGAAGGGACGACATGAATCGCTGTACGTCCCTCATGATCTCGAACGTCGGGAACAGAACCAACACGAAGGAGGTATTCAACCATCGAGGCCTGTCCGTGAATTGCAGCCGCATGAAGAGGTGTGCAGTGACTCGCCGGGGGAGTAAACCCGAATACTTGCTTCCCACGGACGCTTTCCCAACGGCAAAGCTCATTGAGATCAATTTGTGCTCCCAACAACCACGCGACCGAGTCTCGGTCACCTCGTGAGGCGGCGAGGCACATCAAGTAGTGGTACATTTCGACATCGAGATCAAGGAGCTGGTAATAACAGAATTCTGTCATGAACGTCAGACGCTTCGGAAGTTTCGCAGACCGGACTGTGTTGCAGATTTCGCGGAACGGCATAAGCATCACCGGCTCGTCATTGACTGCAATGAGAGATAGTCCAGGTTGGATCTGTTCACTCAATGCCGCTTGTGAGAGCTTGCGGACTGAGCTCACAAGAGCACCTCGCCCATTGCTATCTGTAGTAAACAGAACTCCAACATCTGGTGTCGAAATGGAGACAACAACGCGAGATGATGCCAACGTAAATCCATCCGAAAGACAAGCCGTTTCATCGGAGACCTGGGATGTGCAAAGCCATTTGATTGCGTCGAGAAATGCACCCACTGCGGCTGGCTGGTTCTGGCATGCTGGGTGACGCTTGTACTGGGGCTCGAGAAGAGCCAAGAGAATCGCAAGATCGTCAACAGTGGATGAAGCAAGAATGAACCGGAAGATGCATGAAATCGACTCATCCGAGACATCGATGAGCGACTCATCATGCTGTGTTAAAGTGATCATGATGGTCTCCCTTGCAGTCAATATTAACTCGATCTTGTGAGCTGGAAGCGAAACACACTCGAGCGAATTGACGATTTCCTGAACATGCTTCCACTCACAAACCTGAGCTAGCTCATCAGGAACACCAAAATCTCGCTGTGGCTTGGATTTCAGAAGTTTCAGATTCTTCGTTAAAGTGGCTCGTGAGTTCCGCAGCTGCTTGGAAAGCTCCATGTGGGCATACACCTCCAGTGCAAATGGGGTGAATACTCGGTCTTCGACATGCCGTCGAATGAGCTTGACCAGTTCGTTTCCTGACATAGCACCACATGCCATGACACTCTCAAATGCCGTTTCCACCATAGAAGTCCGCCGGTTGTACCGATCCAAGGCTGTGTCCTCGACTTGCATAATGCAGTTTAGTGTCGTTTCAAGCGAATGCTCGGCCATCGCACGGTAGCCAGAAAGGATCGACTTCACCCGCTCATCCGTAATGAAAATCTTGTTGAGGTGGCGAGATACAATGAGGAAGCCCTGCTGCTCTTCGGGGGCTGTGAGAAGCGCTTCGTAGCAAGGTAACTTACATGACGATATCCGAGCAGAGCGCAGCGCCTGTACCCACACTTCCGCCTCCATCTGACTGTTGCACATGCACCACATCTTGTAGAATCCCTTCTCGACCTGAAAGACGTACACCTTGCCGGCACGTCGAACATCAACATGCTGGATCGACACGACGCCGTCGTTTAGTTTGATGCAGCCTTTCATCTTGCGCTTGCCTTTCGCTTTGTAATATGCGAATGCGCCATCATGAAAGAGAACGAAGAATCGCGTCTTCCAGTTTTTCCTGCACAATACATGGTTTCGTTCAGGATCACGCACGACCGCAATCCATAACTATGGCGCACATACCACATGTGCCCTTGCTTCGTCAGCCAGCCACTCTTGACATACTGCCCACTCTCAACGAGCGCCGCATAGTATCGCTCGTTCAGGTGAGTATCGGAGCCCTGCCGAGCTAGCCGCCGCACAGTCTCTTTTCCTTCTTCCGATCGATGGAAACCCGCAGGGAGACTGTTACGCTGGACGTCGGCGCTTTGCGTGCTGTATTCGGAGTGTGTTGACGCTGTGCTTTGCTCGTCATGCATCGACCTCGAGAGCATCCGATGGAAACCAAGCTCTCGTCGGAGCTCGACGGG
Organism: Pythium insidiosum; assembly: GCA_022836835.1. NCBI lineage: Eukaryota > Oomycota > Peronosporomycetes > Pythiales > Pythiaceae > Pythium > Pythium insidiosum. The sequence continues at coordinate 1,275,513 of JAKVDI010000001.1, forward strand.
CTGCATCTGCGCCATTTCGCCGCCTCCGATAGCTCGTCCAGCGCTCGCGCTGCTTCGACTGCTGTCTGTGCTGTTGGTGCGCGTGCGTCCGTCGTTTCCGCTGCTGTCGGCGCTGCTCGGACTACTAAAACTGCTGCCACGTGGCTCCGCGGCCTCGCGCGTGACGACCGCGCCGACCGGCTCCTCGTCGGCGGTCGCGCGGCGTTGCTTGGCGATGAACTTGGCCTCCCAGGCCGAGCTCGAGGAGAAGAACGCCATCTTCACAGGGGAGAAATAGAGGAGACCGACGCCACGGCAGCGACGGCGGCAACTTGCGGGCGCTCGCTCGAACTCGAATCAGACCCGCGGACAATGAGGAATGATGATGATGACAATGTTGATCAGATCAGAGAGAGAGAGAGAGTGAGAGAAACCGGATGGCGTGCTCTCAGAAAATCCAACTATATATTTTCCCCTGATTCCCAATTCTCAATTCCCAACACCACACCTGGTTGGGTTGGTTGTCTGTGTATCGGTGTACTTTGTTGTGGTATTGTTCCGATTCCGAGTTGGAAATTCCGACTCGGATGCCATCCATGCGCGCGAGTGAAGTGTTGCGCTTGGCGACACATGAAATTTTCGCAGTCGGTCGCTCGGCTCTTCCGGACGCACTGACTTGGGGCTCCTTGCGAGTCGTGGCTGGGTGGGTGCACGCTTGTCCCAAATATTCACGCGCTTAACCGTTGCAGGTGAGCCTCGGCTCGGGTCTGTCTCAGATCCACATTCCCGACGATCAGATCAGACGGTCTGAGAAATCCGCACAGGTTTGGGTTCCAGTAACGACATCATGGGCCGACCCGTTTACATTACATCGACCCGGCCCGTCTCGTGGGCCAACTGCCATGCCGATCCGATCAATCGATCGATCGCTTCCCGAGTGAGTGACCATGAGTCTCGTGCTCGAGCGACTCGGCGACGGCGCCGCGTTCTTGCTGCTGGACGAGGCCACGGGCGCCGCGCTGCTTCTAGGGTGTGGACACGCGAAGAGCGCGAGCTATCTCGACGGAGCGGCCGCGGGAAGACGCGGCAATGCGGATCCAGAGAGTGACGAGGATGGCGCGGTCCCCACGTCGGCTGTCGACGACACGCAGTATCTGGCCGATCTGAGGGACCTCGTATTGCGGCAGGAGAGTGATGTGGTGGTTCAAGGTGTCTTGATCACGGATTATCGGCCAGAGACGTGCTTCCTGCTGCCGTTCTTGACGGAGAAGACTGGCGCCATGCAAGAGCAGCAGCCACCAACGGCTGCACCGACACTGCCGTTTCCGGTCGTGATGACGCATGCCACTCGTGCCATTGCGCCACTGGTGCTTGCAGATATCTGGTGAGGCAACGTTGAGGACGCTTTGTTGCTTGATCTCGTGTCTGACGCCATTTCCGCGCGCATTAGGAATGGGCTGTACTCCAAAGGCCGAGAGAAGGCGGCGCCATATGATCTTCAAGATATACAAGCCTCGTTTCGACGGACCCGTGGCATCGGTCTCAAGGCCAGTGTAGCAATCAACGAGCAGATGAAGGTGACAGCGTTTCATGCGGGTCATGTCGCCGGTGGATGTGTCTTCTACATCGAGATAGGACCCACCACAGTGCTGTATGTGAACGACTTCAACCTTGGCGGCGGTCGCGTCTTTCTTCCTGCTCAGATCCCGCGACTCAGTCCTTCTGCGATGCTAACGAGAAGCGCGTTTGCAGTCACGGTATCGGAGACACGCACATCCATGGAGCGAGAGCTGATGAAGGTTGTTCACGAGTGCATCATGGCTGAAGGGAAGGTTGTCGTTCCGATTCATCGCGTCGGGTTTGTGCAAGAAATCTTGGTCATTTTGACGGACTACTGGGGAAAGATGAAGATGTCCTCTCCGATATACATCACCGACGACCTCATGGAAGCCCCGGGGCCGTTCCTTCCCCTACTTCGACGCACATTCTCTCCAGCCCACGTCGATCACCTCCGCGGAGGTCCATTGTCAGCATCCGGAAAGAGAGCGAACCGCCCCGAGCTACGCCGTTTCGACTGGAAGATGCTAGAACAGCGACGCCCGTTTGTGTTGTTCACGTCGCCTGCAAATATCGCGCAGGGTGACTCCCTTCGAGCGATTCGTGCGCTTGCCAACGATGCCAAGAATCTCATTGTTCTATCCGAGTATTGCCAACCAGGAACGATCAACTACTCCCTGTACGCAGATCCCGTTCGACAAGAAGCCAGCAAGCGGCTTGGTGTGACTGTCGCGTGCGGTGTACACTACTTCCCGTGCCACGATGAGGTGGACACCAAGAGCATCATGGATCTCGTGCGGCACGTCGCCCCACAGCAGGTGCTGCTGGATCACACGGTGAGCGAGGACATCGCGCTCGTGAAAGCTCATCTCGAAGCTCAGCAACATCAGATCCATAGCCTTGAGCGTGGTGACTACTCGCCATCGCGCGTCGATACAACGTTGGTCGTGCGAGAGGTGGTGCATTCGGGTGTCACAATCATCGATCGTGCACGAGACATTCCGTTGCGAATCCACAAGTCGATGTTCAACAACCCGAACGATGTGCAGGGTTTACTCATCGCTGAGCCAAAGCGCAAGCTCATGCTAGTCTCGACCGGTAATGGCACGCGGCGACTCAAGAAAAAGCGACACACTCTCAGCTTTCAGTGCACTTGGAAAAAGCCGGCGGAGCCATCTCGCCGTGTGAAGAAGCGCGCGGCGTCTCGTCCCAGTGCTCTCTCATTTCTGCTGTCGGGGCCGGCTGAGTCGGCTGATGAGGAAGAGCCTGAGTCGATTCCTGAGCCCGATCTTGCCATTGTCGACGCGAACCTCGAAGAGTCTCTGAAAACATGGATTCGTGACGTGGAAATCGAGAAGAGGGGCCAACGGTGGCTCAAGTTGAGAAGCGTGTGCGTTCACGTCTCGGCTGATTGGTCTGCACACCTCGAGTGGAACTACGATGATGAAGAGCTGGCAGGTCGTGTATTAGGCATTGCAAAGCAAGTTATTCACGCTGAGTACAACCGAAAGGTAGAAGAAGAGGAAAGCATTACGTCATAAACCAGGCTTAATCCCTCATCACGAGGCGGTCCCTTCACTGTTGCTGCTTTACCTTGAAGAATTGAACCAACTGCGGGTACATCTGACCGAAAGAACACGGCGGTTGAACGCGACGCTGAATCCACTCTGGAAGCTGTCGGCGAATAGCTATTTGTGAGTAGCGATGGTCAATCAGCACTATCGTTGAGTAGTCATTTTGATGACGAATCGCACGACCTGTTGAGCAACAAAGAGAAGAGAAACAAGTCAGTATCACAGCCACAAGATCCAACTTTTGGCAGTACAGCTGACCGATCGATTGATTCACAGCCTTCATGCACAAGCTGTCATAGAACGCACGCCCTGCGCCTGGCTCGCGTTCATCGAGGAACGCCATCTTCTCCACCAGTTCTGGGTCGCGAGCATTTGGATACGGAAGCCCCACCATGACGACACATCGTGCAAGCTCGTCGCTAAAGTTGATTCCTTCTGACATCTTTCCGCCGACGACACTGAGGAGTACCGCACCTGTCCTCTCAGCCGTTACGTTTGAACACGCGTCGGAGTATTGATTGAGAACCTCCCCCAACTGATCAGCAAGCTTAGGCTCGCGGAACACCGTCTTCTTCGCATCGATTTGATCGAGACAACGCGTCTCTTTCCAGCGCTTGACGGTCAATTCCTCAAAACGATACGACGGAAAGAAGACGACGATGCCATTTGGCACGACGCGCACGAGGTTGGAGAGAATGCGACCGAGTTCGTCCAGTGCTTCCATATCATTTCGTCTTGAATACGTGAACTCGAGGTGCTTCTGTGACGGACCGGTCGACAGCGAAAAACCGAGTAGATTTTCGGGAGGAATCACATGTCCACAGGAGAAGAGGTCGATACGATCGCGAGGAGTCAGTGGAAATAGCTGGTCGATAACTTGAGATACCTGTTGGAAGCGAGTCTTTAGAGCACAATGCAAATCAATAGAAGCTCGTTGTATCGTACCGGATGCATGGTGCCACCAGCGAGGACGACGGAGCGCGCTTGCTCCACAATCTCATGAAAGTGAATGGCTGGATTCAGAAGCACAAATTTGATCGCACCCTCACTTCCCTTAGCAGGCTACAACGGCCGAGTCAGAACTATGCACCTGGTATGAGTTGGCAGCCGCAAGACTACTCACATTGTGTGGTCGTACGAGGATTCGGCCATCGCCCGTTGCACTGGTGAGAGCCTTGAACAGTGCCTCGATAGAACGCAGTGGAGATACGTGGCGGCTTTCAAAAGCTTCATCATCTTCGGTCGCTGTCGTCGCGGCTTCGGAGCTATTCACACTGGCGCTTTGCTGGCGCTCCGCATCAACAAATCCCATCAGCTTCTTCGGCAATTCACTTTGCTCCAGATACTGCACAATCTTAAACAAGTTGAAGTGGTCAATTTTCGCACCGAACACGAAATCGTTGATGGTCGTGATGCTCTCGCGCGGTTGATCATCCAGACCATCGTCTGCATCAATGGTCCTTTTTGTCGTGGCCCCCTTGGCAATCAGTCGAAGATACTTCGTGAGTGCCTCAAGAATTGTGAGCAACTGTTTGATGTAGAAGCGGTTGCTTCCTTTCAGACGCTTTTCGTACTTCTTAAAGTAGGACCAGAGGCTTCTTCTCGAGACGACAAGCTGCTTGTTTAGCACTTGTACTTGATAAGTGTTGTTGATCGCATCGATGACGTTATGTGCTTCGTCGAGTAGCACGATGTTATCTGAGACGTCGATGCCCAGAGATGTCCGAGTGTCCTTGCTCAGCAGCATTGAGTAGGGCATCGCAACGATTTGCGCGAGCGGCACGCTGGCTCGGGCCCCGTAGTACGAACAGATCGCCATTTCTTCACCCAGCTTGTGTAGGTCCTCAATGTCGTAAACATGTGCCTAAAAAAACAAGAAGTGTGAGTCAATAAGTGCTGGAGAGATCTTGTACGAAGTGTATTCCACTCACCAGGCTGTAGTCCTTGAAATGTGTCAGCAGATCATGATCGTAATATGGACATTTGGCCGACTTCTCTTTGGTCGTCGTCTTCTTCTTCTTTCCCTGCAGCATATCGAGGCATTTGTCCGTCATTCGAAGATCTGAGCGGAGGCTTGTGACGCTTTCGTTGACGCAGAGATTTTTTCGAGCTCCAAGAGAGACAACGCGCATGTGCTGTCCGAAGACCGTTTTCTTGATTTCCCGAATGAACTGGGAGATCTGTGAGTGCGTGCGACTGCAGTAAATGATCTTGAGTACTCCAAGCGCTGGCTCCTTGTCGGTTGGTCCACCGAAGCCTCGGCTCTTGGCTCGCTCGTCATCGCTTTGATCATCATCGTCCAGATTCCGGCCTGCGTCTGGACCGCTGTCGTACGCGTCTACGAGAAAGCGATCCTCCTCATTTCCCCGTGCTTCCTTGTCACTACTTCCGCCAGGACGAGGTCCCCCTGAAGCGGAGCGAGGCCCCCGTGGCGCTCGCTGTCGCTCGTGATGGTGGTATGAGAATCCCATCTTGCGCTTGCGAGTCTGCAGCGTCGGATCGCGTCGGATCGCCTCAATCTGCCGCAACGCTGAAGCAGCTTCGCGCTTTCGTGCAGCGAGATTCTGCGCTGTCGCGTGCTCATCATACGCTGCGAGCCAAGTGGGCTCGTCGGTGGTGCTGGCTTCAGCCGGTGTGTCGCTGTTGCTTTTGGCTGTCTTCTGTAACGGCAGCCCATGCTCATCCGTGTGCTTGACCAGCCACGTGAGAGCCCCGCATATGAGGCTCATAGACTTGCCCTGTGACATACGCCGTAAGCGCGAGGCTACGAGCGCATTGCAACAAGAGATGGCGGCAACTTACCGTTCCGGTGGGACTCTCAAAGATCCCGACGTGGCCGGCGTCGATTGTCGCCCAAAGCTGGCGCATCAGATCGAGCTGGATGGCGTACGGCTCGTACGGAAACGAGAAGAACTCGCGATCCATTTGCTCCACTGCATCACTGCCTGGCAGCGACACTTCCTGCGCTGGCGCATGCGTCGGTGTCTGCGAGCTCGCCATTGACTCGCCCATTCGTGGCTCTGCCGCTCCAAGACACATCTGAGAAACGTCTGATCCTAAATCTGAGTCGACTGGCCATTGCTGCCCGACAGGACATGAAGATGAAGATGAACTTCAACTTGCCACCCGTTTCTTCGTGGGTCATGATCAAGCGGAAGCTCTCTCTCTCTCTCTCTCTCTCTCTCTCTCTCTCTCTCAAGCATATCATCTACTACAGTGTTGTTGGTACTCTCGTAGTCCATCCATCGTAGCATGAGTCATGCGTACGACCACGCAGCGCGGGCCGTGCGCGGGTTTCGACAGATCCTTATCGAAAAGGCGTCGGCCGAAACGACGACGGTCCCCGGCTCATGCAAGTTGCATGATGCAACGGAAGGCAGCGCCTGAAACGGCGGCAACGATTAACCAAGTAGTACATTTGACTTCGACACCCGCCTCGCTCGTGTGATCGGGGGCACGCCTGATGAAGTCGGATGAGCCAACGGATGATGCCCGCTCGGCGTCACTCGTGGGTCCATCGTCAGTGCCGCCAGTCGCCGTCGCTTCTCGAGAGGCGCTGCTGGAGGCGTATCGAGCCAAGCACAAGGTGTGTCCTTCGGCACGTTTCTCTCTCGTCTGCGTTCGGTTGCTCTCAAAGTTTATTTGGTGTGTAGGACCATAGAGAGCGAAGAAAGAAGGCGGCGAAACACATCATCGTCGAGAACATTCGCAAGCGTCCTCCCCAGCTCAAACTCAAGACCCCGCACAGCACGGGAAACCTGAACAAGCTCAAGAAGCACGACGGACCCACTCATCATGATGTCACACCACCCGCCAAACTCAACATCTTTCCTCAGTTCGCCAAATTCTTGCCCACGAGCTTGATCCGCCAAGAGGCAGAACGACCCGATGGATGGACCGCGGTTGCAATCAATCGCGCTGCTCGGCGGTACCATCTGATACAACTTCTCGCAGCAAACCGATTGCCGCATTACCTGACTCAGCTCAGCAAGAGACTATTCGATGAGTGTTGCAAGTGTAACCCGCTCCCGAATGGACCGATTATCTCCGAATCAGGCGTTTACCAGGTTGCAGCGCCAAACTTGCCACGTATTCTTCGCATGATCCGCAGCAAGAAAAACGCAGGCTTGGATTTGCTTCTACCACACGGTGTGGCTCAGTAAGTCTCGGTGCAGTGATTTCTTGGCACGTTGAACAAGTGATAACTAACTGCGCTCGACTGGCAGGCATACGGTTGCGCATGTGGCAGCTCAACGTGGATACACTGAGCTCGTGCGAGAGCTCATCAGCCACTGGTCCCTTCATCCCATGGCATCACCTTATCAACCTTACAACGTAGACACTCTCATGCGGTTGTTCGATCTCGTCCTACAAATTCGCAGGAAGAGAGCCTTGATCGGCGACTCGACGGCCGAGCTTCGGGATTTGACCTCCAATTTGGGAGTTTCATTCTCTCATTTTTCTGATGCACTGGATAAGCTTCATGACGAAGCCATCACGCTTGATGATTTGCTCAGCATTATCGGCCACCCAGTTGTTCTCTCTCAAGACGCCAGTGGAAATACGCCGCTTCATTATGCAGCAGAAGGAGGGTATTTATCCCTTTGCCGACTTTTTATCACATATGGTGCAAACATCAACGCGCAAAACAAGGCAGGAGAGACCCCGTAGGTTGCGCCTCCGAGATTCCCTGCAGTACTATGCTCACTTGTGCTTTTGTCTACAGACTACATTTCGCAATTTCGAGTATGCATCGTGACGTTTGTGAGTTCCTGGTGCAGCATAACGCCGATGTCAGCATCTGCCGCTACGTCTCTCTTACACTCCTAAATGATGTCTCCCTTCGCGGAGTCTTTGTCGAGGTCCCCGATGGCAACACTACTTGCAAAGTGATGCCAGTCATTCAATCTCGATCAAATGCTACAGCTGCAGTGGAGAATCTCGTCGTCGGTAATGCTGCTCGAGTGGGGCGTTGGATATCACCTTGGAGGGCTCGACGAGGTCAGAAAGTAGCCGATTCGGCCGGTATCGCAGCACCCACTGAGCAAACCAAGGAGCAACACGCTCTATCGACACATGCTACCCAACAAGCTCAAGGAAGTAATGCACATCTTATGACGACTGGAAATACGATTGAAGACGGCATGCTCGCGCAAGTGAACAACCTTGCTTCTACTCCAATGTTTCGTGATCGTAATTCCCGCGATATTGTGTTCTTTCGAACGGCTCCAGGAAACTCGTTGATTAAGGCAGATATTTTGTGTGCGTTCCTCATCGGAGATCACGTGTCAGCGGCTGAAGTAACGAAATCACGCGAAGATCAGCAGCGCGGGAAGCTGTTCCATCTATTGATTCAAAATCTGCCAGAAGTGGCAGTAGTCGCAATGGACTCCTTTCGCCGGCCGCTGTTTCGTTGCAGTTTGCTGCGTGGTGTCAGAGAGCACAACACTCGGTGGATAGTCGACAATCGCCTTCGCAGCCGCGCTGATCGCCGAAACGCCCTGCTGGGTTTGATGAAAGGACAGCGCACGGCGGGTCATCACTCTCGCCGTGGGCGACAGCGACTGCCACTTCTGTTTCAGTGGTCATGGCAGGCTTTTTCAAAAGTATGGCACACTTTGGTTCGTATTCGTCGAGTTCTCAGCGTTCAAAATGTCTTTGCCGATGCGAACGGACATCGAGAATTCAAGGACAACATCATCTGCGAGCCCAAAGGAATTGTCTACGAGTACATATACGACCACGCTGAGTTCCGAGGTGGGCTGAGCCCAACGCTATCGCTTATTACGGAGGTAAGTCGGGATCAAGTGATTGCTATGATGAATTCTCTGATGAGTGCGTGTTGGCAGACTGAATGCAAACAACTCGTCTATCACCCTTGGTTCAGTCAGCTCATGGATCACAAGTGCGTGCCTTGCAACATCCTCACCGCAAAGAAAAAAAACCAAAACAAAAACTGAAAAACTCATCATCCATTCTAGGTGGAATTCGTTTGCGCGCCAGAAGTTTCGGCAAGAGTTCCACGTTTACTTCGTTTACTTCGTTTCTGTCTTTGTGGCAACGTACCTTCATGTGGGAGATCCGATGATCGGAATGCCCATTGGTGGGTATCGTAGCAATTCCTTCACTCGGCATGCAAGCTGGCTCGAGTATACGCGTGATGCTGCTCGTTTGCTGTACACGACAATTAATGCGTACTACACAATTCAGGAGGTACGTGTTGCCACAGCGTGACGCACGAGTGATTCTCACAATACTGGCTGAAATAGTTCCGCTCGTATCTCGAGCGCGGAAGTCTGAAGGCCTACTTCAAAGACGGGTGGAATTGGTTTGACTGTGTTCAAATTACATGTGTTTGGATGCTCTTGGCTACCGATATCGCCGGCATGATGTCGCCTGATGGTGAGGCATGATTTATTCATGGCTTGAGGACGTGAAATGAGGATGTCATTGATCGCGAACATTCTTCTGTAGACGGAGCGCCTCAGGACTACGAGCTTGTTGTGTTCATGGAATCCTACTACACGGTCAACGTTTGGCGACGGTATAATTTACGCACCACTCTTATGAGTATAGTTGGCCCGCAAATCTTTATCAAGTGGATCCAATTTGCTCGCGGGAATCGAACATTGGGTCCGTTTGTGCGAATGCTGTTCAAGGTAAGTAGCTTTCGAATCACTTAACGTACTTCGGCCACTCACTTGTGCACTGCGCAAAGATGATCACAGATATCATATTATTTCTGTTTGTGTTCTGCGTTTTTTTGCTGGGGTTTGCGTTCGCATTCTTCATTCTCCAGGTTTGCTCTGCCAAGTATCATCGACACGACCGTGCCTAAACATGATGATTGAACAGCTGGAAGGATGCCGCACTTTCGGAACTGCCGTGACGACAGTTTTCCAGATCAGCATTGGCGCATGGGATTGGGATAGTTTCTTCGAAGGCGGTCCCATCGCCATCATTTTCTTCTTCCTCTACGCAGTAATCGGCACAATCATGTTACTCAACCTGCTTATCGCGGTATGTGCGGATTACGGAGAGCAGTCATCCACATCATAGCGCTGACCTGATGTGATTTCAGATGTTGGGAAATACGTACGACAAAATATGGGAAGATCGTCTCTTCTTCTTCGAGCTTGAACGGGTGCGTTCGTAGACACTGATGATTGACGCAGTTGTCGCTGAGCTGTTTTGTGCAGGCAAAGGCGACGCTTTCGATCCAGTCATCCGTAGACGACGATGCATACGATGATCGTTATTGGTGTCAGCGATTATATGTGCTCGAAGGAGACAAACCGATTGAGGGCATTCAATTCCAAAAATTCTAGGGTATGCAAATTGTTTACTCGCCTTGAATCTAATACTTGATCAGACCAACGATGTCAAGAAAGCCGACCAAGATGAGGCGTCTGCCCGATGTCACGAGCGCTCCAGCATGGCGCACTTTACCACTGTGTACCACTGCATCACCTTGCTCGATGTGAACCGTCGAGTCTGTCTCTTCAAAGTATGTTCCGCCACCTTGAAACTCCTTCGATGGGTTGAGCAGGATATTGAACGAAAGCACTGATCCATCGCAATGCAGCGCCAGTTCCGCTTGTTGACCGTGTTGCGCCTCGTACTTGACGAAAAACAACTCTCGAAACGTGAGTCGTTGCGCCTCCCGGTCGATTTTGTAGCGCTGGTGGATCTGTGGGAAGAGCCGCGTCGCGATTGCAGTTCGGACCCATGCATCAACTGATGTTGCTTGATAACAGGGGAGATCGGTCGTTGGATACGATGTGTGGCGCTGCGTATTCCAACCACGTTGGCTCGTGATGTCGTCAAGCTCTTGCATGATGACATGACACTCTTCCTCCGACCAAATCGATGGAAACGTGTGAGGCTCAGTCATCGGAGGCTGAGCCACCATGCTGTCGATGTATCGGCTGGCAGCTTTGGCATCGCGCTCCGACTGTAGCGCTTCCAGTGCGTCTTCGGTTATCGGAGCGATACGAGGCGCTTCTTGATGGTCCTACGAACAAAATTGAAGTTGACGTGAGTCTCGAAGCTGCATCAAGGGGCCGTCGTATCAGAGTTTACGTACTGTGAGCAACGCCACTGCATCATACCGTCGGTGTAATTGCGCGACTTCGGTCGGTGTCAGGTCGTCCCAGTCTCGCCCAACCTTCTCCAGTGAGCAAGACACCGGTGGCGCCAGCAGAGCTCGCAGGAAATCGACATCTCCGATCTTGGCTGCGAGATGTACCAGAGTCGCGCCTCCAGTCGCGATGCTTTTGCCGCTGACGTGGGTCTTGCTCATCGGTAGCACGACGTCTTGCGTGCGAACCTCGTACACGAGGCGACGGAAGCGTTCTACTTGCTCCGCGTGGGCCTCTAACCATTGCGTGATATCAAGGAGAAGCTCGTGCATCTGCGCTTCGGCCGCATAGTGAAGCGCAGAGAGTCCATGGCTGTCGCGCGTGTTGTCGAAGAGCTGCACGAGCAAATCCCATTCCGGATGAGCCTTGTGGAAGCGAACGAGCCCGCGCCAGATGAGCAGTGCAAGGTCTTCATCATAGATAGAGGTGGCGAAGAGCAGCGCTGGCTTTCCCATCACGAGCAACAGCATCTCACGGTGAACGGCCGGGGCTGCGGCATTGGAGGCGCCATGGAACCGCACGAGCGCCTCATCGAGCGTCACATCGGGACGGACGTTTTGCCGCAGCAGTAGCTGCTCAAGCGTCTTGGCTTGGTCTTGGCTGAAGGACGAGAAGAGCGCGTCCAGAGCTGCAGGCGCAGAGGAGAAGTCGTTGAGCTGCGCCAGCAACGCGCGTGCATCTTGTGTCGTCATGTCCATTTTGTCAATGTCACAATGATGTCACTAAAGAGGATACACGAATACAAATATCTCAACCCAGTGCATTAGGTGCCTTTTTCAGCCAATCGTATGAGCCGATTCAACAGTGTCTCTTCGTGCTGATGGCCGATGGGACGTGAAGGCGACGATAATGCGGATCCGCTACTTGCTCGGTGCGTGCGACTCTCGTCTGCGGTCGCGTAAATGAAGTGCACAGCGCTGTTATATGCTGATCTCGCGTTGCTGCTGCTGGTGGTGGTGCTGGTGAAGGCAATGCGTGCAGCTTCGCGGGGCTCGTTGTGCTGTTCTCTGCGTGCACGCAGCCCAAATGGGCGTACGACACCGTCAACTCAGTCGACATGGGACTGTGGTTTCTCACTGTACGTCGCTATCGGCTGCAGCACTTGAGTGGGTCATTGGTAATATGTGTGTTGATAGGGCACAGGCGTCCAGTACAAGCTCATCAATGCAGGCATTCCGCCTCAAGATGTCGCCAGCGCATCCAACAAGCAGCCGTTCACGGTTTACAGTCGCTTCTGGTGAGCACCCGCGTGAGTGTAGCGACAAGAGGCAGGAGGTGTGTATGACAACGAGCCCTCCCAATGCAGCTCCTACAGCATCGTGCGGGCGACAGATCCGTGGTGCCACTCCAAGGCCACGACCACGCGTGCGTTGACCGTCGTCGCGCTCATGGCGGCCATCGTCGGCTTCACGCTCAGTCTCATGGCGGCGCTCAACATCAAGACGCCGACCTGGAACGGAGAAGGCAAACAGACGACGCTCGTGAAACCGATTCTCTGTGCACTCGTGCAAGTCTGCTGCCTCATTCCCGCGGTCGTACTCTGGAGCCAAATGGTCCAGACGAACGACGCGCAGTGCCGCACCGCGCTCAAGATCGACGACTTTACGTGTATCTCTACCGGAAAAGCGTGGACGATGGCAATTGCAGACATCGTGCTGGCTTCAGTCACGTTCATACTGTGGCGGATCTCCAACGCTTACGAGGTCGCGCGTCGTGCTGGGCGCATCGCCGACGGATTCACACTCGCTGCCAAGACTGGTGCGCTGGCGATGATGAGAGCCCTCCCCCTCCAGCACTAATTCATGGTGTATTTGCAGACAACGTGGATGAGATCCTCTCTGGAATTGCGAATAACATCGACATTGACGCGCTGGGGTCTGACGGGCGCAACGCGTTGCACTGGGCGTGCACACTGAACCGTTCGTCGATCTGCCACGTTCTGCTCAAGAAAGGCGCAAATCTCAGCATGAAAGACGTACGTGCGGTCGATTGCCGTGGCGTTACTTTCGATGTAGTGAGAGGTGATGTTACACTTCACAGCGGGAAGGGTGGACGCCACTGCACTGGGCAAGTCGTGTTGGCAATCTGGACATCGTCCGACTCTTGGCCAAGTACGGAGCAGATCTCAACGTACAAGACCGCTGGGGAACGACACCGCTGATGTTGACCGTTGTGGGTGAAAGTCGATCCGCCGCAGAGACGTTAATTGAGCTCGGCGCAGATATAAACGCTCGTAACGTACGTGTGCATGCAACGATTGTTGATGCGTGTATTGACCTCACAGACGTCAGGTGTGTGGATCAGGTTTTCGGCCAGACAGCTCTCATGCTATGCCTGGAAAGTGGGACACATTTGCATCTGTTTGGAATGCTGCTCCTGAACGCCGGTGCGGAACTATCACTCCAAGATGTACGTTTATCTGTATCCGTGTTTGTCTTCCATGCCAATGGTACCCAGCTCGCGTGATGATAGTGGATGCCAATATTCGTCCTGTAGGCACAAGGGTGGACTGCGCTGCACTATGCAGCCGCGAATGGCAACGCAAGTCTGTTTTTCAACATCTTGCAGCTTTGCGATGCCGACCTTGTGGAGAAACGCAACAAGGTACGACAGGATCCGCCCCTCCATTGCAAAACGAGCAGCTCACTGGGAACTGGCGCTGGTGGCAAACTGTAGCATGGCGAGACGCTGCTGGACGTGGCTCAGATGCGGCGCCACGACCACATCGAGGCGCTTTTGCAGGACTGGCGCGACGGCAAACAGATCGCGATTGAGCGTGACGACGACCGCGACATCGAGTCCGACGACATCGACACCTCGGAGACCAGCGATAACGACAGTGCGAGCGACTGATTCGAATGGCTACATCTGAGAAATTCACCTACTTTTGTAAATTTCAGAGATGTGTAACCCTGTCGAGGAGTGTAGCCTTCTTGATTGGATTATGTGGGCCACACTAATCGGTTGTGTCTGGTGAGTGGTGGATGGAGGACATCAAACGTCACCAAGAAGGTCAATCAAGTCGATCGACCCGGTTGCCCACCAGCGAACCAACGAGCAGCACAGCAACGATGGCGGGCGGCAAGTCGCAGAAGGACGTCGAGATGAAGGACGCCAGCAAGGGAAAGGGCGACTTCAAGGTGAAGAAGCGCCCGGCGCCGTCCGACAAGGATGCCAAGAAGTCGTTCATGGACCAAAAGACCGCCAAGAAGCAGCGCAAGCTGTCGCGCCCGAATGGCGAGATCGTGCATCGCGCCAAGGAGATCTGGAACATCATCCGTGAGCGCGACGTCGAGAAGACCAAGCGCACCAAGCTTGTCGATGAGCTCTTTGGACTCGTGCAGGGCAAGGTGCACGAGATCGCTGCCAAGCACGACGCGTCGCGTGTCATCCAGGCGCTGCTCAAGTTTGGCACGCCGGCGCAGCGCACGGCCGTCGTCGAGGAGCTCAAGGAGCACATCATTGATCTCGCCAAGACGCAGTATGGCTGCTTCCTGGTGCAGAAGATGATCAAGTACGGTGGCAAGACGGACCGCGCGGTCATCGTGAAGAAGCTCACGGGACAGGTCGTCAACATTGCGACCCACAACATCGCGGCCAACGTGCTCGAGTACGCGCAGGAGCACTTGCAGCCATCGCAGCTCTCTGCGCTCAAGCTCGAGTTCTTTGGCAAGGAGTTTGCGTACTTCAAGGCCGAAAGCAAGAAGAACCTCAAGGGTATTCTCGCCGATAACCCGTCGAAGCGCGCCGACATTCTGAAGAACGTGTCGGCGACGCTGAACCGCATGGTCGACAAGCAGCTTCTCGGCCTCGCGTTCGTGCAGACGCTGCTGTGGGAGTACATGTCGAACGCCGACCACGAGGACGTCATGCAGATGATCGTGAACGTGCGCGACGCGTCGCTCGCACTGCTGGCGACGCGCAACGGCGCGCGTGTCGTGAACGTGTGCATCGGCCTCGGCTCGCCCAAGGACCGTAAGCGTGTGATCAAGTGCCTCAAGGACAAGGTGCTCGAGGCGACCAACCACCCGAGTGGCTACATCGTGATTCAGCGCCTGCTCGACGTCGTGGACGACACGGTGCTCATCCAGAAGTCGGTGCTCTCGGAGCTGAACGACCATCTCGCGGACGTCGCGATGCATGCGTCCGGCCGCAAGGTGCTGCTGCAACTGCTGAACCCGCTGTGCACCAAGTACCTCTCGCCCGACGACATTGCGCTGCTCGCGCCGCCGATGCTGCCCAACCCGGAGGACCCAACGCAGCAGGTTGTCAACTACAAGAAGGACCCAGACGTCCGTCGCGAGGAGCTGCTCAAGGGTCTCCTGCCCAAGCTGCAGGAGGTGTGTGCTGAGCACATGACGACGTTGCTGCGATCCAAGGAGGGCCGCGACGTGCTGGTTGAGGTGCTCAAGCGCAGCGCGGAGCACAGCGACCTGGAGCAGGCGCTCATTCAGGCCGTGCTCGCGGATCCCGAGGAGGACACTGAGAGCGAAGAGCCCGTGGAGCCGATCCACTCGGATGCGATCGCGCATCTCGCGCTGCGTCGAATCATCAAGGAGACGACCTTCGCGGTGCCGCTGCTCAGCGCCGTCGAGAGCCAACTGCCCGTGTGGGCCGCGACGAATCGTGGCTCGTTCGTGGTGCTCGCGTTCCTGGAAGCCGAGCACGGTGCCAAGAACGCCGCCAAGGTCGTGGCCAAGGCGCTCAAGTCGGAGAAGGCGAAGCTCGCCAAGCTGACTGCCACACAAACAGGCACCAAGCTGCTGCTCGAGAAGCTGCAGTAGACACAAAGAATCTGCCGTCACGTCCTGCTCAGAAAATATATGCATACATCCATACAACCAGTTGCTTGTTGCGTCCGTGCCTCCCAGTCCGATTCGATCCCATGGTTCGCGCATCGAGCGCGACCGATTTCGCTTGGCTGTCGCCAGAGAGAGAAGAGACCAACGAGATTCGCATCAAGCGACACTGGGGCATCGCAGGCTGCGCGCCGCAGCTGCTCCGACGCCCCAACGCCAGCGCCAATGCCTCTTCCAGAGGCCGTGACGAGGCTTCTTCCCTCACCCACACCGCACCAGTCCCCGTTTCGCCCACTCGACTGGAGATGCCGTTCGCTGGACGCCCTCCTCGCTTCCATCGCGTGCGACGGCGTCGAATCCAAGCGCCTCCCAACTGGCGCAACGGCAACGGCTGCGGGGCGTCGAACCGCAGAAAAAGAATCCCAGCGGATTCAGGTCGTTGGTTGCGTTTGTTTACTTGACGCGCTCGTTGGCAGTCAACTCCTGTCTGTATCGGACTTGCGGTCTCTCGGTCCCCCGCGGGTTTCTCGGAATCCGCTGCGTGGCGACTGTCAGACGGTCTGAGCAGAGGCGCGACCCAATCGGAGCGCGCGCGAATCTCGGCACCACGCGCACGCCAGCGCGTTGCCGTCCGCCCCTTCGCTGACCGTCAGGATCGATCGCTCGCTCGCGCCGTCGCCGTCGCCTTGTGTTCGCTCGCCGTGTTTGTGCTTGTGCTTAGAGTGTCCCGTTGCATCTCCTGGTGATTCGGAACGGAACCACCGCAGTTCAGGGACCTTGATGATGCGCGTTCCTCATGCCTGGTTCAACGCTTCAAGCGGCGCTCGAATCTTGACACACAGTGAGCCAATCAGCGCGTGGCATCCAGTCGGCAGTGATGCGGCTCTGGCGCACCTCCCTGACCGATTGAATCTGTAGAGCTCAGCGCCATCCATTGGTCAAAATATAATGGCGAGGCCTACCCCTGATAGATGCAAGATTCGAGGGCATGCTTCACAAAAGGGGTCTCGAATCTTGGCAGTAGGGTGGGGTGTTGCGACGTGCTGGTGCTCGTGGTCGGCACCATACTGAAACCCAATACTTTTTCTTTTTCTCACGTGGCTGGACATTCCCACACCGCAGCACGCGGAATCTCATCGACGCCACGGATTCGCTTTCTTCATTTCGCCTTCTTCTTCACCCGCGCGACGCACCAGCAGAGCAGCATCCAACGCCAGCACCACGGCACCACGGCAGCTCTGGCGCGAACGAGACGTCTCACGTTAAAAAGAAGCGATGCCCGACGCCTCGATCATTTCCGCTTTTCCCTCTGCGCCCGCAGCGTCCTCCCCAGTCTGCTCGCCACGCCGTCGCCCCACGATGAACGTCGCCGACATGCTTTCGTCCGCGGCTCCGATCTCCTGCGAGGAGACGCCTGCCTCACCGAGCTCGAGTGTCACGGGCTCGACGTCGTCCGCCGACGCCTCCTCCGGCTCCTCAGTCACGTCGGAGATGCTGAAGCGCGGCTGGATCGCGCCGTTCCTGTTGCACCTGCACCAAATGCTTCGCCGTGAGAGCACGTCGATCATCCGATGGACCGAGGACGGCCTCGCGTTCCAGATTCTCGACAAGGTCGCCATGACGGAACAGGTTTTGCCCAAGTACTTCAAGAACAAAAACTTCGCCAGCTTCCAGCGACAGCTCAACTACTTTGGCTTTCGCAAGTGGAGCAAGGCCCGCGCCGAGTTCCCGACGTACAGCCGTGAGCACTTTAGCCGCGACAACTACAGCGCCATGTCCCTCGTAAAGCGACAGAGCAAGAAGTCGCGCAAGCGCAAGGCCTCGGACAGCGTCGTCGAGACTGAGACCAAGCGCCATGCTTCTCAGAGTCTCTGGATCTCCAGCGATCGTTGCAAGCCGATCCTCCCGCGGCCCGATCTTCTCGAGAACCAGCAAATGAGTCCCATCGCTGTGACGCCCACAACGAACGTGGTGGCTGCACCCCAGGTCGGTGACCTCTCTCCGTTGTCCAAGACGTGGGCATTGCCCTCGGGCCCCAACCCGTTCCTGTATTCGCCTCCCATGCCGGTGCTCCCGTCGCTCGCAAGCATCCCAGCTCTGTCGCCGACCCGCAAGATCCCAAGTGGCTGCAAGCTTCCGTCACTGCGAGAGCTGTCAGTGACCAGTGCGCTGCTGTCGGATGTGACGGTGCGCCCCTGCTGGCTGGCGTGAACGTCGTGCGTGTTCGAGTAGTCAATGTTTCTTCCTATTTATTGAGCTTAAATGCAACTCATGCTGTGTTACCTTCGTCTGGTCACTCCACTCTGCTTCTCCGTAAGACAACCTCCCCAGGTAAATCAGCTCTTCTAAATCCAAAGCTGGAGAAACTGTCTAGGATTTTGATTGAACGGTTCACCCGCGGACACCTCATGAAGATTATCACGCGACGAATTCGAGGCCGCGAAGTGTAGGTTTCAGAGGGGCTTCTAAAGGTCTGTGGGATGTGGTCAACTGAGTCTTCCCCGCATTGCACTCACAGAATCCATCGGAAGATACTTCAAAGTACTTCAGTAATTCGCTTCGAACTGATGGAGATACAATGATGCGCGACTGAGATCCTCTGTAGATTGCTCGAGTGATTTGGTGGGCGAAAACCAGTAGTTGAGATTAGTTCGACGGTTCAACATCAACTACACGGCTGCCGAGCCTGAAAACTCGCGCTTTAGTAAACGAATCCACAAAGGACACGTCCAGAAAATCATGTGTTTGATGTTGAACGCCCATGTTCTGACGGAAGTCAATGAGCACATACCTGGAGCTTCCAGTAATACTACCGTGATACTTGCCGCCAGATTCAAATCGGTTCAAATGGCCGACTGCATCATCATCATTCACAAGCAACTCCCAAAACCAAAGGATACTTGGTCAGCAACTCCATTGCGATCTCACAACTAGGAGTCTGCTCCCTTTTCACGAGAGGATACGCTTGCCAGAAGCAACATAATTCATAACTTCGCTCAGCTTTTGTTTATCCTCCTCCGATAAATCATGAGCTCGAATCACTCGCCCAACGGCATGTGCCGTCGGAATGCCCCGATAATTAGTTCGAGTGTTGTGCAAGAGCCGCTCCGAACGAAGCTTCATCTTAACATCTTCAGCACCTCGCCGTTTCGTGTCAAACCTCGTTTGCAAAAACAACAAGATTGCTCTAGCAATTCCAATGTGACCCAAGCACAGTATCCAGATGAGATCAAAGACGATTTTGCCAGTAGTGCTGCTGTGAACCATCTCTTCTAGCTCCACACGTGAAAGATACAAACCAGGATTGGATTGCGTTGCATTCAACCCAATAGTATTCGCTGTAGAGATGACAATCGGAGTTCGAGCGCGATGACACTTTCTGTTGATATCATCAACGCTACCAAACGATGAGAAGAGAATGAAGCG
Source organism: Pythium insidiosum (assembly GCA_022836835.1). Classification (NCBI taxonomy): domain Eukaryota; phylum Oomycota; class Peronosporomycetes; order Pythiales; family Pythiaceae; genus Pythium; species Pythium insidiosum. The sequence continues at coordinate 1,294,989 of JAKVDI010000001.1, forward strand.
CATTCCAGGAAAACCTCCATCCGGCGTCGCCTTGAGATAGCCCAGCCACAGCAATTCATCGTCGTATGTTACGTGAGGGCTATGGATCAACACTACTCGATCAAGCTTGAGTGTACTAAATGCCTGAATCGCTGTCGTAGATCGACTTGAAGTACTTGCAAAACTTGGTGGTGTCCGGCACCAAAGTTGCACACACGCGAGCGACCAGTGTGTTTGGCTTGGAATCAACAATGTGGTTGTAGAGTAGACTGCACATCGCCGTCTCTCCGGACAACGGGGGAGCGCGGAAAATGGAAGGCGTTCAAGAAGGCTTGCAATCGCTTTGACCGTGTCTGTTCGATATGTCGTGTTTGTTGCCGGAACTCCTCGTCGATGTTTCAACTTGGAGTCCTCGATGCGTGCGTTGAACTTCCCAATGCGTATTTCGTTCTCATCCGGTGACTCGGCTGACACAATGGCTCCGCCGTTTTCTGGCGACGGTGCGTGGACAATAGCGCATTCTTTCTTTGTGCCACCAAACGATCCAATTGGTGAATCCTCTTTCAACGCGACAGCGTTCGCGAAGACTGTGAGGTCGGCTGCGATGACAGTTGCAGGGAGAGTACGAGAGACTTTGGCAAACACAGCTTCTCGCAACGCAACACCATCTTCAATATCGACGAAGACAGCATAAACTGACGTCAGCGCCCTCTGGTCGTCGGCCACGAGCTCGAACCACTTCCGCTTCATCGCAACCGACAGCAAATCCAAGAGGATGACACATCAAACGACGGCTTCGTGATTGGGTTCCTAAATTGCTCGCACTTACTAGAGCTGCTACTGTACGGTATTTCAATTGACAATTGACTGTGAGAAAGTGCTGCCAGCCTCCGAGGTGACACACCAGCCTTACACTATTTCAGTAGGCTCCGTGCTCGTACTTAGCAGGGAGCCTACGCACGCAAGACCATTGAACTTCAATCGTTCCAATGGAACTCCTCGCCCGACACTCGACACGCACTTTGGGCGGACAAGGGACGGACGGACGACGCGCTGCTGGATCCACCGCTCCACGCGCACCTGCATTCGACAATTCGCCTCGGACCACGCAGCGCTCGCACGATGGTCTGCAAGTTCCTCACGGCTGCAGCGCTGGTCGCGCTGGCTGCACTGCAGCCTCGAGCACTCGCCTGCACCATGATCGCCGCTGGTCGCAACGCTACTGCCGACGGATCGACGCTCATGGCACACACCGACGATGCCGGCGGCGGTGCTGCTGACCTGCGCCTCGTGCGCGTGCCCGCGCAAGATCACCCCAAGGGAGCCAAGCGCGCAGTCTACAACCTCTTTGGCGGGTACCCGCGCCTTGTGACCAAGGAGCGCGGCCCGATCTACGAGCCCAAGGACGAGAGCGAGAAGCTCACGACGCCACTGGGCTTCGTGCCGCAGGTCGAGCACACGTATGCGTACTGGGATCAAGACTACGGCTTGATGAACGAGGTGCAGCTGAGCATCGCGGAAAGCACGTGCGGCGCGCGCACGGTCGGATGGCCAAGTGACGTGCCGTACGGCTACAACATGTTCGGCATCGCTGAGCTGTCCAAGGTCGCGTTGGAGCGCTGCGACTCAGCGCGCTGTGCGGTCAAGACAATGGGCGCACTTGCTGTCGAGCATGGCTTCTTCAGCGAAGACAGCGGTGATCCGGCGCGACCTGGCTACCGAAACTCGGCCGAGTCGCTCGGTATCGCTGACAAGTACGGCGAGGTCTGGGTTTTCCACGTCATGACGGGCAAGAACAACGCCAGCGCGATCTGGGCTGCGCAGCGCGTGCCAGACGACCACGTCACCGTGATCGCGAACGGCTTCACGATCCGAGAGATGGATCTCTCCGACGAAGACCAGTTCTTGGCGTCGCCCAATGTCACCGCGCTCGCAGAGGAAATGGGTTGGTGGAGTCCGTCGATGGGACCATTCGACTTCACGGGCGCGTACGGCTACCGCGATGAGGACCCGGTCCGCCCGCTGTACGTCGGTCGTCGCGTCTGGCGCGTCTTTGACGTGGTCGCGCCGTCGCTCCAGCTTGACCCGCGCCTCGGATCGCCGTCCAACTACCCGACGTACCCGTTTTCCGTGCGTCCTGACTCGCCAGTGACGGTCGAGACCATCATGAACCTGCTGCGTGACTACTACCAGGGCACACCGTACGACATGTCCAAGGGCGTCGGTGCGGGCCCGTTCGGGGCGCCTGTGCGGTGGGACGGCAGCGCCAAGAACGTCACGGGCGGCTGGGAGCGACCGATCTCAATGTTCCGCACGGTCTACAGCTTCGTGCTGCAGGCCCGCGGTCACCTCTCTGATGCCGTGGGTGGCGTCATGTGGTACGGCCAGGGCACGCCCCATGGCTCGGTGTACGTCCCGTTCTCGTGCGCGCAGACTGAGGTGCCCGAGTCGTATCTGCTGGGCAAGCAAAGCGAGTTCAGCCAAGACTCAGCGTGGTGGGCGTTCGACTTTGTCAACAACTGGAGCCTGCTGCGCTTCGACGAGATCAGCAAGGACGTTCGCGCCAAGATTGCGCTGTTCCAGACCGAGGCATTCGCGTTGCGCAAGCGGATGGAGGAGCACGTCGCAGCCATGAATGAGACGAGCGCCATCGTGTCGTACGTGCAGACACAGAGCAACGACTTCGCGTCGAGCGTCGTCGCGCGCTGGTGGCAGTTTGCGTGGCAGCTCGTCGCCAAGTTCACGGACGGCTACATCACGACCGGAGAAAACCCGGAAGACATGAAGACGCTAGGCTACCCGGCGTGGTGGCTCGAGGCGGTCGAGTTCTCCAAGTGGCCTGGAGACTCGTACACGCCGCGCGATGATGTGCTCAAGGCCATGGACCCCAAGTGGACGGCCAATTTGAAGAGCAGCGATGGACTCCATGTGAGCTCCGCTGCAAACGGCGCTGACTCGACTGCGGAGACCGCGTCGTCTGGCGGCTTCTCCATCGTTCAGGTCGGCAGTGGTATCATTGTCGGCGTGCTCATCGGCGCAGGCGCCATGTACCTCCACGAGCGTCGACGCCATGAGGGCTATCGCCCCATTGTCTGAGAGCTCTTTGACATTGAAGCTACTTAGCATCAGTTCTTAACAGACATCAGCTGCGCTAAATAACAGCAATTCCCACCACTTAACTGTTGTGTTTTCATAATTCGCTCTATAGACGTGACTGATTAGGTAAATCACACATTTCACCCGGACGCTGTCAGATGTGGAACACGTAGTCAGCGTGGATCTCCTCGAATCGAACATGAGCAGCATGAGTCCCTCGCGGCGGCGCGCACGCGTGCTGCTGCCGCTGCTCGTGGCCTGCCTCTGCCTCTTCACACGGGCGCTCGCATTTGTCGTGGAGGTCCCTGGCCGCACGCAGGAGTGCTACTACGAGTACGTGCGCACGAAGCGCACGGCGTTCCTCAAGATCGGCGTGCTCGAGTCGCAAGACCAGTACGACATCCGCCTCAAGGCGTACGGCCCGTTCCCGGATCCGCCAGGCGACGATGACGTGCAGATGAACTTCTTTGACCAGATGATCACGACGCAGCGCGACGAAGAGACCAACGACGTGCAGCACAACGGCTTCAACTTTGAGTCGGAGCATCGCGGCGGATGGTACAAGTTTTGCCTCGACAACACGCACAGCTCGTACAGCGGAAAGTATGTCGAGTTTTACACCAAGTTCGACCTCTCGAACGATGAGGAGCTCGGACACGAGGACGAACTGGAGGCCTACGCCAAGCAACGTACGTGGCGCTCGCGTCGACTGACTGCTTGGTGTCTCTAACGTTTGGGATTGAGGCTGCAGAGCACATTGAGGGTGTGACTGAGTCCCTCAGCCGCATTAAGACGCTGCTGGAGCTCGTTCAGAACGAGCAGGGCTACTACAAGGCGCGGGAGCGTCGTCATCGTCGCAGTACGTTGCGCTCAATTGTCCTTCTAAGAGTGTACAAGTGTTTAACTGATCATCTTTGACTTGTCGTAGCGCTGGAAAGCAACAAGTCCCGCATCATGTGGTACACGACGCTGGAGATCGTTGTGCTAGCCATCATGTATGTTGGCCAGGCGTTCCTCCTGCACAAGTGGTTCAGCGACCGCGGCTTCATTCAGTCTCGCCAATGGGCGTAAAGGGGGATCGCTCGGTCGTTTGACTCGCAGCGACTGACTCTCACATACAACGATACATCGCAAAGGGAGTCTGCTTTGATCGACCGAATCTACCAGCTTTCCATCTCTCCAACGAGTTCTCGACACACTCGCTTCAGTGTCTCTTCGTCTTCTCCTTCAGTAGGCGGTGTGGTAGCGATGACGACCCGTGCACCCGTAGGAGCGTCATCGCTTCGGGAGATCGACACATGAAACGATCGTTCTGGCTTGAACTGGAGCGTCTCTGGCGCAACTAGAGACAGAAGATAGTGACCCTGATCTGCTGTGCACAACGCGTTGAACGCGCCCACTTGAAGGACGTCCCGAAGAACCGTGAGCTTGATGATGTCGGAGCTGGCACAGAGCTGCTCGTTGTTGATGCTCGAATCGACCGGAGCCGCCACTTCCTTCACTTGAGCCATGCAGAGCAGTCGTATCCGGAAAGGCTGCGTCTTGCGCAGAGTCTCCTTCGTGCCTGGGCTCGCAAACGCCAGCTCAACACGTCCCTCGCGTCCAACAGACGCCGGATCCATCGGCACGAGGAGCTCATGATGAGACCCCGCCCCCATAGTCGCCCGCACGTCCTGATGCACGACGCCGCTTTCATCATCCCGCTCGTTCTCTACGGTCACATTAAGCGTGACGTCGGTCAGCGCGATCTGCGAGCGGTTGTCGATGCAGACAAGAAGCTCGGGTCGTCGTCGCGACGACGCGTCTGGTCGAACGACGGTGGTCAGCACGAGGTTGTGCAGCAGCGCCGTCTCCATCATCTCGTTCATGACCTGCATCATGTGCGCGCTTTGCGCGAGGCTCTCGCCCACGCGCTCGAACACGACGCCGAACGACTGCTGCAGACCGCCCGCGACCTGCTGCAGCATCGCCGCCATGTCCTCCATCTTTCTTCCGATTAACGTTACCAAATTGGTATGGCAACGCGAGAGACCGATCCCCCGTTTTACTGACAGGGTGTGCGAACCTGTTATATTGAATGTTTCCAGGTATCGTGCATCTCGTTGTAGAGGGTGACGTGGCTCAAGTGGCACAGGCAGTGAATGGACACACCGCATCTATTCTATACCTGTCCAAGATCTCGCTCTCGAGACCGCATTTCCCGACGCGCAACGACGATGAACCAGCCACCGCCAGCCCCGCAGCCGCACGCCAAGCGTTCCCCCGTGCAGAACGTGGACGGCGACGAGCAGAAGAAGCGCGTCAAGCGCGGAGGACGCCGCGGCAAGGGCGGTAACAGCTCCCAGCAGGCGACGGAGCAAAAGCCCAAGCCGCAGCAGAAGCAACAGCAAAAGCAGCAACCGCAACAGCAGCAGCAGCGCCGAGAGCAAGACAGCGACATGGAAAGCAAGATGGCGCATCTGTCGGAGACGGCGTTCGCGTCGCTCGCGATCTCGGACCACTCCAAGCGCGCGATCGTCGAGGAGCTCCACTACGAGTACCTGACGCACGTGCAGAACGAGACGTTCGAGCCCATTCTGAGCGGCAAGGACGTGCTGGCCAAGGCCAAGACGGGCAACGGCAAGACCATGGCGTTCCTGCTACCCATGATTGAGCGCCTCGTGAACGAGGAGCGCTCGCCGTCCACGATCCCGGCGCTCGTGATCTCTCCGACGCGAGAGCTCGCGCTGCAAATCACGACGGAGGCGCGTCGCCTCACCAAGTTCCACGACTTCAACATCGCGTGCTTTGTCGGCGGCACGCCGATCAACCGAGATGCCAGAGTGCTGCAGGCGTCCTCGCCCGTCGACATGCTCATCGCGACGCCGGGTCGTCTGCTGGACCACATCGGGCAGGACACTGGCAGCATCAAAGCCAAGCTCGGCGGTGTCGTCGTGTTTGTGCTCGATGAAGCGGACCGCCTGCTCGACATGGGCTTCCGCCCAGACCTCATGCGCATCATGGCGAGTCTGCCCCGCGAGCGACAGACGCTGCTCTTCAGCGCGACGCTGCCGGCTTCGACGGAGGAGCTCAAGCGCGTGGCACTGCGCGACGACTACGTGTTCGTCGACACGATCGAAGAAGACGACCACCAGACGAACGCGCAGGCCGTGCAGGAGTACGTCGTGTGTCCGCTCGCGGACGTGATCCCGACGGTCGAGCACGTGCTGTCGGAGCACATGACGCAGCGTCCCAAGGACTTCAAGGTCATGCTCTTCTTCCCGACGGCGCGTGCCGCACAGTTCATGGCGCAGCTGTTTACGGCCGCTGGTTTCGCCAACGTGCTGGAGATGCACTCGCGCAAGAGCCAAAGCGTGCGCACCAAGACGGCAGACACGTTCCGCAACAACAAGCGCGTCATCATGTTCTCGTCCGACGTCTCGGCACGCGGTGTCGACTACCCGGACGTGACGCTCGTGCTGCAGGTCGGTCTCACGGACCGCGACCAGTACATTCACCGCCTCGGCCGAACGGCGCGCGCCGGCACGGACGGTCACGGCATCCTCGTGCTCGCCGACTTTGAGCGGCCGCTGCTCAAGGATTTGAAGGACCTGCCGCTGCAGGAGACGACTGTACCGAGCCACGCGGGTGAGAGTCGCACGATGAAGGCGGTGAGGAACCTCAAGCCTGACAGCGAGCTCGAGAAGTCGGCGCAGCAGTCGTACCAGGCGTGGCTCGGCTTCTACAACACGCATGTTAAGCGCCTGGGCTGGACCAAGGAACGCCTCGTGCAGTGCGCAGCCGAGTACAGCTCGCTGGTCGGTCTGCGTGAGGTGCCCAAGCTCGAGAAGAAGACGCTCAGGAAGATGAACCTGTTTGGTGTTGCTGGCATTGAGGCGGCGCCGTTCAACGGCGGTGGCAACGGCGGCAACAACGGACGCGGCAACAACGGTGGGGGCCGTGGAGGCAATGGCAATCGCAATGGACGCCAGCCGAGCCCTGGACCTGGAGGTCGCGACAACCGAGGCAGCCGCGGCAACCGCCGTCCGTCGCCCGCAGCGCCGCACCGTCGATAGAGAGCATTTCCGCCATGTAGAGTGATGATTTTTCCACGAATATTCCCTCCGCCATGTCCAATAAAGACGCAATCGTTTTCCTCCGGTTTTCGTTTTTACCAACATTTCCTATTTGGTTTTAAACTGTGATTACAAATTTTTTTTTGGTTAAAATGGTTTCTGGGTTGAGTATTTTTTGGGTTACAAGGTTACACTCCAGAGAGCGCTGACCCACCAAACGGCGACAACGTCTTTCGTGAGAAGGCAGCAATATGGCGTCGGTCGCGGACTCATTTCTCGATGATTTGGATGAGCTGAGCGGAGAGAGCGGTGACGAAAGCAACGATATCCATGAAGGAAGCGAAGAGCCGTCGATGGGTCCGTCTGCTGGCTCCAAGAAGCGCCGGCGAGGCGGTGAAAGCGAGGATGACGAGGACTACGAAGGTGACGATGGCGGCGACGATGACGCAATGGGCGGCGACGACGAAGTGGATGGCAACTCAGACGCCAATGGGAAGCCGTACTCTGGAGCCGTCGACCTCGAGAAGATCCTGGCGGTGGCTGCTAGCGGCAAGGGACTCTCTGCGATCGCCCATCTCAAGCGATCCAAGAAGTATATCGACCACGTGCAGACCATTCAAACGTACGTTGACAAGAACGAGCCGATCCACGCAGACCGACTGGTCGAGGGCAGCGCCGAGTACGAGCTCGTGGTGACGTCCAACGATCTGATGGTGCAGATCGACGACGAGATCGCGGCGATCCATCGTTTCCTGGCAGAGATCTACGCCAAGCGCTTTCCCGAGCTGGACACGCTCGTGCCAAACGCGCTCGACTACGCGCGCGTCGTGCAGGCGATCGGCAACGAGATGGACATGACGCTCGTGGATCTGTCGCAGCTGCTGCCGAGCGCTGCTGTGATCAGCATCTCGGTCACGGGATCCGCCACGAGCGGCAAGCCGCTGACGCCCGAGGACCTGAAGATCTGTCTCGACGCGTGCGCCGAGCTGCTCTCGCTGAGCGACGACAAGCAGATGATCCTGCGCTTCGTCGAGAGCCGCATGAACTTCCTGGCGCCAAACGTCTCACAGCTCGTGGGCACGCGCATCGCCGCGCAGCTCGTGGGACTCGCGGGCGGCGTCGCCAACCTCTCGCGCATTCCGTCGTGCAACCTGCAGGTGCTCGGGCAGCAGCGCAAGGTACTCAGCGGGTTCTCCTCGACCGCTGCGCTGCGTCACACGGGTGTGATCTTCTACTGCGACCTCGTGCAGAACGTACCGCCGTACCTGCGCATGAAGGCGTGTCGCGCGCTCGCAGGCAAGATCGCGCTCATGGCGCGCGTCGACAGCCAGCCACACCGCTCCGACACGGTCGGTCACACGGGGCTGCAGTTCCGCGCTGATCTCGTGAAGAAGTTTGAGAAGTGGGAAGAGCCGCAGAAAGCCAAGACCAAGAAGGCGTTGCCGATCCCCGACGAAAAGCCACGGCGCAAACGCGGTGGCAAGCGCTACCGCAAGATGAAGGAGCGGCTGCAGATGACGGACGTGCGGCGCGAGCTCAACCGGCAGACGTTCGCGTCCGCAGACGACGAGTACGGCGACAACGCCATGGGTGTGAGCGTCGGTCGTCTGGGACAAGAAGGCTCGGGCGTGCTGCGCATCACGCGCAAGGAGCAGCGCCAGTCGACCAAGAAGCTCCGGCAGGCGAGCGTCGCGGCCGCCAAGTCGGTGCCGCTCTCGGGGCTCGCGTCGAGCCTCGCGTTCACGCCAGTGCAGGGCATCGAGCTCGTGAACCCCGAGGTCGCCAAGAAGCGCGTCGAGGAGGCCAACAAAAAGTACTTTTCAGCCACGAGCGGCTTTGTCAGCGTCGTGAAGAAGCCGTGACACGCCTCGAAGAAGTACAGCGGCAGTAGTAGCCGTTGATCATCACCAATGCGAAGAGATCCCTCAAAGAGACCCAACAACTACAGCAGTGTCGTTTCGTGTCCATGACTTGTGCCGCTGATGTCGTCGGAATGTTGCTCGTGTTGCTCGTATGTTGCGTAGAATGGTCGCTCCTGACCAAGAGCTCACCACAGCGCATCTCTCGCGATCCAACATGCTGCGGCTCACGAGTCTCGCGCGCGCTGTGTCGCTGACGCCGCTTCGTCTCGGGCGCAAGACGACGGCTGCGACGATCGGACAGACTGCGTCCTTCTCGCGCCAGCGGCGTCGCGGTGGCGCGGCCACTCCACCTGCAGACAATGACGATGCCGATGATGACGACGATGATGATGATGAATACCTGGAGGAAGACTGGGGCGACGATGACGACGATGACGATGATGACGACGACTTTGACTTCGATGACGACGACCTGGACGACTGGATGGACGAGGAGACCATGGGAGGACTCCCGGGAAAGCTCAAGCGTGGCGCAAGCGGCGTCGAGGAGCACGTCAAGCAGAAGGTGAGCGTGCGCCGCGCCAAGCACTCCAAGCGCCGCTTCGTGGACCGCATCCGCATCAAGGCCACGGGTGGTCACGGCGGCAACGGCTGCTCGAGCTTCTTCAGCGAGTCGGCGATGCGCAAGCGCCCGAACGGCGGCCACGGCGGCGCTGGCGGCAACGTGATCATCACCGCCGACAGCCGCATCCAGAACCTCGCGAACGCCACGCACCATTTCAAGGGCGGCTCGGGACAAAACGGCATGCGTACGTTGAGCGATGAAAGAGATTCCGATGCTCGGAATGAGAGAGCGAGTGACTGACTGACTGAGTGGTTGACGGGGTGTTCATCAGCGAATGACGCTGCTGGTCGTCGTGGAAAGGACTGCGTCGTCAAGGTGCCGTGCGGCACGATTGTCAAGATTGTGGAGCGGGTACGTGTCGCTGCAAGATAGCACCGCTCCGTCGTCAGCTGGAACCTGAGGTCACTGACAATTCATGCGTGTGTACGTGTGTACGCGTGGGTTGTGGCTCGTGCAGTACGAACGCGACCTCGAGTCGGGCGAAGTGGAGATTGTGGACCGCATGGCGCCCGTGTGCGATCTTGACCACGACGGCGCAACATTCGTGGCGGCGACTGGCGGCAAACCGGGTCTTGGCAACCGCATTCTCGCGGGGAAGACGACCAACTATGGGCGGCTGCGCAAGCACATGCCCGAGGGCAAAGGCACGGGGTCACCCGGCACGTCGCAGTACTACGAGCTCGAGCTTAAGACGATCGCCGACATCGGACTGGTCGGGTACCCGAACGCCGGCAAGTCGACGCTGCTCAGTCGCTTGAGCCGCGCGACGCCCGAGATCGCGCCGTACCCGTTCACGACGCTACACCCGTTCGTCGGCATCGTCGAGTTCCCCGACACGTACCGCCTCAGCGTCGCCGACATTCCCGGACTCATCGAAGGCGCGCACCGCAACGTCGGTCTCGGCCACGACTTCCTGCGGCACATTGAGCGCACCAAGGTGCTGCTCTACGTGCTCGACACGGCGGGCACCGAGGGCCGCGATCCGCTGCGAGACCTCGAGCACCTGCAGCGAGAGCTCGAGCTGTACGCGCCCAACATCACGACGCGGCCGTCGCTCATCGCGGCCAACAAGATGGACGAGCGCGGCGCCGAGAAGAACCTGCTGCGCCTTCGACAGGCCACCGACATCCCCGTGCTGCCCATCAGGTCAGTGAAAAGAGCACGCACATGATGAGCTGTTGAGATACTGAGGAACCACCGACTAATCTGAAATACTGTGGTGTCCAATGCGCAGCGCCAAGCACAAGGTTGACATCGAGGAGGTCGCGCGCTCGCTGCGCTGGATGATCGAGAACTACACCAAAATCTCCAACCAATAACGTCTACTGAAGCGCTACTAGTACTCTCTTGCCTCCCACGTTGACTAGATATGCATCGCTCGTGTATTTGGTTTACGTTTTGCTTTTGGAGTTGGATCTCTCTCTCTCTCTCTACTGCTACGACATCTACGTCTACTTGTGGCTTTCACTCCTCGTCGCTCTCCTCGTCACCGTCGTTGTCCTGCATCGAGCCCAGCACGTCGCGCTTGCCGAGCTTGGCGAGCGACGCCTCGACAGTGCTCACGCCCTTGTCCGAGATCATGTTGCCGTCGAGCTCGAGCTTCGCCAGCAGCGGCGTCTTTGGCACGAGCGACTCGACCACCGCAATGGCGCCCTTGGCCGTGATCTCGTTGCCGATGAGTGACAGCTCCTCGAGTGCCGGCAGCACAGCGCTCTGCGAGAGCTGCTCGACGAACGCCACGAGACCATCCGATGTGATCTCGTTCTCGTCGAGGCGCAGTACGCGCAGCTTCGTCTGTGTCTTGAGCAGTGGCGCGAGGCTCTCGAGGCCGTCGTCCGCCAGCTCGTTGCCCGACAGATCGAGCTCCACCAGCTGCAGGCCGCGCTTGATGGCCGCGCCAAGCACGAGTGCGGCGCCCTCGGCGCCCAGCGAGGCGTCGCGCAGCTTGAGCGTCGTGAGCTGCGACTGGTTGGCGACGGCGTCTGCAAGCGCCTCGGCGCCGCTGTCCTCGAACGAGCAGTCGCTGAGATCGAGCGACGTCAAGTGGCGCAGGTGCGTGGCGACGCTGCGGGCGAGCGCCTCGCTGGCCTCCAGACCGGCGCGCGCGCTCGCGTAGCGGAACACGCGGAGCTTCTCGCAGCGGTGGAGCACGTTGGCCACCGCGAGCGCGCCATCGTGGCCGCTCATGTTGTTATAGAAGTGGAACTCCTCGAGCGGCGACACGACATCGGCGCCGTTCTGCAGCACGATCTCGTTGGCGATCACGGCGGCCGCCGCGGCAGAGATGCCGTTGTTGCAGAAGAGCAGGCGGCGCAGCACGGGCTGCGGGATGAGCAGGTCGAAGCACGCGCGCACGCCCTTCTCACCCAGCGCGTTGTCGCTCAGATCGATCTCGTCGAGCTTGTGGCCACGCAGCGCACGCGACATCGTCGCGAGCACGCGCAGCGCTTCGTCCTCAGGGCGGCCAGCGATGACGTCCGCGAGGTCAACGACGCGAAGGTGCTGCGCCGAGAGACGCGACAAGAACGCGTCCGCGAGCACGTGCGCGCCGGCTTCTGTGTACGACTTGCCGCGCAGCGAGATGGACTCGAACGAAAGCGGCGTCGTCTCCTCAGGGTTCACACCCGCCTCGAGCAGCAGCGCCTTGGCGCGGACGTCGTCCACGACTTCGCGTTGCGAGCTCTTGAACGCAAAGTGCTTGGCCTCCGACAGCACCAGCGTCTGCTGAAGCTGCTCCGCAAGCGCGTCCACCGAGCCGCTGACCGGCGCCGGCGGGGGAACCACAGCCGCGACCACTTCGTCGTCTTCCTCTTCCTCCTCCTCTTCGTCGTCCTCATCCTCTTCGTCACCATCCTCGTCATTGTCCTCGAGCGACCCGAGCACGTCGCTTTTGCCCTGCGCCTCGAGGATCTCCATCAGGCGAGCCACACCATCGCCCGAGATCATGTTGCCGTCGATCTCCAGGCGCTTGAGCTGCGACTTTGGCGCCGTCGCTTCCACGAGCGCGATGGCACCCGACGTTCCAACCTCATTCACGTTCGCGATGAGCTTCTCCAGCTGAGGTGCCGCCGTCGCGGGTCGCAGCGCCTTCGCCAGCGCCTTGGCTCCGCTCGATCCAAACTCGTTCTCCTCGAGCTGCAGATCGCGCAGCTTGTGGAAATGGCGCAGCGCCTTCGCCAGCACGCGCACGCTGTCAGCCGTGAGCTCGTTGCCCGACACATCGAGCTTCGTGAGCTCAGCGGCCGCGCCACTCGAGCGCAGAGCTGCAGCGATGGCGATCATGCCGTCGTCCTCGATCGTCGCGTCACGGAGGTTCACCTCCGTCAGTTGCGGCTGCGCAGCCATGGCGGCCGCGATGGCCTCTCCGCCTTCTGCGCCGAACGTGTTGTCGCTCAGGTCGAGACGCTCGAGCTTGGTGAGGCTGCGGAGCGCCTTCGCGAACGCCAGACTGCCCTTGCGCTGCGCGCGCGTCGCCGAGAACCGCAGATCACGGAGCAGCGGGCAGCGCGGCAGCAGCACCGCGAGCGCCTCCGCGCCACCGTCGCCGCTCATGTTGTTGTAGAAGTGGAACGTCTCGAGCTTGGTCGGAGCGTCGGCCCCACGGAAGAGCAGCACCTCGTCCGCGATCACCTTGGCGGCCGCGGCCGAGATGCCGTTGTTGCAGAAGTACACGTGGCGCAGCTCCTCCTGACCGAGCAGCAGACCGAAGCACGCGCGCACGCCCTTCTCGCCGAGCGCATTGTCGCTCAGGTCGATGCGCAGCAGTGTCTTGATGGACTGCAGCGCGTCGCACAGCGTCGCGAGCACCTGCAGCGCCTCGTCCTCGGGGCGACCAGCGATCATGTCGGCAAAGTCAACGCTCGTGAGCGTCTCGAAGGCACCGGCAGCGACGAGGCGCTCGAGGAACGCGGCGATCACGCGCGCGGCCTCGATGGTGTAGCTCTTGTTGCGGAGCGTGATGTGCGTGAACTGAAGCGGCGCCGCCGCGAGCAGCTCCTCATACGGACGAAGGAGCTCGCGCGCGCGGTCCTCCGTGACGAGCTCTCGTTCGCCCTCGAAGGAGAGCACGCGGCGGGGGCTGTCGGTGTGAGGCGCCATCGCGATCGAGAGAGAGAGAGAAAGAGGAAGAGAGACGCGAGAGAGTCGAGAATGACAAGAGGGACGGACCGACCCGACTGAGTGACGGACTGACGGACTGACCGACTGACTGGAGAAGAATGGCTTCAATCCACCCAAGGACCCAGCGCCGGAGCCTCTGATACGTGATGCTTCCAGAGAGCAGGGAGAATTTGATTCGAAAGGTTATCCTATTGTAGTACTACTTGGTATGCATACAGTGCCTCGGTTGGACAAGCCTACTAAAATTTCACACGCACACAATGCTCGACTCGTGTGGTCCACGCCACCAGCTCATGCTCGGAGCATCAGCATGATCTGGTTCACGACGTCCATGACGATGTCTTGCGTCTGCATGACGACACCACAGGCTTTCGCTTGGAGATCTACAGACGACAGAGCACAGCGAATTCATGAGTATGCTGTTCCACACGCACAACGCAATCGGAACGATGGCGCGTGCACACTCACCGTCTGCGTCGGAGTTGACCGCCACCAACTGCCGGCAGAAGCCAGTCTGATGCTCTGCGAACGCGACGACCACTGCGACCACGAGTGCCAAGAACACTGCGATGATCGCAGAGCCAGCCACGCGCTGCATCAGCGACTTCTTTGCCGACTTGGACTTTCGCTTTTTGGACGAGCGAGGCGAGCGCTTGTACATCACGATGGCGCCATCGAATGCCTGTTGGTCCTCGACAAGACGGCGAACCTCGTCTTGCTCAACGCCAACCTCCTCGACCACCTCGTCGTCGTCATCCGACGCATCGTCGTCGCTCAGGTCATCGTCAGCGTCCTCGTCGTCGTCGTCTTCCGGCACGAAATCCGAATCTTCAGCAGAGTTGTACGCGTCAGCAGTCGACGCGTGCGACTCCAACTCCTCCATGTACTTTTGCTGGCAACGGATCGCGCTGGCTCGTCGACGTCGGATCTCCTGACGCTGCTCCTCAATCGGCGCGTAGATGTTGATCTTCTCGTTTGTGAGGCCCATCTGCTTAAGGTGGTAGTTGGTCGCTGGGAGCATCACGCTGTCGTCCTCATCGTCTTGCTGGGAGGCAGCGAGCGCGTTGAGCTTGTTACGAGTCGCACTGTTGGCGCCATAACAGTCAGTGATCCAAGGCCTGTTGTACCCAGATCCATGTCACAAAACGTACCGGAGCAACTGGCGGGTCGGCGAATACGAGTCGGTCTCTTCGTCCTGATAGTACATGCCAGCCCGAGTGAGTAGCCGTTGGTGTCAACCCGCATCACGTGACATGGACGCACCTGTGGGTTCGCAGCATGCACGTGCTCCTCGTCCTCCGGCTTCTCGGTCGTCCCTTTGAACGCGTCAACAAGGCGCATCGCGATCGAGGAAAGGCGTCGCGAGCTGCGTGCCGTGGAGTCGTCGTTGTCTTCGTTGTGCTTGTTCTTGATGTGAGTGTCGAGACGAGCCTCGATGGCCTCGCGCTTGAGCAGCTGGTCCTTCTTGACCTCCACCATGCGCGTGCAAGCGGCCTCGATGCGCTTCTGCTGCTCCGCGGCCGCGTACTTGCGCGCGAGCTCGAGCTTGGAGACGGGCGAGAGCATCTCTTCGTCGAAGCCGGCGGTGCTGCTCTTGGCGGGCGGCGACGCTGGCTCTGGCTGCGTGAAGTGTGGTGGCGTTGTCGTCTCGAGCGCCATCGTCACGTTGAGGCTTGTGGGTTCGTTGTCGGGACGAAGCGATGAAGCAATGAAGCAATGAAGCGAAGAGAGCTCGAATGACGTGGATGGAAGGAGGCCACGGAAGGGGCGACGTCGCGATGGATTTTCAGATTTTCAAATGCGCAAAACACCTGGTCGCAGGTCATTCACGGTCGGCGAGGGCATCACCACTCACAGCCAATCATATCGGTTTGTGCGGGGTATTTGTTTTAAGTGTCTATGGATCATCACGCAATCAGCAATTCGTGAATCTCAACGAGGCTATTAGTATACACAGTGCAATCCACATGGCACTGTGTCGAGGGAATGAGCGCCTTGTGACGTTGAAGATACAGGGGATGGTTGCAAGAGAGCGTCACATCGATGCAACCGCGATGAGGTCACCAACGAGCGCAGCAGACGTCGACTGCGCGCCTGCTCCAGTGCCTCGAAGCACGAGCGGCTCTGGAAACCAGTCGCTGTGGATGGCGACGACGCCTTCGGTGCCTGAAGAGGTGTTGTCCATTCGGGTTCGTCAGTGCTACGAGACGGCAGCAGCGCTAGATCAGGAGAACTCACTGGAAGGATTCGCGAACGGGCTCGTGAGCGGAACCATCTCGAGGCCGACGCGGATTCGGCCGTCGCCGCTTATACTCCCCAGGTATGCGAGGGTCGCACCTTGCTCTCGCGCAGTCTTCAGGCGTTGAGAAAACGCTGTGATCAGGAAGAGGTGGAGGTGACTGAACAGGTGAATGCCCCAGCGAATCGGCCATCTCACACTGACCATCATCGCACTCGGATGCCCGCACAAGGAATTCTTCACACGAGAGCACGAGCATCTCGGGTGGCAGCATTGGCACGATCTCGACGTCAGCGATCTCAGGTAGCGTCGGTTCGAGGGGTCGCAGCTCACGTGCCAGGATGATCATCTTCCTGGCGACGTCGGCTCCCTACCACGCACAGCATATGAGCGCTCCGACCGTTACGCAAGACAGCGTCGAGACATATCAAACGGACAGACAGATCATCACGCGGGTCGGCTTCTGTGATCCCTCGACTGCGGGCTGCATGAAGAGCTTCGCTGAACGTGGCACCACTGGGCTCATCATCGCGTTAGGGTGTTGACCAGTGCCAACGGTGCCCAGCATGAACGACACGAACCCGAGCATCGCAGTCAGCATAAAGTTCATCGTGCCGCTTAGACTTCCTTGCACGCTGTGGATGGAGTCTCGCGAGGCAACGAGTCGTTGTAGCACCGCCAGAACTGGGATTCCTGCACCCACAGTGGCCTCGTATCGTACACGCTGAGAACGAACCAGCGCATCGTCCCCTACAAGCTGAAGGTAGTCGTTGCTTCTCGAGCTGATCGGTAGTTTGTTAGCGAGCACGACAGCGATTCCGAGACGCTTTGCCTTGATCAGCTGCGCTGCCATGAGCGGTGACGATGTGCAGTCGACCAACGCAAGGTCGAAGGCGTCGTTTGGTACGAGCGCGTCCAGCAAACGGTCAAGCGAAGTGACAGCGAGTTCGTGAATACCATTGAATGATGCGAGGCGACGGAGTGGCTGCGGGTGCTTGGCTGTGAGGACGCGATCAAGCACGTCCCATTCAATTGCTTGAAACGAGCCTCTGGGCATCGGGATCCACACGAAACCACTCGAGTCGCCGATGGCCACGACAGCAATCGACACGCGCCCTTCCAGCGACGCAAAGCGGTCCTTCAGAACGCGAAGAAACGTGGTCCCGACGCCACCAACGCCAGCAACGATGACGCCAATGCGTCGGTGTCGTCGCTCAGCTGCGCTCATGTGTACTCTGCTTGGCTTGTCAAGTGGTCATGTCACTAATCCGAATCCTAGGAAATCAATTCAGCGTGATTCCCGAATTTCCACAAACGACAGAAAAGCGCTTTTTCGGGTGTGATCTTCGCACCCTCAACAGTTCGACATCACCGAAGAAAGCGTCAGGGATGCTGCTCGTAAACCATGCAAACCATGCACTGCGTGTACCGTTTTGCGAACCGGTGCGATGGATCATCGCGATGCCTTTCCACCGCGTGAAGCTCACGAGAGACCACCAGCGTTCCCCATCGTCGTCCGACGGGCTGCGTGGCCCACGAAGCGACACACTTGAAGGGGCACGACGCCCCTCAACCAGTAACCTGGCTAGTCTTCTGCGCTACACAAGTTGCTAGATTAGAGGTGCGCATCAGCGTATCTTTCGAAATCTCCATGTTTCCACAGATGAGGAATGGCGCCCCCTCTTTCCCACAGGCGCGACGCTTTGGGCCACGCCGCCCGCCGCCCGCCGCCGCTGGATCTCTCTCTCTCTCTCTCTCTCTCTCTCTCTCCACGTTGCGACGCGTTTCAACCGCTCGCGCGATCCCAATCAATCGTCCATTCTTTCGCTTCCCCCAGTCGTTCCCAGTCCCAGAGCCCCAGCTCCACAGCTCCACAGCTCCATCCCTCGTATCCTCATGTGGAAGAACGCCTCGACGTGTCTGCTGCTCAGCGCCGCCGCGCTGCTCTCTGCGGGGTCCGTCGCCGCCCAACGAGGCGCCGACGTGCTGCTCTCGGTGCCCATCGACGTCGACGGCGTGCCGCGCGACCTGCGGCTGCTGCGTGGCGAGAGCTACGAGAACGCCGCCGTGTCGTTCGCGCGAGACTATGGACTGCTCGCGCACCACGACAACAACCGCGTGCGCGCCATGATCGACGAGCTCTCGGGGCTGCTCAAGGTCAAGATGGAGGAGATCCACGCGTCCGAGGCCGCAGAGGTCGCCGCCGCGGCGCTCGCCGCCGAGCCGACCGTGCAGCTCACAATGCCGCTGACGATCAACGACTTCACGACCGAGCTCAAGAAGTACGAAAGCGAGACGGTCGAGGCGGCGGTCGAGCGCTTCCTGTTCTCAGGTGGCTACTCCATGGAGGCGATGCGTGAGCTGTATCCGCAGCTCACGGCGCTCGTGAACGAGAAGATGGCGTCGCTGGCCCCGCCGCGCAAGGAGCTCTTCTCGTTCTCGCTCACGATCGACCAGCAGCAGGCGATCGCTCGCCACTTTGAGGGCGGCGAGCCGGCACAAGAGGCTGCCGAGACGCTGCGTAGCATCGGCATCACAGACGCAGACACCGTGCGACGCCTCGCGCCGCAGATCGCCAACGAGATCCTCAAGCGGATCGCAGGACTCGGGGTCCCTGCGCCTGCTCAAGAGCCCGTCGCGCCGGCGGCACCGATGCAGCCGCCTGCAGCGCCACCAAAAGAGCTGTTCTCGATGTCGCTCACGGTCAACAACAAAGCGCTGGTGCTGGTGCACTCGGAAGGGCTCACAGCGCGTGACAGTGCCGTTCGCTTTCTGCGGGAGAACGGTCTCACGAACGAGCAGACGGTGAATGAGCTTCTCCCGCAGCTCGTGCAGATCATCGAAAACAAAATGAACGAGCGGCTCCAGCAAGAAGCCGAGTCGCGCGCGATTGCCGAAGCAGAGGCGGCTGCGCGTCGCGAGGCAGAGGAGGCAGCGCGCCGTGCAGCAGCGCGAGTGCCGCTCATGCGACTGCCTATCAGTCTCGGCAACGATCAGCAGGCGATTCTCGAGTACTTTGAAGGCGACGACGTCGAACAGACCGTGCATCGCTTCCTCGCGCAGATCGGACTCGAGCGAGGCCCCGTGTATGACCAGAACGCCGTGCAGCTCGTCAATTACATTCGCCAGCAGTTGGCACCGGCCGCGACGCCACAGCAACAGCCCGAGGCGCCACCGCAGGAGCCCTTCGTGAGCTTTCCCGTCACGCTGGGCACGACTGCGTTCACGCTCGAGTACTTTGCTGGACAGGAGCCTGGTCAGGTGGCCAACACGTTTTGCGTCGAGAAGTACGAGCAGGTCCGCAACGAACAAGGCCTTCAGTTTGACACAAACCAGCTCAACGAGTGCAAGAACGTCTTGGAGAACTCGCTGCGGAATTTAATCGCTCAAAAGCAGCAGCAGCAGCAGCAAGAGGAACAACAGCGAGAGACGCGAGAAGAGCCCAGCTCGCAGCAGCAGCAGCAGCCCGACGCGCGTGTTGCCCCGCCCAAGTCTCGCGGTGAGCTTCTCATGACGCTCGACATTGAACTGAACGACGGCTCGGTGCCTCTTGCCGTGCACCAGAACGACGATCTGGAGCAGATCGCGCGCGAGTTCTGCGAGACGCATCGCGTGGGTCTCGAGAACGTGCCGACGCTGGTCGACGCCATTCGCAGCGGACTCGCGGAGCTCAAGTGAGGGCGAGCGCTCGAGCGAGAAGAAGAAGAAGAACAAGGAGCGCTCTACGGTTTTTTGTCGCTTTGCATCGTCGAGAGCGGAATTCAGGTTGAACGCAGAAGGAGCAAAACACACGATGGACGCTGTGAATATCAATCCAATTCGTTTGATAGCATTTCTCCTTGTCAATGCAGCACGCGCTGTGTCAACAGACTCTTGGTACCTGCCTTCACGGACTGCAGCACGTGCTGCGCCATCGCGGTCACGACCTCCGCCGCGTACACCCAGTTCTCTCGCCGCAGTAATGAGCCGAAGTTGCCCTGTTCGCTCGCCACGAGCAGACTCACGAGCGCGCTGTTCTCTACGTTCCACGCGTCCCACACGACAGCGGTCGTCGTCCGCTCCGTCGGTATCACTTCTGTCGCGGAGGCGCCTATGGCGACGTCAAGGTCAAGATCTGAACACCACGGCAGTCGCTCGATGAGGTCTCGTCGTCCGTTGCACTCCTCCAGCAACGACTCTGAAGAATTGTTCACAAGTGAGAAATCAAAAGAAATGGCACGAGTGCACAAGGCTATCGACTGCACTCAAACGTACCAAGCGCGTCGCTGTAGACAAACGGCCGCTGCCCAAAGTTGACATGCACGACGTCGTCCGTGTCGAGGCCAACGACGGGGAACCACGGCTTGTGTGGCACTTCGATGGTCGACAGCGACTCTGTTGATGATTGAAAATGAGGCGGACAACCGTGAGCACGCTCCATCAACTGGAAGGAGAGACGGAGAAGGATAGAGATGCGTTGTACCTCCTGACACGGCTTTGGAGTTGTGACTGAAGAAGACAAATGACCGTCGGGCGTCGAGATCGCGGCGAACGCCGCAACCGAGTGTGTCTCTCGTTCCACATGGCATCGAGAGACCACCCAGTCGCCTCTGCATGCAGGGTCGTCAGCATCGTCTGTGTCAGCAGCCAAGCACAGATAGATCGCTTTCAACGTACCCTCACAGCACGCGAGTAGATGCCGCCATCGTCGCTGTGCAGCCCGAGCGAGAAGCCGTCCCATCCTGGTTGGTTCTGCGTCAGTCGCGACTGATGCGTCGCGACGCCGATCGCCACCATCTCTCTCGTCGACGATCGACTGCCGACACTATGAGAACTTGCATTGCGGCTGCTGCTCGCTCGCCGCGAGCGCGAGAGCTCGACGTATCCGCCAGCGACGAGACTCACGACGAACGAGTCGTGAGCTGTCGCCATCACAGACACGCGAAAACGCGACGCATCGAACGGAACATTGGCTCGAACCATGCGATTGCCGCCTGCTGATCGACCGGCAAACGCCACGGAGCAAGGCCGCTCATCCGCAGACGACATGCTCTCGATTCTACGGTACAGCGCACTCGTCAGCGGCAATCACAACTCGCGACCCCTTCGAAACCCGATCCATACGTACCGATGCTGTGTCCATTCCGCTGCCGCTGCGCGCTGCGTGGCGCCAACGTCGAGGAAGCTCGGGACACGCGTGGTCGCGTGTGTGAGGATCTGGAACATGCGGCTCTCGGAGCAATCGCTGCATTATGCATCAACGAATCGATGAGGAAAACACTACAATCGCATTGGGAGGAACCGACAGCGTCACCCACACACCTTGGGAACAGCGCGCGCAGGCGACGGTCAATCATGAGTCGCACGCGGCCGTCGCTCGCAGAGCGCAGCGCAAAATTGAGCGCTTCCCAGCGGCGACAGAAGAGCTCGCGCCAGATCGGGAACCGCGGGAGCACATCGATCGCGATGACGCGCGACGCGACCGCGCAGGCTTCGACGTCGCGCGGCGGTAGGAAGCTCACGACGCCTGCGAGCAGCTCGTCCGATAGCTGCGTGAGCGGCATGGCGAGGAACTCGTCGGGTCCGTTCGTGCGGTTTGGCGAGAGAATACCAAAGTGAAATAGTGGATACGACGAGAAGGTGGTCAGACTCCCTTTCTCGATCCTTCCATGGCAGCCACCTCTCTTCGTGCCAGCCTGCCTGCCTGCCTGCCTCTATAAATCGACACGCGACCGCCCACGCGGGTCCGCCCTTGTCGGTCGGACGTCCTCACTAGAGTTTGTGGTGGAGTATGTTCTGCACCGTTCCTCAAGTGCTCAATCTTTCTCGCCGACCTGCCTCAGCGCAGCGTGTGCGTAATCCTGAGCGGCAGCACCCGCGGAACGTCCAACGCGCTTTGGTAATCAGGATTGAAGAGACGCGACGCCCGATTATGAGGCTTCAACATGGGCGCCACATGTCGCAGCGAGCGAGAGACACGAGCAGCTCCCAAGCGCCAAAGTCTGATCGGACGGACAGACATCACGACACCGAGAGGTGCACAACGGTATTGATTACGTTCGTCGAGGGCATAAACTTTGGTGCTGGAGGAAGACGCCTCGTCGACTTACGACGACGCCTGCTCCCCTCCGCCAGAACCAGCGCCACCGCTGCTGCGTCGAAGCTCAAAGACCTCCCGAATCGCCTCGGCGACCGCATGGGCCGAGTTCCCACCCTCATCACCGTTGTCCCCTTCATCTTGTGGATACTCTTCGTCCTCGTCCTCCTCTTCCGATTCATGGATCGGAAGGTCCCAATAGTCGTCATCATCGTCGTCGTCGTCACTCCAGTCATTGCCACTGTAGTAGAAATCTGCTGGTGCCAAGTGGGCGTTCGGGTCGTAGCTCGCATCACTGTCATCACCGTACTCGCTCTCGTCGTCGGCCTCTGATGAGGACTCGGCATCCGACTCGTGGATGTCGTACCACTGCGCGTGCCCAGAGAGAAGACTGCGCTGCCCTTCGCACTCGCTGAGCATGGCGTCTGTAAGTTCGACACCGACTTCGTTAATGGGCTCACATATGAAAGGAGCGCACACAGGAACGCACCGAGAGCGTCACTGTACTTGAACGGCTCCTGGCCAAAGTTCATGTGAATGGCGTCCAACGAGTCAAGGCCGACGACTGGGAACCAATCTGTGTGGCTGCACTCGATCTGCATGTCTCCGCCTGCACAAATCCATGCTCACACGTCACCCACAAGTCATACATACATGAAGCCGAGTTCTCCCATGGTCCTACCGGGAATCAAGTCGCCATTGTTGGTAAAATAAACGAACGTGCGCTGTGCTTCGAGATCGCGACGGATCCCACAGCCGACCGTGTCACCAGTCCCGAACGGAACCGAAAATGGCTGTCCCTGTGAGACATAGAGAACTTCATCAGAAATCCTTCGGCATGTCCCATCAAGAGAACACCCCCTGAGATACCTGAGCGGTGCGAGAAAACAAGTGACCGTCGTCACCGTGGTAGCCAATCGAGCGACTGTCCCAGCCAGGCTGCTTCTCCACGAGCCGAAAGCTACGCATGGCGAGGCCGATGGACGTCATGTCGCTCGCGCCGTGGCGGAGCAACACAGTCCCCTGTCCCTCTCGCTTGGAGACGGAGATCTCGAAGTAGCCCCCAGCAACCAGACTGACAATGTAATTGGGCGACGCTGCAGCGCTCTTCTCTGCGTGTGTGGCAAACACTGCAACACGGAAGGTCGTGCTGAACGGGGCGTTGGCGCGAACACAACGATCGCCGCCTAGCAGTTGGCCAGCATACGCAAAGTCAACAACTCGCCGCCGCTTGACTTGATTGTTCAGAGGTACGACGCTGTTCACAAGCGAATGGATGAGAGAGTGAGAGTCAAAGGGCAAATTGATGCTGCCCGACTTCTTCTACCTGTGGTAATAGGACGAGTATGAGCGGCGGGCGTGACGCGTCGCCCGCAAATCGGCGTACGATGGCACAGGCGTGACACCATGCGCCAGAAGCTGGTACATGCGACTCTCGGAGCAGCCACTGTGTCATCGGAACGAATGAGGGTGAGACAACGGGTGGCTCCCAAGCAATCATCCTATCTCGTACCTTGGAAACAGTGCGCGGAGACGATGATCGATCTTGAGCTGGATGGCGCCATCGCGCCATCCAGGCAACTCAAAGTTCAGCATCTCCCATCGGTGGCAGAACAGCGCGCGCCAGATCGGGAACCGCGGAAGCACCTGAAACGCGACGGCGCGAGACGCAACGGTGCACGCCTCAACGTCACGTGACGGCAGAAAGCTCACGAGCAGGGCGAGTAGGTCGTCCGAGAGATCCGTGAGCTGCGCGAGCGCCGGAGATGGTGACCCTTTCGACTTTGGGGGCGATCTCTCTGCGTCCATTCGTCCACGTCCGTCGCTGTCGGGCTCACTGCGCTTGCGGGAGGAGTCTTCAGGCTGCGCCGTCATTGTTTCTCAGAACGATTCTGTCGAGAGCTGCTCGTCAGAAACATGAGGACAAATGACAAGCCGATTTAACGCATATTTTCACTGATTTTACCTTATATAACGGCATGTTAGATACGGCAATTCAGCAGATGGATACATAACGTGTCCCCAATGTCAATTCATCTGCGTCAAGCGACAGAGCGCTCGCCATTCACCTTGCGCAGCTGTGGCTGTGTCTGCAGCTGAAGCTCCATCTGCAGGCGACTTGCTTCGCGCTGTGAAGCCTTCAGCTCGCCCGCGAGCCGGTGGTTTTGTGCGGCAAGCATGCGGACTTGGTGCTGCAGCTCAACCAACTCGCGATCCTTGGGTTGGTGTGATGACTCGGGGTGCGTTGCATACCGAATGGACTTCAGTGCTGCGTTAACGGTGAACGCCAAGTCTTCGCGGATTCGAATCTGGAGATAGGTGAAGTGGGTATGAGCACTTCGCCCAGCGTAACTCGACTGTGAAGTTGTGTATACCTGTTTGTGTCGGTCGATCTGCGCTGGGAGGGGATGATAGCGGTCGGAGAAACAGCTAACAGTGACAACAATCTACAAAAGAATAGGCATCATGTCAGCATCGTGCAGACCTCATCGCAGGATCAAATACGAACCTCGGCACTGACACCGGCCTCGTCGTAGCTAGTCCAGACTAGATTGGCCAACTACAGCAATAATCACTCAGTCAACCAAAGCGAATCTTGTATGTGCTTCATCACTTCTCACTCTTCGTTTCTTTTTCTTCGAGTTGAGTGGAATTCCAAACTGCTGGTAGAAGGAATCACGAACAGAGTCGCTTGTCTGTCGTTTGAGAGCAGTGTACAGTTGCCGTCGCTCTTCGACCACCCGCACACCAGCCTGTCATCCATCATTAAGTAAGTTCAGTGCATTTCAACCGAGAGAAGAGGAAGTCAAACACACCACATCGTCAATCGTTCGCTGGGCACACGCAGTTTTCTCTTTCGGCTTGACAATTTGACGGAGGGCAGTTAGTGTCGCTCCTCGCAATCCATGCGCCTTCTGTCCATTTGAAGGAATGTTGGTCTGAGTCGAGTACTCATACGCGTCTTGAGCATGCGTTTCTCGAAAGTACGCTTGCAGCCGGCGCTCTTCTTCGAGAAATATCTATTGAATGCATGGGTTGGAGACAATTGCCTCGTGAGGAGTATCGCATCAAAACGTACCCCCAAGTTAAAGAAGTCAGCACGATTGAAGGTCAGCCAAAACTTGGAGCGATGAAGCAGTGGGACATCGCACTGCTCCCACAGGTCGAAAATCTTGCGTCTAAATGCTTCAAACATCTCCTCTTTCCATCTGAGACACGTGATAACATGAGATGTCTTCAGAAGGACGTGTTTCACGTATGTGTATGTATGTGTACGTACTGCTTCGTTCGCTTTCGCGATATACGACCACGAACGCGGCTTTGGACTCGAACGATTTGGTACTTCAAGTTCTTGTACGATCGCTTGTGGAAACTACTGCGCCATTGAGCTTGAAGTCTACGAAATCCTTTTCGGGCACGTTGATATCGCGAAAATGTGATGTAACCTCGCGCAAAGAACTGACAAGAAATCAGTTGTGCAGTAAAGGATTCAAAATTCTGGCCACGTCGTACCTGAAGGATTTGTATAGCCATGCATCGAATACGATAGCGTTTTCGCTCGATCAACATTCTCTCATACGATTGAATCGTGATGGCCGCATCGCGCAAACGGAGAAACTTCATGCGTTCCTTTCTTCCCTGAGGCACATAGTCCTTTTAGGTCATACACGGCTTGTACGATGGTAACAGGGCCACTAACCTTCAATCGTGCAGTAACACGGCGCTGAATGATGATGGCAGCGCGTCGCACTTGCTGATAATGCTTCCGAGCTCGGTACATTCTGTATTGCTTCTGGAGCTATATTTTTCATTCAAGTCAATCATTCAGTCGACTACCTCATAATGTGTGAATGAATCCACCGAAGAAACTCACATGAATGATCAGGCGTCGAGTGGCCTCCCATGTGGCGCTGTTGCCTTTCATGCTTCTGCGATCAACGTTACCACGATTAGCGCTGTCGATTCTCTATTAATCCTTGAAACTAACCGGCTGAGCGCAAAAATGCGCTGATGAATGTCGACTTGAGCCACATTGCGTTGCTGTTCGCGCGAAGAAAACAACTCGCGTGGTTTTCTCACGTTTCCAAACAATGCTCTGTAATCCAAGCCAATAATATTGAGAACCACGTGAATATGGCATCCAACACTTCAGTACGCACTTTTTCAGACGAGGAAATGACTTGTACTTGAAGACACATACGTTAGTCAGATCAAGGTATCATTTGCCACAGTAGAGATCGCATCACTTACCCGATAAATCGAACCGTCATCGGGTAGCCCAATGTTTGAAGGAGGAGGGGCGATAAACGTTTCGCGAATATCATCGGACTTGTCATCCAAAAAGCTGCAGTCATACTTCTTCTTGCCGAGAGTGAGCGACCGATTTAGTTTTTGGTTGATCGACTGGTCAAAGAAGAGTACTTCGGACAGCTGCGGATTGAAGACGCGATCTTCGACGAATCGATCAAACATTTGTGTGCTCAAGAGTTGAGAGATGAAAGGCTTCGACGCCGCATCACTGACATCTCGAAGAAATGACTCGCTGTCGAATAGTGAGTCTGTCACCTTACTGCTCGTAGAGTTACTGCTTTGGCCTGCGCCCGCAACCTGCACGCGTAGTCAAATAAATCAGCATGTGAAGTTCAGGCGTGGTGTTCGTGCTCGACACCCATCGTACCAGGTATGACGCGTACTTTTTCAGCAACGTAACAAAGAATCGCAGGAAAGCTTTCCGAATTCCTTTTGCAGAAAAGGAATCCACTTCGTTGAAGCGACTATCGCTCAGCCCTCCCATTCCGTCCATCGGATTCGGTAGTGGGGACGTGAAGTGGAAACCTGATGAGCTTAATCTTCCAGGTGACATGGCGATGGAACTTCTTGTAGTTGGGGACGGGGTCTGGCTTGTCACACTTGAGGGTGGTTGCTGGACGTTGCTGGACTTGCGACCTCGCATAATCTTGCCCATTGAATAGATTGAGCTCATTGCTTCGGATAATCCTGTTTCCGACACGGATCTCAGTGGCACCGTGTGTCCGCGCTCAGACGTAAAGTTGCCAATCGGTTCGAGATGTTCATCATTCGGAAAAGCCTACAAGCATGTTTCAGTTATTTGGATCTTGATAACCGTGGGTGCTTATAGATCAAAGCGTACCAGATCCGCCTTTGTTATTGACGACGCGAAAGGATCGAAAATCTGCGAGGCCCAAGTCGACATTATTTAGTCGGGTCAAAGAGAAGAACGAGTCTCAATGCTTACGTTGGCGCATTCGAGTAGTTTTGTTCGAAGCTTCGCAGCTTCACGCTCAGGAGGCTTTGGAATTGGGATGGTCTTGCCACATTCATCAACCGCGGGAATGACACTATCCGGCGCCGCGTCAATTGGAGACTTGGAGTGAGAATATTAAGTTGAAAGGAGGTGGGTCACTCACCGGTTGTGGTCGAGATCCACGAAAATTACTCCACTCGCTTGGGCAGCAGCTTGTTTCATGCAATCGGCATGTATCCCGACGATGAAAGGAACAGGTGCCTAGAGAGTACGATATCAGATTCTTCGAAGTACTTCGGATTAGTAGGTACTGGATACAGTCTGCTTACATCAATGACGTCGAGAAGTGTCGATGGCAGCACTGGAATGTAAGCACCTTGCCAGGCAAATGGTAACAGTAATGCCAGTATGGTTTCTGCAACTGGAGTCAGGAGGGCAATGTGTTTGGAGCACAAAACAATCTACCCACACCGGAACACATGAAGATATCGCCCGCAGCCGCATACAATAGACTCATAGACACACCTTGTACTCCAGAACAGCACATGTGAATAGTTGCAGAACATTGTTGATGTCAAGTGCTTGGAACAATGGGCGGAATGAGAACTGGGAAATGTGATTCAACACAGTCGTGAGTGCATGCATGGATAAGTCGTTTAATCATCATCCGTGCCCGTACGTCAGCAAGCGGAAAGTCATTTCGCGGCGGCCTCGATATTACAATATTCCGATCGGGCAGTGTGAGCTGAACTTGAATTTGTCCTGGTGGCGGCAAGGGTATTTCGCTCACAAAATTCGCGATGTAGCGCTCAATTGGCATCGGTGCTTCTGACAGTGTAAGACGATAGATCTGTGGTTTCATTAATCTGTGGTAAGTGAATGAACAACATGCGATCATTGGATATGATAAAGGATGCACCTGTTGGAGAAACTGGCGAAATGCTGAAAAGTACGGATAGTGGGAGGTAACGACGATGCACTTGGGGCAGAAGACGGGCCCAGGAGCATGAGCCATGCTGCCGGAGAGGTCCTGAACCCACGTAGGCATCTCCCCAACTTCATTGTTATTGTTGTCGTGGGTGTCTTGATGGCCTGCGCGTTGATGGGCACCTTCGGGATGTCGATGTTGTCGTGAGCTGGAATAATACGGTGCCAGCAGTGAAACGACTTCCAAAGGGTGAAGCTCCTCGTAGAACCGCAGAGCTGACGCGTATATGCGTACGCCGTTTACATTCGTCAGCACGAATGAGAAAAAAGTGGGGGCCAAATATGTGGGGCTCAATGTGTATCCATCTGGAAAAGCGAACTGCGCGAACTGAGATGGCAAGGGCGAGTCGTCGTAGTGTTCGGGATAGACATCGACGATTGCGGGATGAAACTGGATATCAGCTGGGCTTTTGGTTCGTTCCACTACAAGCAACATTCGTGGTCAGAAATGCCTGTGGCTTTGAGCGTAAGCATACAACGTACGAGCTTGATTTTGTACCAGCTCGCCACGACCGAGAACGACGAAGTAGTTCAGAAACCGCTTCGAAAGCTCAACGGTGTTGCGTGATCTCGCTGACGACTCGCGACTGTCCTCTTTGCTGGTCTTCTGCACGGATGACCGCCGCTGATTTTCTTGTGGAGGTTGCGTGTTGCACTGACTGGAGTTGCCTGCCGTCGACGGCAACGACGTTGTTGGAGGAACGGTTGAAGCTGGCGGCGTCGGTACGGGGCTTGCCACAGGCGTCGACGGCGAGTCTTCTGGGTGTTCTGGCGAATCCTGCCCCTTTTCCTCCGTTGTCGGTGCTGTGTCCTCCACCGTCGGCGCTTTGGCGAACTTGATCGCCTCATACTTCAGTCGGACGTGACGCTCGCGGATGGTCGTGTCGGCATTGGGAGACAGCGCGAGGGATGGGTCGATCGCGAGCCACTTGTCCAGAAACTTGGCGTAAAGATCATGAACGCGCTTGTTGCCACCTTTCATCGCAGGGACGTCATCCTCGCTCCACGAGTCGAGCTGCATTGACTTCACGCGGGACAGTTGCACGCCGAGCTTGCGATGAGCGCCAGCACAGTGAATGCACAGGAAAGCGCCGACCGTCGTGCTGGCCCAAACCGAGTCCGTCAGCCGCGCCGTGCAGTCGGCGCAGCTCTGGTTCTCTGGGGACGCCTGGAAGATGTCCTGCACCTTGCGTTGCGGCGGGAGCGGCGTGCTAGTGCTTCGACCGCTTCCCGTACGGCTGCCGAACATCATCATGGCTGCTGTCGTCTCCAAAGCGTAGCGCGGCAGGTCACTCGCGTCGGGCGCCGGGAGTCTTCTGCCTTGAGCCCGCGTTGAAGCGTTGAAGCGGCGTCGTCATCACTGCTGTCTCTCTCGGCGCGCGGGTTATTTATACGAGTCGCCGCATCCCACGACGCGCATTTCATCCAATCGAGAGACCCAGCGGACCATGCCATGTCGAACAACACGCCGAGGTCGCTCGTTCTTCATTCCTTCTGTTCAACGGCAAGCAACGAACGAACGCGATGTGCGATCTCGCCTCTCCGATGTCGGAAGCGCCATGCAACGCAGCGCTGCTGCCCGTTCCCGCCATCATCATAAACGGCAACAGCAACCGCAACTGAACGAGATGTCACTAAAGCGAAACTGCCATCCGATCGGTCACGACCCGCGTAAGTTAACGGTCCGGCGCGGTTCCGAGAGCCGAACCGGTCCCGCAACCCTTCTGAACCGCGCGCAGCCCGACAAGCCACGCCGAGAGCGCTTTTGGCCATTGGTTGGTGCCCGACCACGGCTGATCAAGTGGAAGGCCCGATTTCCCACTATCGCGCCACAGTACGGAACTGCTCTGCGAAAACAGCATCGACAAAAATGGGCATGTAAGTCGGCTGGTGACGAGTATGCGCCGAGCTGAATGGGCCGAGTGTCAGCACGAAACATGGGCGAGTCCGTCGACGCGAGGCGAGATGGTGGAACCGACGGGCGCGCACGCAAACAGAGCGCGAATAGCAGCAGCAACTTCGCGAGGACAGACCTGAAACCTTGCTGCCCTCCCGAGTCACGGCGGTAGACAGATCCTGATCAACATCAGCCGTCCTTCCTGTTGCTGTCGAGATTACACCATTGAGCCTCCCCTCGATGCGACTTCTCTCGCTGCTGGCACTCGCTCGCTTTCGGCTTCGGCGCACAACCTCAGCAACATTATGAGCTCCCGAGACTGACTTCGCCCCCCTCGTCGTGAACAGCGTCAAGAACGGCAAGGTTGTCATCATGCTTAACGGCCGCTTCGCCGGCCGCAAGGCCGTCGTCGTCAAGACCCACGATGAGGGTCACGGCGACCGCAAGTTCGGACATGCCATCGGTGAGTACCACACGCCTGATCCTCCTCGACCGATGACACAGCCGTTCTCACCACGCTACGGTGTTCCGCAGTTGCTGGCATTGACCGCTACCCGCGCAAGGTCACCCGCGCCATGAGCAAGACCAAGCTCAAGAAGAAGTCGAAGGTGAAGCCGTTCATCAAGGTCGTCAACCTCAGCCACGTCATGCCGACGCGTTACGTCGTCGACATTGACCTCAAGAAGGTCCTTGACGATGAGGTCCTCGCCAACCCGGAGTCGCGCATTGAGTCGCGCAAGACGATCAAGAAGGTCTTCGAGGAGCGGTGCGTACAAAAGTTTGGTATTTATTGGTTTGTGAACCGTTCACTCACTCTCGTCTCTCTCTGTTCAGTTACCTGAACCAGTCGGCCGTCAAGTCGGAGAAGAAGGCTGCTGGTGTCAGCTTCTTCTTCAAGAAGCTCCGCTTCTAAGCTGTCATCGACTAGAGGGCTTCTGATCTGGGGGTATTAGTGAATGCAGCAAATTTCAGTTCCGCTTCGCCGTGCCCACTAGCGTCTCCGTTGTTTTTCGTCGACGATCTCCTCGTATGCCATCTATTCTTCAAAGTGCGGAGTGCTAAGGCAGCCCGCGTGCTGTCACCCTCCTTCGTAGTCGGAATCACTGCCTGACTCTGAGTTGCTTTGGTCTTCGTCGATCACTTCCGCAGCTGTCCGCCCGAGCGTGATTCTCTCGTAGTCTTGAAGATCCCCACGCAGCAGAAGCTCACGGGACCTTGAGCCATGACGAAGGCGCAATGATTGGGTGACCTTCCGACAAGATTCCAACTGAAGCATCCTCAAATGGATACACCCCGTCTCGACGGCTACAACAGCTTCGTCAGAGATCCTTGTGCCCTGCAACTCAAATGGCTACATTATTTAATGTGTGCCGATCAGGAGTGAGCTTCTGCACGAACCTTTAGATCCAATATCTCCAGATTGGTGCAACCATCCGAAGCAGCGAGACACTTCGCGCCAATGTCGCTCAGGTATCGGCAGTCCTTGCAAGAGAGTTAGTGAGCTGCGCGACTTCGCTTTCAGCAGCAGTTGAAGCAACTCACACGAAGCGACAAGTACTTCAGATGCGGAGCAGTTCTTGCTATCGCCCGCAACCCGTCGTCTTGAATTCGAGTTTGATCCAACAGGAGAACTTGCAGCATTGGTAGTGTTGTGCAGTCCTGCAAGGTGCCAGCGACGATGTAGCAAGTCTTCGTTCATCTATGCGCACAGAACCTCCAGACTGCAATGGTTGTACGTACAGGAAATGTTGTGAGCCCCGTGCACGAGGAAAAATCGACCCAGCAGATCGTTGCCCATACCGACTGCACGAGCATTCTCAGATCGCCTCGTCGAATCTCAATGTGCGTTAACGTTAGCTCTTCCAGTCTTGCCGAGTACTGCGCGATGGTACGAAGGACTGACGAGTCGAGACCGATTGCTCCTATCAGCGTTTGCTGAAGAACGTAAGGTATTGCTCTGGAGGCAGTTCGTGATGATCTTTACCTGTGAGAGCGAGCTTCCTTAACCGAGCACCGCAATGTTTAACCAGTGCGACAGCGCTAGGATGGCGCAGGTTGTGACAAGCGTTGAAGTAGACCTTCTCCAGCGGAACTGATGCTGCTGCCCACTTGTTGATCACCATTCCACTACAGTCGAGCAGCTCAAGGCTCTAAAAGATGGTTACTACAATCGTCTCCCCGGCCAACACAAACATCAACCACAGCACCTCCAGTTTCAAGCATGTCGTCGTGATGGCGTTTACTTGGTTGAGCGACAGTCTGTGCGCACGGAAGAAGCGCATTTGACTCTGTTCAAGAATGTGACGGAGTACGGCATCTTCCATGCGCATATCCGGGAGCACAAGTCGCACGAGCTTTCCTTTCGCTCGCTTGAGCAGCTCGCCAATGTCTCGCTTACGGGCATTCCGCACGTCCACGGAGCTGAAGTCGATCACATGCATCGGGACCTCATCGCGACTCAGCCGATACCAGCGCCGACACACGCGCTCAGCCACAAGGCGATCGGGCAAGTACGATAGAAACGCAATGATGCGCTGTTCGACAGCGTCGCACAGCGCCCCCCACGTCGCTGGTTGTGCGGGAAACAGGGAATCCCCAGGCGTCGGCTTGGGTTCATTCGCAATCCCCGAGACACCAGTGACGCTCTGGACCTCGGCGGATGCCTGGCCACTGTCTGCATCGCGTTGCTTTAACCGCTGGGAGCGACGTCGCGAAGGAGGCGGCGCGCGGCGCTTGCGCGTGGCAGCAGCGGTCATCCGGAAGATCCGTTGGACTTGGACTGCGCGTGTTGAAGTTGCTTGCTGCGTTTTTGTTGGAAAATCCAACTTCAGACCACTGCACTGTCAAGGACAAAACAAAGTTTCTCGCCGCCAACCCTCAGACAGACAGACATCGGTCCACTGTGACCCAGACGGCGATTCGCCGGTGGTGATCATCAGCTGGCGGACTGACTGTCGGGAATTCCAGCTGCTGTGATCCAACGTTGGAAGTCGGTCGCGGAGCCCAAGCATGCGCCAACACTCCAACAGTCGTCCGCCAGCTGGCGCCAACGAAGGCGTCGCATGAGAGCTCCTCATGGGCGCTGACTGACTTCCCACCTTCGGGACCAAGCGCCTCCTTTCCTTCTCCTTCGACTCCCTGTCGAGGGGCGACGTCGGACCGCTGTAGACGTTCCTTCCATCCCTCGATTTGTCTGGCACCAGTATTGTCAGCCCGGCGGTCGTGATGCACGCGTCTCAGCAGCAGCTACACACGAGCGGCCACGGCAGCGAGATGACGCAGACGCCGGACGGCAAATCGCCTGCGCAGGCGCGGTTCTTCACGCTCAGCGCCGACGAAGGCAAGCCGTCGGGCATGGCGACGCCCTTTGTGTACGGCACGCCGATCCGCAAGAACTACAAGACCTGGCCGTTCGTCGTCGTCGGTCTCTGCGCCGTGCTCGTCTGGGGAACCTACATCTACTACAATCTGCCCGAGTACCGTCTCGGGCTTCGCTACGATCTCTATCGGCTGTTTGGCTCCAACGTCGCCGACGGCGCGTGGGTCGGCGGCCACCGCGAGGTCGTTCCGTTCTTCTTTCTCTTCCTCATGATCGGACTGCCGACAATGGTTGGCGGCATGGCGCTCGCGGCGGGCAACGCACTGCCTCCGGTGCCCAAGGGCATGCACCGCACGGCGTTTCGTTTCCTCAAGCGCAAGATCCTCGTCGGTGGCATCAACCTATCGTACGCAGAAGGCATGCTCACGCTCGTGTTCCTCGGACTCAACGCGATCTGGTTCGCCGCGATCTTTGGCCGCAAGATGCAGGAGCTCAAGGACACTGGTGCTGCAGACGGCGAGTCGACTTTTCGTCTCGTAGGTTACGTGTTCGGGTTCAACGCTGTGCTCTGCTTCTCGATGCTCATTCTGCCGGCGACGCGCAACTGCTTCTGGATGATCTCAATGGGAATCGACTACTCGCATGCGATCAAGTACCACCGATGGATTGGCTTCCTCACCGTCTTCCTCGTGTTTGCACACGCAGTGCCGTACTACAAGGACTGGATTTCGTCGGGAACGTACGCAGAGAACGCGCTGCCGTGCTTTGGGTGTGACTATGGTACACCGCAGGCCCGCAAGCGCTTGCAGAACTTCATGGGTCAGATCGCACTCATCTGCTGCCTCGTGATGGGAGCCACGTCACTGAATGTCGTGCGCAGGAAGTGCTACGAGGTGTTCTACTACTGCCATCATCTCTTCGTCGTCGTGCTCTTCGCGTCGTGCCTCCACTTCTCGTCGTTCGTGATCTGGATGTACCCTGGCATCTGCCTGTACATGATGCATCGCATTCTGGCTCGAAATCAATCGCGACTACCGTGTGAGGTCGTGGACATGGAGGCAATTCCTGGAGAGATCACGCGGCTCGTGTTCCGTCGAAGCCCTGGCAAGTCTGGTCACTACCACGCGGGCCAGTTTGTGTACATTCGGATCCCGTTGCTATCTCCAACGCAGTGGCACCCGTTCAGCATCAGCTCGTCTCCCATCGAGTACGAAGACACCTTCACGGTCCACGTGAAGGCCATCGGCAACTGGACCAAGGAGCTGTTCGCACTCGCCATTCAAGCCCGAGAGGAACGCAAGGCGCCTCTGGTCTACGTCGACGGCTACTACGGCAAGATGTCGGACGACTTCCAGCACTACCCAGTGCTCGTCATGGTCGCAGGTGGTATCGGCGCCACTCCGATTATCAGCATGATCGGCAAGATCCTCGACTGCATGCGGAACAACGACCCCGTCATGGCGAACACGATCGTCTACTGGCATTGGACGTCGCGCGAGATCGGTATCTTCCACGAGTTCGAGCCGCTGCTGGACGCGATTCAACAGTTCGATCCCGACCAGGAACGCTTCCGCGTCCGTCTCTGCTTTACGGGCGATCAGCATCTTGGAGGCGTCGACATCCCGAACGGCATCACGCTCAAGCCGCTGGACGACACGAGCATGGTTCCGACACGTCCGTTTCATCAGTCTTCGCGATCGACAGGGTACCAGCTCGTGCTCTTCTTCGTCGTCTTCACTGCGAGCTTTCTCGCCGTCTTCTTTATGCGGTTCAACTATCCGTTGCTTGGGACAGGACGTGCGAACCAGCAAATGTGGCCACTGCAGCGGTTCCTCGAGGTGTTTGTGATGCTGTTGGGAGCCGCATTGGGATGGATCGTTGCGATCACGGAGCCGAAGCCGCGCGCGATGAGCCGCGTCGACAAGACAGGAATGATGGAAGCCCACGGTGTGATGCAGTCCAAGCGGGAGAGCGAACGCAGCTCTGACTACTCGCACACGCTGTCGTTCGACGGTCAGGAGGTCCAGTTCAACCACCCAGTGAGTCGATCCCGATTGAACGTGAAGGAGCTGCTGAGTGAAGTCGTGAAGGAGCAGTCGCACAACTTTGCGATCAACATCACAGGCATCGGCACGTGGGTTTCGGGTCCAATGGGACTCATCCATGCTGTCGAGCACGAAGCAGCCGCGTTCGCTGGCATCTTCGATGTGCATTATGAAGAGTTCGAGATGTAGTCATCCTGTGTTACAAGATGTTTGGCCGATGAATCACAATATAGATGTTGCCTCTGTTCAGT
The DNA here is from genome assembly GCA_022836835.1 of Pythium insidiosum. Lineage (NCBI taxonomy): Eukaryota > Oomycota > Peronosporomycetes > Pythiales > Pythiaceae > Pythium > Pythium insidiosum. The sequence goes on from JAKVDI010000001.1 coordinate 1,330,805, forward strand.
GTCGCTATCCGTCGTCGAATGGTTCTGACAGAAGTCACCTCTACATTGGACACGTGGGCAATAGCAGAAGCAAGGTAGACATGCGGCACACGTAAATGTCGTGGCTTCAAAGGCGGCAACTCGTCGAAAGCCCTCTGTCCGCTATTCATTACCAAGGTCCTTAGCGAGGAATCTACACGCGGCTCGGGTAGAGCATGACGCGGACGCTGCTGGCCATAGCCTCAGCAGGGAGGTTCTTCGAGAACTTGGCACGCACGAGGCCGTTGTTGCCGTGGGCGCGCATGACCTTGCCCCAGATCACACGGAACTTGGAGCCGTTCTTCTCCGACTTGCCCTTGTAGATGTAGGCGATCTTCTTGCCAAGGTAGAAGTCGACATCCTTCTTGTCCTGGAGACCCTGGATCTTGACAAGAGCGGTGTGCGAGTACTGGTTCGTGAAGCCACTGTGATCGGGCAAGACAGCGTGAGTGAATCTGGCAGATGCTAGAATTGGCAGAGCGACGAATGTTCGTACCGCTTGTAGCCCACGAACACACCCTTGACGTAGAGACGAGTTGGCTGACCCGAAGAAGCGACCATTTTTCTAGACTCTGCAGATTCACAACGCATCGCTTGTGAGCTCAATGGACACATTTTCTGAAAGACGCTCGAGCATGCTGGGGATGGGAACGGTGACGGTGGCAGTGACAGTGATAGCAGCAGGAGCACAGTGAACACGATCCCTAGGGGAACGACGCGAGACTGATGCGAGCGCGCAGCTCACTGACGAGTGTGGCTACGATAGCTCGCCGCTGTGGATAGTGTCGATCCGCCCGATAGTATCCACTGGAACGTGACTTGGTCGGTCGGCAGCAGCGTGAAGCATTATCGATGCCCATCACTAGAAGGAACACGCGTGGCCGCGCTGTCGATCGCTGCGTCGTCGTCGCCGTCGTCATTCGTTCCAGCTGACCCGCCACACTGCACTGCACTGCCTGCTCTGCGCTTGGTCGCCCATGTACACAGAGACGCCCCGACGTGGCGCTCCCTTCCCAGCGCTCTTGCGTGGTTGGCTTCATCGTCATGCACGTACCAGTCGATTGAAAAGAACGAGCGAGGACTGAAGGGTTTGACGATGGAAGTGCCCAGCGTAGAGCTTCCCCACACCAACAAATGCCCAATCGGTTGGCTCCCGCGCGCAACACCATTCCTTCTGATAGCACATACCTGTTCAAACGAATATCGAATTGTGGAGGACCTCTCCGCAGCACAACGGCAGCGACCTCTCGAGACGGATACGGCCAGACAATGTTTAGTGTTGACCACCTTAAACAAATGTCCGGATGTTGTTGTGGATTTTGATGGATCAAATTTAATGTACTGACCAGGATGGCTTGAATTTCCATTTCGGAGAGAGTGAAGGGCTTTTCGCGCACCCACAGGAATGAAGAGGTCCTGACTGCACCATGACGCCTCTGCATCAAAGCCGGTAGCAGCAGCAGCATCATCATCGTCCGCGTCATCATCAAGCAGATCGCAGAGGGACGGAGCTCATTTCTATCGATGTGTAAAAGCGCATGCCCGCTCACTTCATCCACCGCTTCATCGTTATTCCTTCCATGGCTTGAGACGTTCAATGCGTCTGCAGGTCTTTTCACTGGATCTCTCTCTCTCTCTCTCTCTCGTCTGTCTTTCTGTCTCTGTGTCTGTGTGCCTTGCCAGTCAGGCGATCGGTGCTACGGGTCATCTTCAACGTCACCCATGCGACAGCATGTGGCTGGAGGCTCCCGCCTGGATCTCCCACCGCCCATCTGATGGATTCGATTCGAATGGCGGTGACGTGTGCCTCTCTCCACGCAACATCACACGATCCAACTCACCAAAAGTTTCCAGCTCGCTGCGACAAAAACGCAGTGAGCGCCACGTGGAGACCAACGACGCACAGACAGATTCATCACAGACGCTCTCTCTTTCACTGCCGCCCCCCACTCTCCCTCTCCATGTGGACGGATGTTCGCGACGACAGCTGGGCTCGCCGCGTCATTACGCGCATTCTCCCGCACGTTGCTGCCGTTTCTCCATTGCCATCGCGTTCTCCTTTGTGCCCCGATCCTGTGAATTGATCCGTTCGCACGGTCGCATCTCAGTCTGCAAATTGCGTCGACTCATCGCGTTGCCCAACGATGTCCTTTGCTCCTCGCGGCGACACGCGCAAGAAGCAGCAGCAACCACCACAACAACAGCGACTGGCTGTCTCTGCGGACGGCGCGACGTCCGTGGACGTAGAGCTCTGTCCTGCGACACATCGCAGCCGTGTTGTCAAGCGCACGTTGACGACGCACAGCCGCGCTGTCGCTCACAACGCACTCCAGGAGCTGGACGTGCTGCTCGCGCTTCAGGGCAAGACACCGCACGTCGTGCAGCTCCTCGAGTACCGACTCGACGGGCCGTACCTTCTCGTGGCGCAGGAGCTCTGCGAACGCGGCGACCTTTTCGACGTGCTCCGACTCGAGGCCAAAACCAGCAACAGCAGTGGCTGCAATGCGGATGGACTCACGACCTCGGAGCCTGCGCTGCGTTGCACGTTCCGCCAGATTGTCCGCGGGGTCGCAGAGCTGCATCACGTCGGCTTCGCGCACATGGACCTCTCGCTCGAGAACGTGCTCGTGCGCCGCAACGGTGACGTCTGCCTGACCGACTTTGGCGCTGCGCAGCGCTTCAACCGCGACGCCCGAGGGAAGATCGTGCCTCAAGTGCTGCCGCACGGAGGCGTCGCCAAGCCAGCGTACGCGGCGCCCGAGCAGCATGTAGAAGCAGCAGCGTTTGACGTGACCAAGGCCGATGCGTGGGCGCTCGGCGTGCTGCTCTGGATGCTGGTCACTCGCACGCCACTCGTGCAGTCCGCGACGTCCGATGACGCGCTCTTCCGTCGCATGCAAAGCCGTGGTGCATGGTGGGCGCTCGAGTCCACACGCCGCCTCCGCCATGCGTCGTGGGAGCTGCGCGACCTGCTGCATCGCTTGCTGGACCCGAGTCCCGCGTCCCGACTCTCGGTCGACGGCGCGCTGCAGCATCCGTGGCTGCGTTCTTCTCCACCGAGTCTCAGTAGCAGCAGCAAGGCGAGCAAGGAGCCGACGCCAAAGCCGTGGACACGACTGCGAAGCCGCTCGTCCGGCAGTCGCGTCGAGATCTCACTGGAGGCCACGCGAGTCCCCATCGCGATCTCGTCTTCCCACGCATGAATGACTTGACGAACGAACGCTCCAAGTATATTTATGATCCATCGAAGCGGTTGGCCTTTTGTTGTCTGGCGTGCTCTTGTCAGTTGTTTGTCCTTCCTTCCTCTCGCCTTGCGTCGCGTTCGGTCGCGTCGCTTCGTGTGCCGAGCGCAGTCAGCTCCCCATCCTCGACAACGCTGTCTACCTCCATTGAAAACTAGTGCGTGCTCGTGAGGCCATGCGCCGCCACTTCGTGTTCAAGGAGCAGGAGCACGAGCACAGCGTCGGCGACCACAGCGGACGCAACCTGCTGCAGCTCTGGCTCGCGCGTCGGCTCGAGATCCAGCGCGACGAGCTCGTCGCGAGGCATCTCGTGGCGTTTTGGGACTTGGCCAAAGGCCCACGTAGTGCGCTCGCGCTCTGCAAGACGCGCTATGTCGCGTTCTTTCAGTGCGTCGCCAAGGCGCTCGTGCAGAGCGTCGGTAACCCAGCGGCCGTCGCCATGGCGCCACGCGACTGGCTCTACGACTGCCGTTATGCGGACGAGGAAGAGGATCCCGACGGCGATGCAGCGCTCATGGCGCTCGAGGAGTTCCAGGACGCGCTCTTTGAGGTCGCCGAGCTCGTGCTGCCCGTCGAGAGCGCCGCGTCCATGTTTGCATCCTTCTTCCATGAGCTCCGCGACGCGATCGCGCGCCGACCCAGTCACTCGACGGCAGCAGCAGGTGCAGACAGTGCGAGCTTTGCGAGCGACTGGGAGCTGCGGCCGCTGCGCGATGTCGCCAAGATCCGCGGCGCGTTCCTGCAGGCGATGGCGCCGAATCGTGACCACCTCGCCATCATCTCGGGGCTCAACGCGCCTGACTCGGAGGCCATGTCGCTCAAGCAGCTGCTGCTCGCGTACAACCCGCGCAAGCTCGCGTTGTCGCGCCAGTTCTCCGCGCTCGTCGCGAGCGCTGCAGCCGCGCCACCTTTTGCCACGAGCGAGAACCAGAGACCACCGCTTGTTGCTCCGTCGGAGCCCGAGTCTGCGACGTCGTCGGCGTTGAATCGCCGCAGTGAAGACGCGTGGGACGTCGAGATCGCGGCACTTGATGCGCTTTCGACGTTCCCAGCGCTGCGCGTCGCGGTCGTCGGTCCGCCAGGTAGCGGCAAGACTCGCGTTGCCAAAGCGCTCGCGAGGCGACTGGACCTTCAGTATGTCTCTCTGCCCAGTGCCATCGACGACGCCATCAAGCGGAAGCGACAGCGAGATCAGGCGCGAGCTCTGCGCCTCCAGGAGCGCAACGCTGCGAAGGAGGCGGAGGCAGCAGCAGCAGCCGCCGCCGCAGAGGCAGAGGCAGCGGAGGCAGCCGCAGAGGGATCATCGAATGCCGAGGCAGCGGTAGCAGACGACAGTGGCGAGACACCTTCGTCCGAGGCGCCACCAGCCCCAACGACAGTAGAGGACGACGACCCCAAAGACGCGGAGGAGCTGCTCTTCGGAGACGACGACCTGGCGGCGCTTTATCAGGGACAGAGTCTGCCATACGCCAAAGGAATCCCTCTGCTGATTGCGTACGCGCGGCGGCTTCTGCTTCGCGGTATCGGCGTCGTCATCGACGACGTGCACCCGTCTCAAGTCGCCCACGAGCTCTCGATCGACTACCTCGTGCTGCTGGAAATCGCTCGCGACGACGCCCGCGAACGCGTTGCGACGCTGCGACTCGCGCCGATCGCGAGACGCGTGTACTCGCAGCGAGAGCTCGCGATGCTCGAGGCCTGCGACGCACTGCTGGAGGACCGCGGATGGGCCGATCGCCCGCGTGTTGAGCGAGAAGCCAGCGAGCGAGAGAGCGAAGACGCTCTCCAGGCGACTGTCCGAACCCCACGGGAGAAAGGCGATGACGCGGCAGAGGAGTCGCCGCAAGAGACGCAAGAGCAAGAGGACACGGAAGATGGGGACCAGCGGCAGTCTGCACCGCAGAGCGCACTCTCAGTCGTCGAACGCAACGACCTGGAGCCGCTGAGCGAGGCCCCAGTCCCGTTTGGTTCCTTGTTGCTCGATGCCTTCAGCGACCGCTTCAGAGAATACGAGGCCCGTGTCGTCCGCGCTAGAGTCCCAGATCCCTCGAGGACGCACGTTGTTCGCGTGCTCGCGACGCAAGCGCTGAGCACAGTCGTGCAGCACTGCGTCTTTGGCATCACCAACGTACGTTTTGTTCTGAAGTTTTCTCTCTCTCACTCCTTGTGTATACTCAGCTTGTGGTGTCTTCTTCTAGTCGACCCAAGGACTTTCGCGTGCCGCGTGGTCGCATCAAGCGGTCGCCGTCTCGTTGCCCGAGGACGTCGCCACCGAGAGCCGAGAGGAGCAGCTCCGCTGGCTGCTGTACGGCGATTGGACCGCTGTGCAAGATGCCTGGAGAGACGTCGCCTTCCAGTCGCCGCCTCTCGGTCCCTGGCGCCAGCTCTCTCGCTGGGAGCAATGTTGCGCTGTCACGTACGCTACAACTGGCGCCGTCACTGTCGGAGACCCGGAGTTCGCGGCAGCGTTTCGCGCGAGAGTCTATCTCTTCGCGACGGCGGACGCGCGCGACGCGTTCTGCACGCACCCACTGCAATTCCTTCGTCGAGATCCGCCAGCACGCGCGTGCCCGCCATCCTGCCGCCGCTTGTGGCTGCTTTCGAGCGTCTCAATGGATGATAATGGACCCCGAGCGGACGTCGCTCGGGCGCTCGCAGAGACGATCGTCGTGGACGGCTCACCAGCGCCATGGATCAGTGCCACAGCGCTGCTGTCTTCACGCCAGGAGCAGCTCGATCGATCTCAAGGCGTCTTTCCAGTTGGAGGCATCGCGAGTGTTGTCGGGGACTCGCTGCGGGGACGAGAAACTTGGCTGCTCACTGATCTTCCAGCGACGACCGAGTCACTGCAGGCTCTCGCAGAGCACGACGCACTGCCCGACGTGATCTTGCTGCTGAGCATCGAGTCGCGTGACGGCGAAGAGACGACAACAGCGACGCTGTCCCCGCCACAGCCTCTGTGGCTGTCGACACCGCTGGACCAAGAGCGTCACACCAAGTTCCTCGCGCGGTACGGACCCGACGGCGCGACGCTCACAGAGGTCCTGGCGCCACTAGCGCTGTCGTTGCCGCCTCGCATCGTGAGCTGCACGCTCCCATTCGACCCACGGGGCGCGCAGGCAGCGCTGCATCGGACGCTCAATCCGCTGGCGCCTCGCGTGGACTCGGTCGAGCGTGGCACCGTCGCCACGCCCACCGACAGCGAGGCTGTGTCGCTTGCTCTCTTCTCTCGCAGCTCCGCAGCCACTGAGCTCGCGATGGCAGCGACGAGCCCACCACCGGAAGCCGCCGCTGATGGCGAAAGCGACGGCAACGGGAGCGAGACGCCTCGCACGATCGAGGCTAGAGCCGCGCGGGATGACGACCACGGAGCTCTCATCGAGACGCTTTCACCCGAGCAGCGAGTGCTGATGCGAGGGGAGACGGCGCAGTTCTGCGCTGTCTCCTGGCTCACGCGCCGAGCACTTGTTCCGGGTCTTCCTCAGCATGTCTCGTCGTTTCGCCAGCGCTGGTACGCGTTCGCTGGCCCCGAGGAGCGGGCGGCGTTCGAACGAGATCCCGAGCGATACCTCCCGCGCTCCCTACGGGCGACGCGATCCGCCGTGCCGCTAGTGTTGTTGCTACCACTTGGTGTCGTCTCCACTGAGGACTTCGCGGAGCTCGCGCGTGAGGCAGCTGCGTCCGTCAGCGGTCGACGCATTGGCATCGTGGACTTTGTCGCTGTGGAAGCGCGAGTGCAAAGCCGCCAGCTCGCTGCGACGCTGAAGGCAGCAGATCGGCGCCCGTCCGTTGAACAGCTCTTCGTCGAGGAGTTGGAGAGGGAGGTGGTGAGTCTCTCGAGTCGATTCGACGCTGTCGTGCTGCCAGGGATCGTGCTTTCACGGGCTCATCCGCTCGCTCGTAGCGAAGAGGACGACCAGCAAAGCGAGACGCCCGAGACAACGACTGGCGTTCCGTCTACGGAGCTCTTGGCGAACATCCTGGAGCGCCGCATCTTCCCGACGCTCGTGGTGCCTGCGACGAGTCGAGAAGACGTCGCGATCCAGCGGCAGCTTGAGCGCTGGCGAGCCGCACAGGCTCCTATTCGCCGCTGGAGGCCTCGTCGTCGTCGTGGGCGACGTGAGGTTCCAACCGCCGAGGGAGACGAAGACGCAGCCGAGCCAAGTGACCCCAGTGAAGAGGCTGCTGCGCGAGAGACAGAGAAGCGACAGCGACTCGAGGAGCGCTTCAAGACTGAGAAGGAGAGCTTTCAGGCGGCGCTGCAGGCGCTCGAGACGCGTGGCATCTTGATCACGACGCCCATTCGGCTCGAGAACACGCGGCGCGCAGCACTTAAGCACCTGCGCGCGTCGCTCACGCGTTTTCTTTTGCGTGCTGAGTCGCTGTTCGATCACACAGCGCGCATCTCAGGTGATGAGCTGCTGGCATTGCTTCGTGCGGGCAACGTGCTGGTCGGTAAACACGGACTGTGCTGCCCACTCACTGGCGCCGCTAGTTCCTCGCACCGATCATCCCCTCTCGTCGCGCTGCGCTTTCGAGACCGGCTGTACTTCCCATCCTCCGTCGATGCGCTTCAAGAGCTCGAGTGCTCGCCATGGCGCCTGCGGGATCCCGAGTGTCCGTCGCATCCGCCAGTGCATCGAGCGACGTGTGCGGTCGTCGGAGGTCCTGCGTCCTGGCGTCGCGGCGAGACACGTCGGCTTGCGGAGATGCTGGCGACGGCTGGCAACCTCGTCTACGTGTCTCCCGAGAGAGCCGTCGACTGGGTGTTGCAGTGCCTCGGCGGCACAGCGCTCTGGCGTGAGCTCCGCGCAGCAGTCTCTGCAGGCGCACACCCTCCGACGGAGCTCGTCCATGCCGCCGTGACGTCAAGGCTGCGCGCGGCTGATTGTGTGTGCAGGGGCTACGTACTCGACGGCTATTTGCTCTCGCACGAGCAGCTCGCGCGCTGCCTCAGGAGCCGCACCTTTCCAGCACTGCTCTTCGTGCTGGAGCGTCCAGACGAACCGCTTGACGTCACATCGGCGGCTAATGACGAGGCCATGTTGCTGCGCGCCGCGCAGTGGCCGTCGCTTCGCCTCGATCTCCTGCGCACCTGGACGACCACGTTCGGTCCGTTCCTCACTCGCCAGCTCGACGCGAGTGCCATGTCCTCGTGGCAGCTCAGCACGATCTGCTGTGCGGTGCTGGAGGAGCACGTCGCGTGCACACGTCGGTACGAGCAAGAGCGCACGCTGCTCGTCTCTACAGCGTCCGATTCAACCACGCGAGTCGCGACGGCGCGCGTGCACGGCGTCCTTCTGGACGTCGAGACACTGAGCCAGCGCCAGCACGCAGTCTGGCGCACACTTTGCCCCGTCGAGCTCGCCGCCGGTCGGTACGTCGCGTCCGGCGTCCACCATCGCGAGCGTTGCGTCGAGGTGGTCGTCCGCTCCGAGGACAACGTCGTCAGACGAGCAGTCTTCTGGCTCTCGAGCGAGCAACATCTCGAGACGTTCCGCGCAGCGCCACTGCAGTTCGTGACGCTGGACGACGACACGCCGCTGCGCCGAAGCGCTGCCGAACGCGTCAAGCGCGCGCCGATCGATGCGTCGATGCTGTCACTCATCACGGTCGCCGACTGCGACTTTCCCGAGATGCGCGGCTACTGCCCCGTCACGTTCCGGAGCGGCACGGGCGACGCCGACTGGCAGGCGATCATCAAGGGCTCCATCTTCTACCGCGCGTCCTTCGACGACCACGCCTTCTTTCTCGCGTCGGAGCGCGCCAAGCAGCGCTTTCTGCGAGAGCCCACGCGCTTCGCCGACCTTCAGCTTCCCATCAAACTGCCGCCGCAGCTCACCGCGACGTCGGGTATTCTCGCCAAGCACTGTCCCGGGCGCATCGAGCAGGCGCTTGCAGGCGTCCTCAACGAGACGCTGCTCGCGCTGGGGCATACGCGGCCCAAGTTCCTCGGCGTCCGCGCTGACGCCACCGCTTGCTTCTATCTTGCGCTGCTGCTCAAGACCCGCTCGATGGCGCTGCCGCCGCACATTCAGACCAAGTACATCGAGCGACTGCGTGCCTTCGAGCGTGACTGCCGCCTCGGCGAAGAGCTTCGCGCGCTGCTCACGCCTCCATCGAGCGCAACGTCTTGTGGCCCAGCAGTCAAGGGTGTTCGAGCCGTGCGTGACGCGCTGCCGACGCCACAAGCAGAGGCTGCAACCCAAAGCCAGTCGTCGTCGTCGGAGGACGTACTTAGAGATCTGCTCGATCGCTTCGACATGCTGTCCGTAGGGCACACGGGCAGCCCCAACCAGCGGCAAGAGCGTGGCGCGGGCGCTCAACACTTTCTCGACTATGCGCGTTCGCTTGTCGGGCCATCATCCGCAGGCTCGTAGGTCTCGAGGGTGACTCTACACAGACAGCACACATCCAAACCAATACATGTCCCATTGCAAATGATGATCAATGAACACTGACTGCTCTACTCCCCAAGACAAGCCGCTTACTTGCTTCCGAGCAAAGGAGTCCTCTCCGAGGGACTGCTGCGCTTCGAGTCGACGCCAGCGAACGGGCCACTGCTTTGGCTGCTTCCGCTGCTGCTGAGATTGCTACCAGAAATGGTGATCACAGTCTCGTCTCTGGCATCGAGCACGTCGGTCTTCGCATCTTGGAACGGAGGTCGCCAGAAATTCAGCAAGAGAGAGAACAGAATCACTGGCACCGACGAAAGAAGCTCGGACAGTCCAGCAAACGCTGGCGGAATGATCAATCCAAAGAATGGGTACAGCGCACCACACGCCAGAGGCATCATCGCAAAGTTGTAGAGGAAACCCCACGTAAAATTCCACCGAATGAGGCGATTAGTAGCTCGAGAGAGGTCCCACGCGTTGAGAAGATCGCGCAGATCGTCCTTCACGAGAACAAGATCGGCAGAGTCCAGAGCGACGTCGGTACCAGCGCCCAAGGCCACGCCAACATCGGCCATTGCAAGGGCAGGGCCGTCATTTACACCATCTCCAACGAAGGCGACACGCTTTCCGATACCCTGGAGTAGTCGAACTTTGTCCACCTTCTCGTGGGGAAGTGCGTCGGCAATCACGGTGACATCTGGGATCCCGAGGCTTTCAGCCACAGCAAGTGCGGTTTCTCTTTGATCACCAGTCACAATCCATGTTTGAATTCTGCGTGCGCGTAACTCCTCCACGACTGCTCGAGCCTCCGGTCGGGGCGTATCTTGAAGCGCGACAAGAGCGCAGAGCAAGCCATCCACAGCAAGACAGACAACGACACAGCCCTCGCGTTGATACGACTCGTTTCGAGCAGCGAGATCCAACGGAATATCGACTCTCAGAACATCCAGCATCCACTTCACCGAACCAACGCAGACAGCGTGACGACGGTCCACTCGGCATCTCACACCGCAGCCTGGTAGAGCCTCGAATGAGTCCACCTGGATGTCTGGAGTGTGACCTTTTCTTGCGTACGTTCGAATGGCTTGAGCGACTGAGTGCTCGCTGTCACGCTCTGCTGCTGCGAGCAACGTCCAAAGACGTCTTGGGTGATTGATCTCAGCAGGCAGAAGGCGAGACTGGGCAACGATGAAATCAACGACCTCCAGCTTCCCACTCGTGAGTGTACCAGTCTTGTCGAACATCACAACGTCAACATCGTGGAGGGTTTCAAGTGCGATTCCGCCTTTGAACAGCACACCAACACGAGAACCCATCGTTGTCGCAACCATCATTGCTGTTGGAACAGCCAAACTAATCGCACACGGGCAGCTGATAACCAGCACGGTGATGGCAAAGCGAAGAGCAAACGGAAATGGCGCCATGCCATGCGTAGTTTCGATCGTGCCGTGTCGGGCGAGTTGGTACCAGACACAGAATGCGACAAGCGCGACGCAAATGATGAACGTCGTGAAATAGCTTGAGACAGCGTCTGCCAGACCTTCAGTGCGACTCTTCAACGCTTGTGCGTCGTCGACAAGGTGCACGATACGTGCCAGCATCGATTCGTTGATGGTGTGAGTGACGCGCACGACGAGAACCCCGTGGGCATTGATCGTACCGCCAATCACAATCGAGCCGACCTCTTTTTCTACTTTGCGGGCTTCACCAGTGATCATCGACTCATCCACACGACTTGAGCCATCAATCACGACTCCGTCTGTGGGTACACGAGCACCGGGCAGCACTTTGAGCAAATCACCCCGCTCTACCAACAGCACATCGATGTGTGACTCCACCATCGCACTTAGCTCGGCTGAAGTCGGCTGAGATACGAGTTGAGAGTCACTCTTCTTGGTCTCGAGCAGAATCGCAGTTTTTGCTTGCATTTTCAGCAACGAGTCGACACTTCGAGCAGCTTTCGCTTTCACTATCTTCTCGATATACCGTCCCAGCAAGATCAATGTTACCAGCAAGCATGTGACCTCAAAGAAAGTCTCTTCCTGGGGAGCCAAACGATTTGGTTGTGCGTTGGTGACACTTGTTCCATCATGCACCCGTCCAGTTCCGTTCATGCGAATGACTTGAAGAAGAACCGTCACCACGGAGAAAACGTATGCACACGTTGCACTCAGTGAGATGAGAACGTCCATTGTCACTCGAGAGCTGTAGCGAAGGGCGGATAGTGCACTGTCGTGAATCGGTCTGGCAATTATGAACAGAATAGGAGTCGCGCAGAGTAAACCGACAAACTCATCAACTGAGAGACCTGGTAGCACCTCCGTTGTAGCCAAATGTGACAATGTGCAGGAGAAACTTCGGTCGTCATCGCCATCACAACCAAAGAGCGGTACGATGTACTCAAGAAAAATGACGGGGCACGCAAAAAGCACGCTCCAGGCAAGCAACCGAGCAAACTCGCGCACCTCGACTTCATGATTTTGAAGAGCTTGTGGTCGAGGTGTTGATACCTGAACTTGGATTCCCATCGCTGACGATAGTCGACGGACAAGCGTGCGCGCACCCAGAATCTCGGGGTCATAATCCACCACAACGCGTTGATCCTCGCGAGCACTGCCGTCGCTCTTGACATGCACAGCAGCAACACCATCCATCTCTGTGAGCAGTTGGTTTGCTCGACTGGGCAGTTCTCGGCCAATGTGCAGCACAAGAGACACCAGACTCTTACTTGGCATAATGCTTGGAGTAAATCCTAGCGCTGCAACGAGCTGCGCCACTTCAGTTTCACTGATAGTGGCAGGATCATACTCGAAGCTACCTCGGCTCGACAGAAGGCTGACATTGACACCAAAGATACCTGGCTGCTGCTTCATGAACACTTCGATGCGCGTGCAGCATCCACTGCAAGTCATACCACCGATGACAAGTCGAACAGTCTCGACACGTTGAGCTTTCATGCTCATTCGACTCGGAGTTGGTCCCTTGATCACTGGCGTCGCCACAGCTCGATGCTCACGATTAGACTTGTGTGCTCTGAGGCGGTCAGACATCGTCGACCCAGGACCGTTATGAGCTGAGGCTTGGCCACGGTTTGATGAAGAACGGCCAGAAAGCTTTCCACAACCTCCATTTCCAGTTGAGCCACAGCAACTGCTCTTCTCTGCAGCTGGTTGAGAGTGACGACTCGAGTTGGAAACGACTTGCTTCGGGTCAGTACCACAACATGCCTTCCCCTTGCAATTAGCCTTCACGGCGACCTCCACAGCGACCTCCTTCTTTGCCTTCGAGCTACAGCACGGCTTGTCCTTGCAACTTGGCCCCGAGGCGACGTCCACGATAGCCCCCGTGTTTGTCTCTGATCCAAAGCATGGCTTGTCCTTGCAGTTTGGCTCCGAGATGACCTCGATGGCAGACCTGCTATTCGTCTTCGAGCTGCAACACGACTTCTCCTTGCCACTTGGTTCCGAGGAAATCTCCAACACGATCTCCTTGCTCTTCAACGAGCCACAGCACGGCTTGTCCTTGCAACTTGGCTCCGAGGTAGCCTCGACGACGGTGTCATTCGCCGAGATGACCTCTGCAACGACCTCCTTGTTCTCCTCCGAACCGCAGCACGGTTTGTCCTTGCAGCTCTCGTTCACGTCGCTCATCAGTGCAGCACCATTGCTGTGCTCGGTCGATTCACCATCTCGGTGCACACCAACTTCAACCGCGGCCGACTCGTCGCGTTGCTTGCTCGCCGCAGACTTCTTCTTGCGTCCCATGGCGCCGCCGTCTGCCTCCTCTTTCTCTCTTCCGCTCTGCGTCTTCGTGTTCTCCTTTGCCTGTCTTCCTCCGTCGCCTCCTCCGTCTCTTCCTCCTGCCTCGCTCCCAGTCAGTCGGTCTCTCTGTCGCCACCTCCTCTTCTTTCTTTGCGTCACCCACACAGTTGTCCCTCCCCCCAACTTCCACCAAGGTGACACAGCACCGACGTGCTAAGTTCGGTTGGCGACCTCACTAAGTACGCATGCTTGATTCTATGTACCTCCATAATTTACGGACCGTAAATAACAAGATCGTGGTCGAGTACGAAAACACCAACACCATGGCGTCGACCAAGCTCACGAGCATGGTGTCGGGGCTGAACCTCGCGGCGCTGGCGATGGCACCGGATGGACTTCAGCTGCCGTCCACGAGTGCGGCTGTGTCACCGCCTGTCTACGGGACGCTGCCGTCCATGAACCCGCCGCTGTTCTTCGAGATCGTCGAGCATCAGGTCTATCGCTCCAACAAATGCGATTCGTCGTCGTTCCCATTTCTCGTGACGCTACAGCTCAACACTGTCGTCTATCTGTCGTACGATGAGCTCTCGCGTGAACTCGTCGACTTCTTCAAAGAGCGAGAGATCAATGTGGTGCGTTCTGCGGGTGTCTCCTCTCGTCTCTCGCTGTCTTGTTGATGCCGTCAGTGACACTCGTTGCGCCGTAGATCCATTTGGGGCTCAAGTATCGGACCTCGACGCCGTGGAAAGGCATCTCTGAGAGCATGGCAAAGGAAGCAATCGAGTATATTCTGGATCAGCGGCGCCATCCGATCATGGTCATGTGCAAGTACGTGAGAACTAGTTGGATGGAATCGAATTGTGGCATGGACCAGTCTGACGGCGTCTTTCTGTCTCGCAGGACTGGTGTGCATTTTGCTGGCACTGTCATTGGGTGCCTGCGACGGCTACAGAACTGGAGCTTGACTGCAACGATCGACAAGGTCAGTACCATCGTTAGATCCATTTCTTGGAAGTGTCCAGCACTGTATCTGACGTGTGCGGGGGCGCAGTATCGAAATCTCGCCAGCAGCGTCAAGACGCGATTCGAGAACGAACAGTTCATCGAGCTTTTTGACGTTGACCTCGTCACACTGCCGCAACAGTTGCCTGATTGGTTCCTCCTTAATCAAACCATGATGGTAAGTGAGCTCACAGCAGCGTCATGAACGAGACGTAGGCTCACAGGCTTACGTTGGTGGAACACTGTAGGAGGAAGAACGCATTGCACTCTCCAATGGAGAATGCTTTCCTGGTCTGAAGAGATCGTCAGTCCGGTCAATTCCGACTACCCCAACAGAAACCACGGCGAGCGAAGCAGCGGTCGAGCCAGTCCGAGTTCCAGCGTATCGGCGATCGTACTTCCACGTACAGGGACCTCTCACCTCTCCTGGTGTCAAATTCTCTGAGAAGAAGAGTATCATCGGTGACGATGACGACGATTGAAGGAATGTAATTTCGTGTATTGGACGGAAGTAGCAAAAGTATTGGTCGGGGTTGTCGGCTCTACGTCGACAGCTGGACGCGATTTACGTAAGGTCCTGAGCGGCATCGACTTCGCCCATGATGCTCTCCTTCACACGCAGAAGGATCGTGATCTTCCATGGCTCAATCTTGGAAATGGTGTCGAACTGGTACACTGCATCGGCGAACGCATCAGCGCTGAATCCTTCAAATGCTTGCATCATTGCCTGGCACACAACTCTCGTTAGCCGACACCCCCCCCGTCCTCACAATGAAGTGAACAAACCTGAAGGAATTTGCCTTCACGGCTGTCGGCAAACGTATAGTCGATTTCTTGATACTCCTGCCACTTCATCTGGATCAGCACGAGATCCTTGGTAGCAAGCGCGCAGATGCCCGCGTTGAGCAGGTGGTTCTTCGCGTTAAACTTGAGCAGGTTGGACTCCATCGACGTCTTCGCAATGCTCTCGTAGATTTCGCGGGCAGCATCATAGCCTCCAGCTGTGCTGAGAGTTGTGCGACCTTGAGAAGCATGTTGTTGGCTGACGACTGTTGGTTCTCGCCATTGAAGTAATCCGCTGCCTGTTGATAGTTCTCAAGCGCGTCCTCCTTGTTATCCTGACCCTCGTAGATCTCTGCGATCTGCTTCTGCAGCTTTGCAGCGTTCGTAAAGCGTCCCGCATCGCAAAGCATCGTGATCGCCTGCTTGAAGTACTCGATCGAGTCTTCAAAACGCCATGTCAGCGATGGCTCAAGCCGACACGAAGATCCAAATAGCGTCAACCAACTCACCCGTTGGGTTCACTTTGGACAGCGCATCAGCAGCGTTCTGGTAGAACTGAGCAGCCCGAGAATTCTCCTTCAGTCGCATCTGCGAGGCATGATCATCCACCAGTGCTCAGCGTTCCTTCACGTGACTGCATTCGTACAACAAAAAACGGCGCTCACCTGGCACTCAGCACTCTTGACATACGCGTCTGCCGACTTTTGCCCTACAATATCCATCGTGATTCATTAGAGATTCCTCTGCACAAGTAGCATATCGTAATCGTGGCCGGTCTGCGGGACGTACAGCACTTGGCGATCTTGTACTGGTTGCCGGCCTTCTCGAAGAAGTCGCTGGCGTCTTCGTACTTCTGCGTGCCCCCTCCGAAGGAGAAGAAGGACGTCTTGTTCATGGCCTTCTTGCCCTGCGCATAGTAGTCGTCTCCTTTCGCCTCCGCCGACATCGCGATGGCGATCACTGTCCTTTGCTTCAAGTGCGCGCGACAAACTGATCCCTCTCCGTTTCAGGGTCGCGCTGTCAATGAGTTTCTCTGTCTGCGTGGACCACATAAAGTCCATTGTTGCAGCGTTGAAAATGTTTTATTCAGGTGTATGTTTGATATCTTCTCGAAAACAGCATGTACTGAATTTTGTGAGAGAACGTAAAATGGCTACACATGTGAATCCACTACGGTCGACTTCAAGTGTACGCCTTCGTCGCGTGCCAGTCCTTCACCTTCGGGTGCTCTTCAACCGCAGCGTACAGCGCTGACACATGCGAGAAGGCGTCCGTGACAGTCGTGGGGATACCGTCAAGGTTGCCGCGCTTCATGCCCATCACAAAGCCGTGGATCGCGAGATCCGCAACCGAGAGCTTGTCACCAGTCACGTACTTGCCGCCTGCCTCTGCAATGCGTTGGTCGACAACCTTCATTGCGTTAGGAATCGCCACTTCAGCGAGAGCCTTTCGCATCGCGAGCTGCTGTTCGCGATCAGCGATGCGATACGTCGGGGAAATTTTGTTGTAGACTTCGTCGATAACACTAAAGATCTCGTCGATGCGCAGCGCGGCAACGGCATCGTTCGCAGGATAGAGGCCAGTGAGCGTGCCGACATAACGCAGAATCGGCAGCGACTGCGCAACAAGGTCTCCATCCACCTCGAGCACGGGGACCTGACCGAACGGAAGCGACTCGCGACGCTTCTCGAGCTCCTCGCGACCGATGTGCTCGTCTTCAAACGGCATGCCTGCGATGTGCAGAGCGAGGCGAATTGGCTCCGCACGTCCAGGGAACGGGAAGTACGTGAGCTTGAGCTTCGGCGTGGACATACGTGCGGACGCATACCACTCCTTCACCTTCGGGTGTGCCGCTACCTTGGCTTCGACAGCCACGACATGCTTGTAACTCTCAGCGATGTCGCTTGGGATGTGGTCCAGTCGTCCACTGCGCATGTTGCGGACGAACAGGAAAATGTCCAAATCGTGAATGAGAATGTCATCCGTTGAGATGGCAGAGCACTCTTTCAGCTTGGCGAGACGCGCATCCACCGACTTCAGGTAGCGAGGAATCACAGTCGACGCGAGCTCCTCGCGCATCTCCTTTCGCTTGGTAGCGTCTTGCTCTCGAATCGAAGGCGCAATCTTGTCAGCCAACTCCTCCATGCCATTGAGGATCTCGTCGATCTTGAGCGCGGCCTTCGGGTCGTTGATGGGGTACAGGTTCGCCAGACGACCGGCAAAGCGGAGAATCGCTTGCGACTGGCAGATGACCTTGCCATCCACCTCCAAGATCGGGACCTGTCCCGCTGGAAAGGAGGGCTTCAGCGTGGAGAACTCCTCCATTGTCAGGCGATGGTCTTCGAAAGGCACATTGCCAATGTAGAAGGCAAGACGAGTGGCTTCGGCGCGGCCGCCAAAGTTGAAGTACGTGAGCTTGAGCTTCGGGTACGACGGCATTGTTGGGAGAGCAAAGATTGCGGTGGAAGGCAAAATGCAAAGTGACCGGCTTCTTCGATCGCGATCCCTTCGGGGATGAAGGCTTCATCCCTTCCGGTTCTGCGGGAAGGAAAGATCTTCGCCAACGGTCTCATCCGAATTTCTCCCAATCGTCAGCGCCATGTGACATACACAGCGAGCTCATGATGCCGTCAGCAAGCAGCGTCCGACCTGTACGGTACGCCACACGTCGGTCGAGATGCAAACCGCGCATCGCTGTCCAGCGGTCATCACCAATGGGTTGGGAACAACCGAAGCGCATGTGACGATGCCCTTCATTCTGTGGCAAGCGGCAATGACGCGATCATCCACGTGGTCAATATCCACGTCGTGAGCTTGCGGAATCGAATGCATGGTTGCAACTTTAGGGTTTCTTGACCTCATCGAAGATGAGCATGTGGGCCAAGCCAACCTTGTTGTTGCAACCAATGGATGATCACGTCCATGGCAGTCAAAACTATTCACCTTCCGCTGGTGCGCAATCTGAATCCGTCGGCACAAGAGCTTCCAGCTCATCAGAGACAGCGATGGATACATGAACGAACCAACATGGGTACAGGAGCAACAGACATAGGAACGTCGTCCCAACCGCAAAGGAACGTTGGCGACGTTGCATTCAGGCAGCATCCTCGCGAGACGACTCCACTTGGTGTACTCCACATTATGCGGTCTAAGCCTTGGTGAAATTTATGTGGACCACACATAGGTCTCTTTTGAAGTGTGCGCGAGAGCCAAAGGGTCTCCAAGAAGAAGAAGAAGAAGAAGAAGAAGGAGCAAGCGACCGTCGCGACTTCTCCGCAAGCGCCTCGCTCGGACTCTGCTGCATTATCCACACGGCTGCACGCGAACAGGAGCAAGATGGCGACCGCAGGCAAGCACTTTGATCTCGCGTTGCACCTCAAGTACCTGGTGGGACTGAAGAACAAGAAGGAGGACTTTGAGTCATGCATGACCGAGCACATGCGCATCAGTGGCATGTACTGGGGCGTCGGCTCCATGGCGCTGCTGGGGCGCGAGCAAGACATGGATCCCGAGGACATCATCAACTGGATCCTCAAGTGTGAACACCCAGATGGCGGCTTTGGTGGCAATGTCGGCCACGACCGCCACCTGTTGTATACGCTGCATGCGCTACTCATTCTCTCGATGCTCAATGCACTCGACCGCATCCAAAAGGACAAGACGGCCGAGTATGTCGCCAGTCTGCAGCAGCAGGACGGCTCTTTTGGCGGCGACCAATGGCTCGAGATCGACACCAAGTTTACGTACTGTGCAGTCTCTGCGTTGTCGATCCTCAAGCGTCTCGACCTCATTGACGTGCCCAAGGCCATGGCCTACATCGACACATGCCGTAATTTCGACGGTGGCTTCGGCAATATTCCCGGTATGAATGCGCTCTCGCTTCCATTGAAAAGAAAGTGCTGGAATGCCATTTTTTTCTGACGCGAAGCTGATGCTGACAATAGGATGCGAGTCTCATGGTGGTCACGTCTTCACTGCTGTTGGTGCTCTCGCGATGGGTCACGCTGTTAAGCAGGTGCGTCTTCCATCGTTATGCTGCCTCCGCGGCACGTGTGTGTGTGTGTGTTCCATCCAGTGCTGACAATTCCGACGCTTAGTATGTGAATGACGAGCTGCTTGGGTGGTGGCTCTGCGAGCGCCAGTGCGACTCGGGAGGTCTCAACGGCCGCCCCGAGAAGCAAGCAGACGTGTGCTACAGTTGGTGGAACATCGCGAGCCTCATCATGATTGGCAAGCTCGACTGGATCAACAAGGACAAGCTCATCGAGTTCATCTTGGACTGCCAGGACCTCGAGGACGGCGGCATCGCGGACCGTCCAGGCAACGTCGCAGACGTGTTCCACACCTTCTTCGGCATCTGCGGCCTGAGTATGCTGGGCTACTTTGACCGCGAGAAGGCAAATCACCCCGAGTATGCTCAGATTCGGCGAGTGCACCCTGTGTACGCACTGCCGATGGACGTGGCGGAGAAACTTGAGCTGCGCGCAGAGGTTATTCCCTCGTCGTTATCCAATGCGTAGAGGTCACACCCGTCGATGGTCAGCGCTGCCGTCGTGTAATGCGTGTTGTCATGAGGACAGACGGTGAACAGACAGACAAATAAAAACACAAGGTATTGCGGATGGTTATGCGAATGTTATTCTGTTGTCATTAGCCGACGTCATGGTCGATAGATTTGTGTCTACAACTCCATTGGGGTCGCGTCCTCGACAACGATCGACGCCGGGAGTGGCTCAAACGTCGAACTCAACACACCTGCAGCACAACGATCCACCCACTTTGTCAGCCCAAATGAAAGCGGCTCGCCACAGAGCAATGTAAGCGACGCACGGGTTGCTCCACGAGGAATGTGCGTGACAATGTCGCGCTTGATCTTCGAGCGGAGCTGGGACACGTCGTTTGGCTTGATCGAGTTGATATCCTTCACAACCTCCACGCGGCCGTTGACGCGCTTGATGATGGTGATGTCCACGTTGCTACCAGAGCCAAGATCGTTCCAAACTCCCGCCAAGATCGCATCCTGAACGAGTCGCTTCGCCTGCTCCTCCTGTTGGTCACCAAACGAATGACTCAGCCAGTCAGACAACGCAGCTCTTTCTATATCGACAGTCACGTTGGTCAACGCACCGTCATATTGTCTCTGTAGCCGTGCTCAAAGATCGACATGGCAGCCAGACTGCCCGAGCCCATGGTAACGAATGGGAGCTTGTCCGTGCTGTCCCACATAGCGTGAGCCCAAGTTTGAAGACAGACACACACGACAGACATCATCCCACCTGCCGTGAGGGTACACTGTGTAGAGGTGCGGACCAGTGACGTCCACACCACCGAGAACCAGTGCAGCAGAGACGTATCCCTGATACTGGAAGAGCATACGCTTCAGCAGAGTCATCGCCGTCACGACACGCGACTCAGTGTCCGTGTTCTGAATGACATATCAATGAGTACTCGCTCTTGTCTTTTGGCTCACTGCGGGCGTAGACGTACCAAGCGATGGAGCTCAAGCTGAGACGCAATGAGAGCTGAAGAATGCCCACGCGGTTTGCATTAGATGCTCACGAAAGCCGTGAAGGATTTGGGAGGAAACAACAGCGCTCACCCGTCGTGTTCTCCGTGTCAGCAGCCGTGCCAGCACCGCAGCAGTAGATGTTGGGTGCGATGTAATGAATCTTCTCGCAGTTCTTGTCCATCACCTGCAAGATCAAGCAACAATCCGTGCACGTTCAGCAACCTGCACATCCAAGAATGACTTGTAGCACTCCAACGTACGACGCTGCCGCCGGTCGACCGAGTGTCAGCACCGAGCACGACGCCATCCTATCGTAAACGTGACCAACGTTAGCCCCGCAGAGCCTCACTCCCTCGCATCCCATCGCGTGGCATGCCTTGTAGATGACGCCGCAAATGGTCGTGCCGGTCTTCTTGGCCTTGATCTTGGGGGCGCCCTCGCCCTCGCGAGCCAGCACCATGTCATTGCGCCGGCAGTTCTCGAAGCTGAAGCCGCCGTGCAGCGAGTCATCCACCGGGAACGCGTCCCCGAACGTGTTCTGCGTGCGGCGGAAGTCACTCATCGCGTCGCTGTGCTCGCTCTCGATCGCCTTCGCCTTCGAGTTGCTGCCCCCTCCAAAGAGACGAAGATTTCTTCCCCTTCAAGTTTGTTGATCGCCAAAACGAGGACGCCGCTGGATCGGGTTGTTGCGTAATTACGAGAATGGCTCCCTTGCGGCCTCTATTGTGGCACAGTAAAGTAATTCCGTGATCTACCTGCACAAAAGCAATACACTGTGAAATATGATGGAAAGGACGTATCTGGTTTATGAGGTTCCAGCTGACAGTCGATTTGACGAAAGACGGTGGGCTTTGGCGTCATTGGCCGATAATTCACCTATCCCAGTGGCCTTTTCACTGGCCCCGACCCCACAGCTTCGCGACTGCCAGTCATTTCGGCCCATACTAAGCGCAAGTGACTTTTGGCGCCTCCCACCCGCTGAGTGTGTCTGGAGGAAGCGCTGGTTTCCACTTTATTCCCACGCCAGAAGGAAAAGCAGCAACCATGGTGAGTGAAAATGACCGCCTTTATGGGGGCGATGAGGACCTCCATCGGCGTCGCGTCGCTCGTGCTGCCTGCCCCGATGTGTGTCGCGCGTCCTAAATGCGCTTGATGCCGGCGGATACCGAAAGATCGACCACTTCAGTCGTCGTCCCTCGGCTCCCTCAAACTGATCAATACACTCGGCGTCACCATCCTGTCGCCGACCAATGCACCTGCTTCCGATGCGAATATCGTTCGTACTCGAGACGTCAGCTTTTGCCTCGAAACATCCCGGATGTATCAGATCAGCGGACGCAGACATCCTCACGTTGGACGACCTTATTAGCTGAGCGATCTTCATCATCTCATCGCAATGGGAGACGCATGCAGCAGCAGCACTGACTGAGCCCGCGAGCCATGGAACCTCATCCCCTCTCGCGCCCATGATGAACAGCCCCACTCAACGCTCTGTTGTTTGCAGTCGCTTGTCATTGGACCAGACTTCCAGCACATTCTCCGTATCCTCAACACCAACATCGACGGTCGTCGTAAGGTGTGGGTCGCCATGACCTCCATCCAGGGTTGCGGTCCCCGCTTCGCCATCATGATCTGCAAGAAGGCCGAAGTCGACATCAACAAGCGGTGCGTGTGCCTCGATTTCCTCATAGCGTCGACCGTGTGGACCGTTGACTAACGAGTCTCTGTGAATCGACAGTGCTGGTGAGCTCACCAACGATGAGATCGAACGTCTCGTGGCCATCATCCAGAACCCGCTCCAGTTCAAGATCCCGGTCTGGTTCTTGAACCGTAAGAAGGACTACAAGACGGGCAAGCACTCGCAGGCTGTGGCCAACAACCTGCAGAGCAAGCTCCGTGACGACCTCGAGCGTCTCAAGAAGATTGCGTACGTTACCGTCACTTTTTACAGCCGGGTCTATCCACATTCATCTCACATGTTCTCTTGCTTTCTTGCTCTACAGCGTCCACCGTGGTCTCCGTCACTGGTGGGGCCTCAAGGTGCGTGGTCAGCACACGAAGACCACGGGCCGCCGTCGCCAGATTGTTGGCATGCTCGCCGCCGTCACTGGCGCGAAGAAGTAAACGTTGCGCTTCTTCGACTTCTCTGGAGGGCAGGCAGCTGTGTTCAATAATAAGAGTTGCTGAAATTCTGGTACGAACGCAGTTGGCACGCCTCTCGCTCTTTGTGTGGCCTGTCCTGCCTCGCGCGGCGGCCTTGGCATCTCTCTCGATGACTTGAACGCGGCGGGCGACATGGCTTGCTGGGTAGGCCACGCCTTAGGGCGAGGGAGAGTGAGACAAGCTTCTTTCTAAACGACAATGCAACCATCGCTGGTGTGGATCAAAATTCTCTCTCTCTCTCTCTCTCTCTCTCTCTCTGTCTCCTTGTCTCCTCTGTCCTTGTGTTTCGCGTCCATGAGGATGAAGACGTGAACTCGTCAGTTGTAGGCGAAGTAATTTGCAAGGCTTCCAATAAATTAGCGTGCGAGCAAGGAGACGCTCTATCTCCTGTCCTGTCCTACTGACATCCACAGTTAATGGCCCGGGTGGCACAGAGACCGGAAGCCCCCGACGCCAACGCGGGCGACTTTGTTTGCACCGAGCAGCCCCATGACGATGCCGCTCGACCCGACGATCGCAGCGATGAGGAAAATCACGAACGCTGATTTGCGGTACTTCTTGATGAGGTACGACAAGCCGAACTGCCCGATAACACCGCCAAGCAGACCCACGAGACCGTGCCACAGCGCGTGCTTCACAGATAGCGTCCCCAACACGATGAACTGGATCGTCGTCGCAGACGACGTGAAGAGAATCATCGATGACGAGGTCGCGGATGCGACCTGAGGCAGCAGACCCATCTCAAGCAGGAGAGGGCCCTTCACCATGCCACCACCAATGCCCAGCAAACCGGCAGCGAGACCGGCGGCGGTGCACAGCGCTGGGTATCGGAATGTGGCGTGCTTGGTCCATCGCATATCACCCTTCAGGTACTCGTACCCGGATGCTCGCAAGAACGTGTGCACTTTGCTGATCTTGCGACCGTAGTACACGGTCACAGCGGCGAAAAACGGAAACGTGACAGCGATGAGCGACCAGTAGCCGAAGCTGCCGCACGAGAGACCGATCACACTGGGACTTCCGTGTCCTCCTTTCGCGAGAGAGAAGAGGACGAGTGCGATCCATGTGAGGAACAGAACAAAAACGTCGCCGAACGGCACTTGCCTTCGGTACTGAGAAAGCTCCTCCAGCGTCGGCATGTGGTCGACCAGCAGCTCGCTCTTCTTCACGCCAGCGTTCATGAGCGTCTCCTCCTCACTCCAGTTGTCGCTGAGCTGGTCGTCGTCGCGCAGATCGTCCTGGAGATCATTGATCGAGAGAACAGTGCTGGCCAAGGACGCTCGATTGTCATCTTGTGGGTTGGGCTCTGCGATCATTTGCTTCTTGATAACGTCGAGCGGCGGGCGCTTGAATGATTTCCATTTGAGATACGCTCGAGCGACGGCCTGGAACTTCTTGAACTTGCTCTCGAATGGAAGAAGACGCCAGTACGCCACGATGTCGGCCACTATTTTGCGATCTGCCTCCGTTTCCTCTCTCCAATTACGCATACCCTTGTCAAACGTCCGTAGCGACGTCTTGGTGAGCAACCACACGATGCAAACTGTAATCAGCCACTCGGGAAAGACCTGGCAAGCACAATCAATGTCGAGAGTGAGTGGACGTCGCTTGGTACCAGCAGTCTTTCAGTCTCACGTACAGCGTTCATGTTGACACCGATGATCGTGCCTGCGAGCGTCATGGGCTCCATCATGAGTACAGTCTCGTAATCGATCAACGGGCGATCGCGCGCTAACGGATGAGACTTGCGCACATTGATGAGGAAGCTGGCGATGGCGCTGCCAAAGATCGTCGCCTAATGACGACACAACTGAGTCAGATGAGTTGATGGTTCACTCTCTCACCCACAAGACACATCCGCGCACCTTGGACATGGGGATCGCTTCATGCGATGAGATGCCCATCGTGAGGATGTACATCGGCACGAGCAGACCACCACCGCCGAGGCCAGACCCCGCGGCCAGCACGATGGACAGGAACGCCGCGATGGAGCCATAGATGTCAACCGCCGTCATGGGCCAGAACGACTCCGGGAGACACGCGCCTTCACGGCACACGTTGCCATGGAGTCCAGCAGAGAGGCAGTCGGCGGTGGCTTCGCACACGACGAGTTGTTCGGACCTCTCGCCTCGGTCGCTCGCCGTTGCGCTGCTGGCGCTCGCGTGCTTCACGAACGCGAACGCGACCACGGCTGCCACGAGCAAGGCGAGGCGCACGCGAACGACAGAGACGCGAGCCATGTTGAACGGAAATGGACCTGCGTTTCTGCTCTCGCTCCGCCCCCGAGAGGTGAACAGAGGGCGCGTTCCGCAGGTAGGGCGCAGTCGACCACTTGGTGGTCTTGTTGTCGAGATGACTTGGCACGCAAACAAGGCCAATTGGTGCCAATCAAGACCTTCTTTGAGCAACTGACTAGGTCATTACAGCCTCGAGATTGCAATATGAGGGCTGATTGGTCGGAACCGGAACCGTTGTGGCGGATGCGCTTCTGCCGTGGGTTTGCACTGTCGAGCGCATTCCAGCGCCTCATTGGTCACGCGGTGACCAATGGGACGAGCGGATCCGTCTGATGCAGCAGCGAGGGTGAAAGGTCACCGCCGTCGCAACGGCTCGGATCTTTGCGCCTCCTTCTTCGGCTATCGGCCATCGGCCATCGGCTGGGACTCGACGATGGCATCGCGGTGGCATCGGCCAACTCGTCGCACTGCCAATGGCCTACTGACGTGTAGAATCGCTTTTGTGCACCGCTATGGTGGCCAGTGTAATGCATGCGCTGCGATTGTGTCGTTCCTCAGAGCTTGGTTGAGTGCAGCATGAGCAAAGCGTCAAATGCAAAAGTCAGTTGGACAGCATAAGCGGGTTACAGTGCATACCCACTCGTAAGTCTTCTCCACGGATTTTCGCCGAAAGCAGCAAACCTCATCACCTCCATCCATCCATCTCCATCCATCATCATCGCCATCGCTCTTGCAGGCTCCCTCTCTGAGTCCAACGCTCCAGTGTCTGATTCCACCTGATAATGGTTAGCCCTACCGCACCGACTTCTGACGAAGTGACCCCATCGACAACAAACGATCGACCGACTGATCGCGAGTGAACGAACCCGAAGCAACAACAGCGACAACAACAACATGGTGAAGGTGCGAGGACTTTACCGCGGACGTCGAGTGTACGAGACACTAAACATGTGTGTTCTGCGCAGGAGTGTGTCGTGCTGACGTCGTCCATGGTCTCCATTGCGGAGCAGAAGGCGCAAATCGAGAAGACGAAGCACATCCTGGATGGCAACCGCATTCTGTACACGGAGATCGATTGCAGTCAGGAAGACAATCGAGCGACACGAGATCGATACTTTGAGCTCAGTGGCGTGCGCGGAAACTACCCGCAGGTCTTCTTGCAGAGCGAGGACGGCCAGGACATCAAGTATCTGGGCTCGTTCGCAGAAATCGAGGTGTGTCTGTGTCTGTGTGCCTGCTTGTGATATTGACGAGCATGGCATTCGATTAATGGGAGGATAAGCGACTGACTGGTCCGTGTGTGTGTTCGCAGCAACTGAACGAGATGTGCGACGTTCCACAAGAGATTCTGGACGCCAACCACATTCAGACACTGAAGACGGTGTTTGAAGGTACGACGCATGGCGTTTACCTGGCATTGCCGTACCGCTGATGCCTCACCGTTTGACGCGTGTTCCTCAGAGGTGCCTCGTCGTCAGTAGGTCGCATCTTGCGCTTTCATCCGCCACAGCCATGCTCCTCCCAAAAGCAAGAGTCGATATGATGTCTGAACGCCAACGGGGGATTTATGATACATTAAGCTCTAGATGCAGATGCTTCTGCACTGCGTTGAATCTACAGAGCGTATTGGGCGCCAATACGCCAATAAAACCACATTAGGCCTTCATCAGGCAGCTTAGAACCTCGGCCGCTTTGCCCGCCTCGTTCGAGAACTTGGCCATCACGGACGCAGCCATCTGCGATAGACAGAGCTGCCGGATCTCCTCTGTGATTTTACCGTCGTCGAACGTGAGGTGAGACATCATCTGAACTGGAATGATCTCGTCGGCGCCGTAGAAAGAAGTGAGGTCTGCGAATGGGGCGGTCAATGGGACGTCCTTCGGGGCGTCTTTCTTGACACTCACGTCGATCTCCCACCGCACGAGACACTTTTCGTTCGATCCTTGCTTCCACTCCACAGTGTAGTTCTTGATCTTGTAGAGACCGAACACAGCGGAGCTTGCCAACTTGTTGGCGACGATGCTGTTGACACCATTCAAGACGGCACCGTTACTTCCGTAGATGATTTCGGCGTTGTGCGACCAAATATGACGAGCGCTGTTCTCGAATGAATCATTGTTTGACTCGTTGTACGCGCTGATGTACGCCGCGAGGGTAGTGTGCTGCTTCTTCCGAAGATCGTTTAACTGCTCTTCAGTCAGAGGCTCCTTCGAGACTTCAGGATTCTTGCGGGCAAGCTTGGCACGGAGCACACCATTCTCCTTCTCGAGCTCCGAGGTACGATCCTCCAGATAGTTAAGTCGGTCTTGCTTGCGTTTTCGACACTTGCGAACACGCTCGCGATTCTTCATTCGGCGGCGTTCGTCCATATCCATCTCTTCAGGATCCTTGTCAGAGACTGGGGAGACATTCTTGTGCACCTTCGAAGTCGATGGAGGAGCCGAGATCGCAGGTCGATTGACGTAGTCAAACATGGGCATGCCCATGTGACCATTCATCTCAGGATGATGCATGTGGTGACCCTGGGTCGGCGGAGGCTGCATGTGACCCATGTGGTGCGGTGCACTCTGCGGGTGTGTCGGGTGGAGCGGTTTGTGGTGCTGCATATGAGCAGGCATGTGCGGCTCCATCTTGGGTGGCGTGTTGGTGAACGTTCCAGGAAAGCGCATTGGCACCTTCATACCCGTCACGTCCTTCGGGGTGAACCCTGTGGGCGAGATTTTGTTGACACCTTCCGAGGGTCGCGGCGGCGAGAATCCAGTGTTGCGGCTGAAGAACGAGTTGGTGTCGTGGGTTGGCGGACCGGACGTATTGACACGAGGCGTGAAGCCAGTCGTAAAGCGCGGCGTGAAACCCGAGCGTGGCGTGAGGCCCGTGCTGAACACGCGCGGCGTGAGCCCAGTCTTGAACGAGCCAAGCGGGCCGCAGAAATCGCGCAGATCCTCCATGCCGAACGTGCGCGGGCTCAGCGAGAGCGGCTTCGGGAGCGAGATCGGCGGCGCATTGGGGTCGCCATGCATGTAGTGCGGCGCGCTCGAAATGTGTGGCAGGTGGAGATCCTCGCGCGCGGAGGAGTGGAGCCCTGTGGTCGACATGCTCGCGCGCTGGTGCGTGACTTCGTGTTGCTGCGGAATGGTGGACGAGCCAAAGCGCCGAGAGATCGGGCACGGGTCGGCGATACTCACGCGATGGGGAGGCGTCGGCCGTGCGACGCAAATTGAGTTATGTAATGCTGGCGGGTCGTCGCCGTGGCCACTGTGAGTGATGCCGTGGGCACTCACTCGCTCGCTGGCTTTCGCACGCCCGTCCGCCCACGCCCACGCCCACACCCCCGTCCCCTCCCCCTCCTCCAGGCTCCTCCTCCTCCTCCAACCCGAACAGCCAGTCCAGTCCTGTCGTTCGGGTCTTCCCTGTCTGTCCGCTTGGCTCTGCGCGTCGTCTGGTTGTGAGGCGGGTTTTTGCTTGTCAACGTTGGGAGAAGCCGAGAACAATTGGCCAGTGCGTTTGTGGGTCGCGCAACAGCAGGGGTAGGGATACGCGGCTATGACACAGTGGAGAATCAGCACGTGACAAGTGGACGGGGCAGCGGACGGCGGAACTTGACTGCGAGAAAGAGGAGTTTGCGACCAAGGAGAGAGTCAAGAGCAAAGAGCAAAGAGCAAAGAGCAATCATGCAAACTGTCGACGGTTTGACCCTTCCGATCATCACGAGCAAGCCCATTCAACAACCTCACTCGCACCAAGGCTCGGGTCCAAACACAGAGTCATGCCATCCCGCCCCAGCTTGGAATGGAACATTGTTCTGCGCTCCATCACCGGAAGCCTGTCGTGCGGATGATCCGATCCGCAAAAGCACACGGCCATCGCGGCGTCACAGCATCCTGGCAGGCGAGTCATTTTGGCGTGTTGTCTCGCCAGGATGCGAGGACGCCCACAACATCGCACCTGCTGGCGGAAGGTCTCACGAAATGAGGGATGGCCTGCGACGAATCATCTTCTCGCGACGGCAGAGACACTTGGGCATCATTGAAGAGACCACAATCGCCACTGGAACGGACAGAGAGCGCCCTGCAGGTGGCGGCGCTCGTGTGGAGCACGCTGGTCCCCGACACTCGCGCCGCGCCAGCTGGAGCGGATCGTGGGTCGGGCTGCGCAACAGACAAAAAATTGGCTCGGAAAACATGTGCACTCGGGCAGTTTCCGCGATCCCAGCTGTTTGTCGCCGAGCGTGACGAGTTTGGGGGGGGAGTTGACATCGCCCACCACCTGCAGAGGCGTGTGTGGCGCATTTCAATCGCCACCTGGGTGCGCATGGTGTCAGTCGGCGACAGTGGCAGATTGGCTGGTGGGTCCGAGACCAAGGATCCTTTCTTCATGCACCCACCGCTGACGGCGATGATGCCGCCGGGTGGCAACAGGGAAATCGCCGCGCGGCTGAAGATGACGACCAACGAGGTCGTCGTGGCGCATGGCGCATGCGATTCGCTCGCAACTCCACGCGAGTGAGCCAGCCAGCCACCCACAGACTTGTTGAGCGGGCTGCGATACGTGAATTTCGGGATTCTCTGCGGCAAGTTTCGCACAACCAGATCCCACCATCCGCACCCTCTAAGTTAACTGCATCTTAGCCTGATACGTCACTAGGCTGGCTTAGGCTTCGGAATGATGGTAACGGTCTGCACCACCACCTCGTCATCGCCATCACCACACACCCAAGCACGAATCCACAGCCAACATGGTGTTTTCCCAGGTCGTCCGCCGCGTTGCGCAGCGCGCTGCCCACGTCCCACGCTCGCTACCTGCGCAGGAAGCGCGTCGTGCGTACCGCCAGCCTGTCGCGGCGGTCGCGTCGGCGTCGTTCGGAACGAAGGCCGCGGCTCCGGTCGTCACGCGACCGGTGCACCACACGAGCGATGTCACTGGCGTGTTGGTCGGCGTGGCTGCCGTCGGCGCGCTCGTGGGTGTCGTGAAGATGTGGTGGGACGCCTCTGCCGCGCCCGCGGGCCGCGCCTCGACGGCCTCTCGCCTCCAGCCCATCGCTCGCGATGACCTCGCGCAGTTCTTCGAGGAACTCAAGGCCAGCGTGCAGGAGCTCTTTGTGCGTCCTCGGTGTTTCCGATTTTCCCATGACGCGACTGTTGCTGACGGACTCACGTTGTCTCTCTAGTCCCAACTGCCTCAGATCGATGAGCAGTTCCGCAAGCACCTCAAGTCGCAGAACATCGAGGTCGGCGAGGAGGAGTACAAGCAGGCGCTGCAGCAGCAGCTCTTCGAGGTGCTGCAGAACATCGAGCAGCAGGTCGTTGGTGCGCGTGGCTGGAGCAGCGACAGCTTTGCGCACGCGCTGGAGCTCTACGGCGAAGACGAGGTCATCGCGCGTCTTCAGAAGGAGCTTGGAGAGCTCATGCAAGAGTGAGAACGGCCTCCATATTGTCCACGTATCGACCGTTTGTTTGGGCGAGACTGACTGATGGTGGCACCCGCAGTGTATTCCCCGCGCCAGAGCTGCCGGAGCACCTGACGCCTGAGAAGGTGCTCGTGATCCTCGAGGCGCTGGTCATCGGCATGGAGAAGGCGATGCGCTCCATGCTCGACCACGCTCGCAACGAGGGCATCACGGACCCCACGAAGGCTCTGGAGGAGTTCCAGCAAATGTATGTACTCCATCTAGTCATTCGTCATGCTTACTCTTCCCAGCGAACCAACGTCCCTTCTGCCGTCTCCAGCTACCTTGACCAGGTCCAGCAGCTCACGTTCGAGGAGATGAAGAAGCACGACATCCCTGCCGACGTACGTATCTCAGTCGAATCCAATGCGCCATGCGATGCTGGTCTCTGACTGAACTCTATTGGTGATGTGCGTCGTTTCTCTGTAGCTCTTCAACATTGCGCTGCAAAAGTTCCACGGCGAGAACCCCGAGTTCCGCCGCAAGGTCGAAGCGCTGTACGCGCAGCAGGCTGCCGCGTAGGTTTCGCTCGTCTCTCTTTGCTCTTCCTCTCTTCCATCGTTTGTCTCTAATCTCTTACGCTGCGTGTCGATCAATCTCTGCTGCAGCTTCCGCCGAATGGGTCTCGACATCAACGGCAACGAGTAAGCGACGGTGTCTCTCCTCACTCTGCACAGCGTAGAGCTCGCGTCCATTATGCAACCCACTACTACACAGTCATAGAGATCCCTCGCTGTTCACATTCCACATACACGACTACTACTCTTGAGACTAATCCCAGTAGGTCAACAGGTGTATCTTGGTGTCTTCCAGCGTCATCGGCCGCGTGACACGGCGTGCTGAGCATCTCATGACGACCTTCGTCTGCTCCTCGTCCGGTAGTCACGTCAGTGTCGTATGGAACGGAGGTGCATGGGGCAGTCACGACGACGAAGGACATAACGTACCACATCATCCATGGACTGGTCGCTGCAGGTGCCGTCAGTGCGCTCGTGGGCGCCGTGAAGGAGTGGCGGCGCTCTCATCCCGAGGACACAGCGAGCGGTGAGGAGCTAGCACTGTCAGTTAGTGTACTCCAGACCAACTTGCAGGAGGAGCTTTTGAGCGTTTGCTACAACGTCATTGTATACAATGTTGCTCTGACGCAGCGTCGGCCTCCATGACTCTATGATTGCCACAGATCGACGAGCAGTTCCGTAAGGACGTCAGACCTCCGAGCATCGAACTCAATGACGAAGAGCACATGTAGGTTCTGCAGCTGCACGTCGAAGAGATACTCCCGAGTATCATTCAGAGGGCTGTCGACGCGCGCGGATGGAGCAGCGACAGCTTTGCGCACGCGCTGGGGCGTCACTGCGATGACGAGGACATCGCACGTCTGCGGAACGAGCTTCGAGAGGACGTGCAGAAGTAAACATACACCGCACGTGAAGGAGGAGATGAATGCTCCTCATTTGGTGTTACTCCAGAGCTGCCAGAACAACGTTGACCAAGTGAAGAGCTTCCTCTCAACGGTATGCGTTGGTTTATCCGCTTTCATCTCTCGTTCTCTCGCTCGAGCGAGTGCCCACTTTCACTCGGTCATTGAGATTGATCTACATTCACCATCACGACTGACTACAAATAATTCTGCTGCTGCTCCCGACTCCTGTCTCTCTGTCTCTCTTACGGACTCTTGCGTCCATGATACCGCGAGCTGTGGTCTCGTTCTGCGCGTCGCGACGCACTGCTGCTGTGGCTGCTGCCACTGGTGCTGCCATGGCTCTCTGCCTTGGACGACTTGGCGTGCACGAGCGACATGAGGTCGTACCGGTCGTCCACGAGGCTGTGCAGCAGCACGTACCGCTCCCGACCGACGGAGCGTCCGTTGCCCGACGGGGCGAGCGCCAGGATCTCATCCGCCGTGTAGCGCACCTGCTTGCGGTACCGAGGGAACTGCGCGACGACCACGTCGACGCCCGCGGCGCCGTGCTCCATGAGCGCCGACGACAGCTCGCGCATGAGTCCGAACGGCAGATCGACCGACAGCACCTTCATCGCGTCTTCGCCGCGACCCGAGAAGCTCGACGTGATCCACTTGGACACGCGCCGCACGATCTTCTGCGTGTCCGCCTGTCGGTAGTTGCGCTGCTCCTTGGTGTACTGTTTGCCGTCGACCACGCGGATGTCGAAGAGCGGCTGCAGCACGGCGCCCTCGCGCGCCCCGCCCCCGCCGCCATAGCCATAGCCCGAGTGTCCCGCGGCGCCGCCGTGGCCGCCGCTGCCGAGTGCTGCGCCCAGTCCACCAGCCAGCAGTCCGGCGCCTGCGCCCGCGCTGGCTCCGAGCCCGAGCCCACCAGCAGCGCCTAGTCCGAGTCCGAGGCCGCCGCTGGCGCCGAGCAGTCCCGCGTTGGCGCCACATACGTCGTCGCCCGCGAGCAGCACGAGCCGCTCGAGCAGAAACTCGACGAGCGCCGTGCAGTTGACGACCGTGTCGGCCTCCGCGGGGCTGCGCACGACGCGCACCTTGACCTGCTTCTTCTCGCGCATGAGGTGCGTCGACACGATGACCATGAGCGGCATGCGCTGCTGCGCGCAGTACTCCTCAATGTCCTCGAGCGGCAGCGGGTCCGGGTGCAGGTAGTCGGCCGCGAGCCCGTGCGACCACAGCAGCAGCGCGAGCTGCATGCGCAGCAGCACTGTGTCGGCCGCTGCTTTGCCGGCCGAGCACACGAGCACGCGGCGGCGCGCAGTCGACGACAGCGCGGAGAGCTCCGACGCGTGCGCGGCCGACGACGGCTGCGACAGAGGCGCCAATACACACGACACGATCTTGTCGACCGAGAAGCGCACGCCCATGGCCGCGACTGGCGTGGTCTGCAGCGACGCCGCCGGCAGCTTGAAGCGCGCGATGAGGTCGTCGTAGCGTCCGCCCTCTGCGAGCACGAGCGTGCTGGTCGCTGTCTTGCCGGTCGACACGGCTGACCGCAGCGCTGCAGTCGGTGCCACGAGCACTGCCTGGAACACAAAGCCCGAGACGTACCGCTCTGGCCGCGGGCTGAGTCCGATGTCGAGTCGCAGGCACATGGGCCCCGTCATGCGCAGCACCTCGAGGCCCTGCAGCACGTGCCGCAGCGCTGCGACGCCCTCGAGTCCGTCCTTGAGCAACCGCCGCAGCTGCAGCTCGAGCCGTTGGGTCGTGCGCAGCGACGCGCTGCCAGTGCCAGTGCCCTGCGATTGCTTGAGCTGCGCGACGCGACGTGTGTGCACGCGTGTGAGCTCGACCTCGAGCGTCTCGAGCGCAGCTGACGGGTCCACGGGCAACTGGAAGAACGGTCGGCACGCGTCGAGCGCCGCCGCAGGCACGCCGTACTGCTTCATCTTCTTGCCGACAAACTTCCAGCGCCCAGGCTTGAACGCTGGCGGCTGCCGCGACGGTGGACCCGCGTGGACATGCGCCGAGACCTCATTCGCCAGCAACTTGAGGAGCTCTCGTCGGCCCGCGGACGGCACGCCGCAGAGCTCGAGGATCGCTCGCGTCACGCGCGCGTCGTTGAGCCGCAGGTAGTAGGAACCGAGCGACGACGAGAGCGCGCGCACGACCTCAGCGACGACCTGCAGCGCCTCGAGTTCGAGGAAGCGGAAGGTCCCGCGGTCGTCCCAGATCAAGTCAAAGTCTGCCTCCAGCAACTCGCGCGGGTGACCGCTGACGACGCTTTTGCGGTACACGCGGTCAAACTGGTAGCACTTGAGCCGCGAGACGTTGTGCCGAGCCACGAAGCGTGCGAGTCGCTCGGTCAAATCGAATGGCAGACTGACAGTGACACCGCTGCCGTCGATCAGCGCACACGCGCTCGGCGGCAGTGCAGAGGAGGACGAGGACAACTGGTGCTGTTGCTGCGGAGGCTGTGGCTGGCTCCCGCTGTCTGCGGGTCGAGGCATCAGCAGCGGCGTCGACTGCTCCACGGCTCCGTGTCGCTCAAAGATGCGCTAATGAAACCGAGCAAGCAATCCGTCCGTTCGTCAGCCTGTCGGTCTCTCAAAGTCAGTCGATGCAAACGTACCTGTAGAGTGTACTTCACGTGCGTCTTGATGCGCAGCTCGTGGAGGTAACTCTTCATCTTGATCGTCTCGAGGTGATCGTACGTGTAATCAATGTGGCGTCCCGGCGCCTGCGTGATGAGCGCGTCAATGAGCTGTCCGTAGAATTTGCCTTGCGGGTTCGCGAGTGTCTCAAGTGCCTCGCGCAGGTAGGAGCCCTCGACCTCCATCTTGGCGGGCAGCAGTGCACTCGCAAGCAGTTCCGACGCGCTTGGTCGGGCCGCCGGGTTGCGCTGGCAGAGCCACAAGATGATCTGCTTGACGTTGTCTGGTGCTTTGAACTCGGGCGGCAGTTCGTGGCGCTCACGCAGCCCTGTCAGCGCCTGCGCGCGCTCCATGAGCGTCGTGAACGGCGGCGACCACATCTCGAAGAACACGATACCGAGCGAGAACATGTCAGCTTTCTGGTTGTATCGCTGGCCCTCGCGCTCTTGCTCGGGCGCACGGTAGAACGCCGTGCCGACGCCGGCCGTGATGTTGTCCCCGGCGTCGTACGACGCCGTCGTGACGCTCGTGAGGTCGCGCGCGAGCGGCGCCATGCGCGTGCTTTGTAGGTTCTCGAGCCGCAGCTTGTTGTAGAGCTCGGCCGCCGAGTCATCTGCGTTTTGCACGGGGGCCGATGACCCAGCAGCAGCAGTGGTACCTCCGAGAGCGGCGTTCTGTTCCTCCACTTCCAATGCGTCGAGCTCTGCGTCCGCGTCGTCGAGCGCGGTCTGCTGCGGCCGCACGGCAAGTCCAAAGTCACCCAGCTTGACGGTTCCCTCGGCATCAAGGAAGATGTTGGGCGGCTTGATGTCGCGGTGGATAATGCCCTGGCGGTGGATGTACGCAATGGCCTCGAGGATCTGGCGGAAGAGAGTCCAGATCTTGTCGGCGTCCTGCCACAGCGCCGCCTTGTCGATCACCTCGCGCAGTCCGTTCCCTTCGCAGTACTCCATCTGAATGTAGAGCTTCTCACCGTGTTTTCGGCGCTTCTTCATCTTTGCCTCGCGGGCATGCGCGCGCTGGCGCCCGCGTGACGACGAGCTCAAGTCTTCACTGGCAGGCGCCTCCTCCAGAGACTCCCAGTCAAAGCCATCGTCCAGCCGCGTCGATGACAGCAGCTCGAGACACTGACGCTGCTGCTGCCGCCCGCCACGGCGGCTGCCTCCGTTCTTGGACGAGCTCCACATGTGAATACTGCTGCTCATCGTCCCGAGCCAGTCGTCGTCTTCGTCTTCCTCGTCTCCGTCGTCGTCATCCTCGTCATCGTCCTCTTCCTCTTCGTCCGTCGTGATGCCGCTGCGGCGGAAGCTATCGCCTGTGCTCCCACTAACCCCGTCACCGTCGTCGTGTCCACAGTCCTCCTCTTCACTCTCCAGCTCCGAGTCGTCATCCTCATCATCCTCATCATCATCTTCACTGCAACTGCCAACACCACCAGCACCGTCGTCGCCCTCGATCCACGCCTGGAAGTACCGCACAATGTGGCGGTGCTGCATGCGCGAAATCGTCTTCACCTCGCGCAAGATCTTCTTCTTCATGGTCGGGTCGTTCGGGTCCAGCTTCACTTTCTTCACCGCGTACAGCTGACGGTCCAGTCGGTTTCGCGCGCGCACGACCTCGCCGCCGCCGCCGCGACCCAGCAGTCCGAGCTCCTTGAAGTCGTTGTGGTACCGAGAGTGCGGACGCAGCTCCGCTGCGACTGTGTCACGCGCCTCGCTGCTGTCGTCGTCATCGTCGTCATCGTCATCGTCATCATCAGAGGACGAGTAGACGCCCAGCGCTCCGCGTCGCGGTCGTCGTGGGGGAGACGGATCGCCGCTCCAGGGCCGTCGCCGTGCCTCACTGCCGTCGCCATCGTCGTCTTCGTCCGAGTACTCGTCGTCTTCATCAAAGGACGCGCCGTCGTCGCTGTCACCACGCGTGAAGACGCTGCCGCTGTTGCTGCCGCTCACGGATCCCCAGTCACCACCGCCGCCGTCGCCGTCATGAGGCGCGAGATCGAGACTGGAGCGGTGCCGCCGCCGCCGCCGGTGCGCGCTCATACGCTTGCGCTGCATGGTCTCGCGCTTGCGGCGGCGCTCAGCGTCGATCATCGCGAGAATCTCCTGACTTTGCGCGAGCGCCTGCTGCTCCTCGAGCTGCTGCAGCTGCGCCTCCTCGCGGCGCTTCTCGCTTTCGCGGTCCTGCTGCCGCTGCATCATCTGCTCGAAGAACGACGACTGGTCCTTCATGTGGTCCTGCATGAACTCGCTCGCGTGCATCACGAGGTCGTAGATCATGACGTCGCCGAGCTTCTCGCGCGCCACGCGCTCGAGATCGGCCGTGAGCTTGCGCACCTCGTCGTCCGAGAGCCCGTGCTGGTTCTCCACCGCGATCATCGGCGGCTGCAGCACCGGATACGCGCGCGCCAGGTCAAAGTGCAGCAGCACCTCCGCCGACACCGCGGCCGCGCTCGATGCCGCGGCCGTCATCGTCGGCTCGCAGCGAAGGCGGATCGAGAAGATGTGCACGTACAGCGGCGTCGACGAGTGCACCGTCATGTCCTGATCGAAGATCGCCTGCAGCACCTCCATCTCCTGCGCCTGCATCTCGGCGGCAGCCTCGAGCGTCGCGGGGTCGATTGTCGCTGGCGCCGTCGAGCCGCCGCCATCTCCACCGCTATTGTCTGCTTGGGACCGTGAGAAGTCGAGCGTGAGTGTGAGGATGTGTGTGGTGAGAGAGAGAGAGAGCGACAGAGGGGCTGTACGTACCTTTCTTCTTGCTCTTCTTCTTCGCCATGATGCGCTGCTACTGCTGCTGCTGCGGTCGGGAAACCAACGGCGGTCAAGGCGCCAGCTCCATGCGCATACACCAGTGGCCGAGCAGCAGCATGGCCGACGAAGAGATGTGGGTACCAGGAATATGGTACAATCAAAACACTGATACCGATTTCGATTGGCTGAAAATGGTTGAACTGGACCGCCAACAGCTCTTTATGATTGTCGATGGCCGCGGCCATGAACATGATCTGCTTGCTCACTTGCTCTGTCGCTCGCTGTATCTCCCTCCCTTCCTTTCTGTCCGTCTCTATATCTATACTAACTCACACACACATACACACACGCGCTGCACGGCATGGATATCCGACTGTTGCTGCGGTGCGAATGCCAAGGCGTCCGTCGTTCGCCCAGCGACGACCAGCGTGAGTGGGTGACCGGCGCAACACGCAGTCGATCAGTCAAAGAACGCGACAGCTGACGAACGACGCACAGCTGCTGGCGCTTCAAGCGACGGCTGATCGCCACCGACCATCAGCTGCATCGCTGGTGGATGAGAAGGCACAGCACGAAGCAGCGCAGTCGTCGAACGAAGAAGAAGAGGAAAATCTAAAATGCGCGTCGTCGCCTGCGCGTTACAGATTGAACATGTCGAGGTCGTCCTCTTGATCTCTCGCTGTCGATGCTTCCACGCCATCGCCTGTGATACGCGCTTGTGCTTCCTCGGTGTCAGTCGAGGCTGCACTCGTTTCTCCATTCCCAGCGAGTAGCCGTGCGCGCTGTCGGACGTCCTCCTCTCTGTGCCATGTAAACTCGATGACGGTCGCTGTGATGTTGTCATGGCTGTTGCGCCGATACGCTTCGCGCACGATCGCTGCTGCGCCGCCTGCGGGGTCCCCGAAGCTCTTCATCGCGATTTCGACGGCCTCTTGGTTCGTCATCACGTCCCAGACGCCGTCAGTCGCCAGCACAATGAAGAGGTCGTCGTCCAGCACGGGGACACGCTTGATCTCAGGCTCCGCTGAGACGCACGGCGTCGGCGACTTGAGCGAGCGGTCGCCGAGTGCGCGTGACACCGCGAGGTACGTAGACGCCTGGCGGTCGATCGACAGTCCCGCACCGGCGGCCGAAAAGACGCGTGCGACGCCGTGGAACTCGGCCACGAAGCCGCCCGCCTTGAGAATGCGATGACGCTCATCCGGAAGACTCGGCTTGTGGTCACGCGTGAGCGCGAGCGCCTTGCCGTCTCGACAAAGTACGGCACGTGAGTCACCGAGATTCGTGACGTAGAGCGTCAGCGCACTGGGCTTCTGACCGACGATCCAGACCGCCACCGCTGTGGAGCCGTCGCGGGTGACGCTGGACTTTTGTAGGATCTGGGCGTCCGTGCGAAGAAAGCCGTCGACGAAAGCCTTCCTCACAGCGGCGTCGCTTTCGTTCCACAGCGCTTCGATTGCGTCGTCGCGACTGAGCTCCTCCGCGTCAATGGAGGCAACTGCATCGCGGATCTCGGACGTCGTCTCCTGCAGCTGACGCTCGATCTCGGCGTTCACGTCTTGCTGCGCTGCGTCTGCCGCCGCCACGTCTCGACTCAATGTGGAGAGTTCTACCAATTGCTCCTCCATCAACTTCAGCTGAGCAGCAAGCTCGTCACGCCGTCGGAGCTCCTCGGTGGACGTCACCTGCAGCCGCTCCAACGTCTCGATCCGCTTGACACCGACATGCTGCCGCATCGCACCAACGACGTTCTTTATCAGGTGGCGGGTTGCGTGCTCCGCAGCTTCAATGCCGCCATGGCCGTCAAACATCGCGAATGCAGAGCCTGGGAACGTCCCCAGCAACTGCGTGACTCGGTCTTCATTGCTCGGCTTGCGGCCAGTCCAAGACTCGGACCCGACACGCAGGAGCGACGCATTCGATGGTCGAGCATCCATTGGCGGTGGCTTGGCGTCCTGTATCCCGTCTATGTGTGCACCCTCTTCGGCTGTGTCTTGGAGAAAATGGTGATGATGATGATGATGGTCATGCGGATGATGAGGGTCGTCGTGCTCGCCTCGAAGGCGCTTGGGTGACAACCATGGCGCAGTGCCGTCAGCCTCGACAGCCCCATGATGAAGATGGGAGCCATCGTGCACTGGGGACAGCGCTGCCTCCTCTCGCTCGCGCTTGTGCGTCGCTCCTATCGCGACTGTCTCCATCTCGATCGACGGCACGTGCGCTTTTCGGGCAGCAACCACCTCATGGGCGTGCGGTGCAGTTGTGATTTGCGTTGGGATTGATCAAAATGCAGCGAAATGCAGCGATAAATCAACCAATCGATTCTCGTGTTCGTAACCACGGCGTCTGAGTATCTGAGTATAGATCTGAGCCGATCAGAGCTCTTGGATGTTGTAGCCATTTGTGGTGTCGGAGATGCCGCACAACAAGGGGCAAATGCTGTCGGTCCCCATGTCCCATCAGTCGCAGCCAGAATACCAAACGAGAGAGTGGCAAGTACCTCGTGGAGGGACGCGCGCTTGTCCACTCGATCCAGAGCTCCTCGACACGGCGCAACACGTCGATATCCAGCGCCAGTACGAAAATCGCGTCGTATCCACCCGCTATCAACAGTTATTACACCATTGTCACCTCCGCTCAGCGCAGTACGAAGGAAAGCCTGCTCTTACCTCCAGGAACACCAGCGATCAATACGCCAGGTACGGCGAGGGTCGCATTGATGAGCTCCGTCTGCGATGGTGGCTCGATGGGTACGTTGGCTCTCTCGCCCATCTCGCTGCCATCCACCACACACACATCAATTCCTCCACACATCCGTCACCATCACGGAGACACGAAAAACAAGACACGAACCGGAAGGAGGCGCGAACGTTCTCGTACTGTCGACGGATCTCGACGAGCACAGGACCAACGACGGTGTCGTGCTTCGCCCACTAGAGGTCGACACGCAACGCAGTCAGTCAAGACCAAAACGCTGATCAGTAGAGCCACATACAGTACCCCATCAGCCTTGACATGCGCCAACGCACGAAGCGAGCGGTCAAATGCCTGCTCACCGAGGTTGGCGGCGACTTGGCTCAGCTCTTGAATCGCTCGCTCAACGCTGCTGTTGTGGGTCGCGAGAGACGCGATCAAGTCTTCGGCGGTCGGGTCGGACTGACGCCACTGGAGCACTTGTCGCACCATCGACACCGTCGCAGTGCCAGCTACGACGTCGCCCATCAGCAAATGGAGACCTGACGGTACGCGAAACGGAGCCTTGAATCACAAATCACAACGCGACCTAGTGTTACTTCAGCAGTTGCCGAACACGGCCAGCAAGGAACGTACGATGCGGCGTTCAATCTGCCAGGCAGCGTGGTCATTGACGCAGGCTGCGATGGCTGATGGCTGCAAGTGCTCTGGCGCAGTAAACGGATCAAGGACGCGCCGTGGAAAGCGCGAGTAGTGTTGCGATCCAAAACACGCAGCAGAGACGTCGAATCCACTTCCGATCTGTCGGAAACCCAAACGCCAAATGAGGACATGGTTAGAGGAATCACAACTCGACCTCTTGATCGAGAGCATTAGATACCTTGCGCTGCACGAAGCAATGACTGAGTTGCGCGAGATTGTGGGTGATATGCAGTCCGTCTTGCGTCTTGGCGGTCTTTGGGCCCAAGATGAACGCTACCAGCGCTCCGACAAGCGACGTCACGAGAGCTGCAGAGCTACCGAGACCCGTCTTGGCGATCGCCTGTCGTCCGTCGCTCTGTGCTGTTGGGACGACGCGTCAGTCGTGCGTTCTTCGCGAGACAATTGGTTGATTTGTCCTGGGGCGTTACCTTCCATGAGCGGAGGGAGAAATGGCGGCAGCTCACTCAAGTGCTCGCGACAGCAGCACAATCCCGCGTCTCGAAGCTGTTGAATACAGTGGTTAACATTCCTTGGTCGTTCACTCCACTGCGAAGCACCTCTTACCCGCGGTGCTTGAGAGTAAAACGCATTATCGGCCTCTAGACGCACGGCGACAGATCGCGTCTCGTCACATGTCGCTTTAAACGCG
The DNA here is from genome assembly GCA_022836835.1 of Pythium insidiosum. Classification (NCBI taxonomy): domain Eukaryota; phylum Oomycota; class Peronosporomycetes; order Pythiales; family Pythiaceae; genus Pythium; species Pythium insidiosum. The sequence continues at coordinate 1,372,224 of JAKVDI010000001.1, forward strand.
GCTGGATCAAGTCCTGCAAGACCGTTGATGGCGCATAACAGCGTCTCCTCGATGTGAGCATTGCGATCCGAAGACTCGCTGCCATCACCGTTCTCTTCATCAGCCACCAACCAACTCGACTTGAGCCTGCATGTAGTCTACTCACTCAAGGTCCAGCATGTAACGATCGTCGACTGTCGACTGCACAATGCGCGCGCGAATGGTCTGCGCGAACTGCGGGCTCTCGACACGAAGACGGAGCACACTCGAGGGATCCGTCGCGTGGTCCTCACCACCACCAGCAGCGTCTACGAGTGGCTGCACTGTCGAGTGGAAGCGAGCAGTGGTCGCCAGCACGAGACCCGAATGCTCCTCGTCCAGGATGAGGTATCCGCCCGTGAGCAGCACTTTCCCCGGCGCCGAGACGCGCACACCTCCACGAGCGCTCGCTGTCGTCATGATGGGGAAGACAACAGAGTCACTAAAGTGAAGAGGCAGCATCGTGTGTAGTGACAGGACCTCACTCCAAAGGAAGGAGTCCGTTCAAGCAGTCCACGGGCCACCCTGGGTCATCTCTCGACACATTGACGGTCAACTGGATAACACTGACGAATGACTGCTACGCTAGCGCCTTCGAGCGGAGAGACTGCGCCTCTCACAGCAGAGCGCAACGCAGCATTGTCGACCAACCGGACACTGAAGTTCGCTTGCATGGCGATTGCAGATCCTGACCAAGTCATGCAGCGTCAGTGCCTCCTGAGGTACTATTCTCGCGTCTTCTCGTGTCCCACAGCCCCGCATTCGACGATACCCATGTGGGCCACACCACGATGTACCGACCGACTATCACAGGGTTTGTTGCCTCTGAGAAAAGCCATTTTTTGTCAGTCAGTCTGTCTGTCCGTTCCGATGATCCACATCTTTGATCTTCAAGAGTCATCGCTATCATGGGTGCATGCGTCCATGCATCCATGCTCTGGTCTGGTCTGGTCTGGTCGCATGACTACTTGCCACGGTGTTCTCTCCGACAGACTATTAGACAAATAGACAGACAGACAGACAGATAGATAGATAGATCGTCACAGACTAATACACAACACACAACACACCCACACGCACACACACTAGTGCATCCTCTCTCAACTCTCCTCGTTCGTTGCCTGTTCTTCTCCTACATAACAGCAACACTAGCGGACCATCGTCTCCTTCTTCTTCTTCTCCTTCTTCTTCTTCTCCGTCGTCGTCGTCGTCGTCTTGATGGTCGATGACCTTGGCCCCCCGTCCATGTCTCCCCCCTCCCCCCCACTCCCCCGAGGCACTCGTTTGAAAAGAGGCGCCAGACACACACACAAAGAGAAAAAGCGAGAAACACCCTCACTCTACGAGTACCCCTGCGGACAACAAGAGCTCCACCGCACAAGACACACCAAAGACACACACACACCAGCCATGCCGTTCAGCGACGCCATGCTCTTCCTCGTCACCCTCGCCATCCACGCGCCGCTCGTCGCGCTTGCGGCCGTCGTCCGCACTGCGCTCTTCGCGCTCTTCCCGTGCCTTAGCGTAGCCTCCTTGTCGCGCACGATGACCGAGATGGCGGTGGCGGTCCTCACCATCGTCCAAGCGCTCGTCGGTGGCGGCCTCCGCTTGCTCAAGGTCGTCGCAGGCGTCGTGCTCCGCGCGCCCGTGCTCCTCGTGAGTCTCTCGCTCCAGTTCTTCTGGCTCGTCCTCGCGATTGCCACACGTGTCTGCCGACTCGTCAACCAGCTTGTCGCGGCTGTCGTCATCGTCAAGGCGCTTGTTCCACGAGCCATCGACCAGCTCGTCCGCGTCCTCCGCGCTGCGCTTCGAGCCTACGTGCTCTTGCTCCACGCCCCGGTGTTCGTCTTGCGCCTCGTCGTCGTCGTCGCTGTGCTCGTGAGACGAGTCGCCGAGCTGCTCATCGCAGCTGTGGCGCCTGCGCAGACACTCTTCCGCGCCACCAGCAGCACCCTCTTGGCCTCGCTCCACCGCCGCACTCGTGCCCCCCGCCTCCACACCCGCGTCTTCCTCCGCGCGCTGCTGTGCGTCCCAGCGATCATCTTCATCGCGGTCTTGCTTGGTCTCCGTCTCGTGCGAGTCGCGGCAGCGGTCGTCGCCGGCGTCGCCAAGCTGCTCATTCAAGCGCTGCTCGTCCTCCAAGTCCTCGTCGACGGCATCCTCAAGGCGTTGCTCTTCCTCGCCGTCCGCGCACTGCTGCTCGTCCACGCGCTCGTCACCAGCGCGTCGCTGCTCGTGCTCCGTGTTGTGCTCGTCGCTGCCACGCTCACCACCGGACTCGTCACGCTGCTCGTCGTGACCATCAGCGTCGCCGACGCGCTCGTCCGCGTCGTCTCGAACCTGCTGCAGCTCGCTGCCGCCGCTGCACTGGGCGTCCCCGTGCTCCTGCTCCGCGCGCTGCTACTCGTGCTCCGACTCGCAGCGGTCCAGCTCGCGCTCGTGTTCACCGTTCTCGCGCACGTCTACGGAGCCTTGATCCACTTCGAGAAAATGGTCGTCGGTGTCCACAGCCACGTCGACGGCGCCATCGAGTGCTTTGTCCGCTTGTTCCGCTACGTCCGCGCGGTCGTGTTCTTGCTCGTGCGCGTCGTCAGATGTGCCGTGTGGGTCGTGCGACACTTGATCTTCATCGCCGCGTTCGTTCGCCCTGGTGCCACCAAGCTGCTTATCGGAGCCGTGCGCGTCACGACGTCTCTCGTCTTCTACCTGGTGACTCGACTTGTTGCGGCGATGTATTCGGCACGACGTCGTTCAACAAGCTCCATCTCCATCTCCAGCTCCATCTCATGCTCAAGCGGAAGTTGAAGCTTATGATGAAGCTGATGCTGATACTGATGCTGAAGCTCAAGTCGAAGCTCAAGTCGAAGCTGAAAATGACACTGGGAACTGCAGCTCCAGTCTCGGTCGCCATCGCCATCGACCTTGCGCTTCAATGTACTCGATGTACTAACGTCAATCTTGTTCTCGATGTATCACATGAATATACGATCGATTCCGTTCATCCTTCACCATTCACCAATGCTCATTCTTCATCCGCCATTCGCGTACCACACACGCGACATTGCATGGTGCTCGTTCGTTCGCAGACGTTGGACGGTCCGCGCTCGATCGCCGTCCACACTCCACACAGACGCCGTCCACGCGTCCATCGGCAATTGTCTGTCTGTCTGGCTCCCCCTCGCGGATCACCACTAATCAGTTCGCCAGGGCCAGATACAGCAAGCGTCGCATTGGAGGGTTTCAGCTGCGACGGTGGCTCACTGATCACACGATTCGCTTCCTTGCGCTGCAACAAGCAACAAGTAATGACAGAACGGCTGCGCGAGATAGTGGTCAGCATGCGCAGTCCGCTGCGACCTGTAGACCGAGAAAGAACAATTGCCACAAGCGTTTCGACACGCGACGCCACGACCACCTCCCACCAAGTAGACCAAGGTCATCGGCGTCCTTGAGTGGTGTCTGGAGCTCGATTGGTGTCTGGCCCAGCTCGACTTGGACCTCTACACACAACACTCAACTGCGTTCCACGCGTATCGGAGTGGGAGCACGGCATGGTCATCCGCCTCTCAATCAATGTGCCGAGACAGCAACGGCTTCAAACTAGGAACAAGACACGAACCGGAAGGAGGTCCAAAACGTTCTTGATACCGCTTGTCGACGTCTGTCGCGACTTGGTTCAGCTCTTGACTCGCTCGCTCAATGCTGCCGTTTGGTGTCACAACCGACGCGATGCAAGGCGTCAGCGGTCGGATCCGACGGAGCTTTTCGATCATTGCACAGACAAGTGGACACACGACAAGTGTGGGAAGCGGGCGACGCGTTCGAGGCGAGGGTCGACGATGGAGAAGAAGACGTTGTAGTTGTCGTCACGACAGGAGTTCCACGTCTTCTTCTTCTTCTTCTTCTTCTTCTTCTTCTTCTTCTTCTTCTTCTTCTTCTTCTTCTTCTTCTTCTTCTTCTTCTTCTTCTTTTTCTTCTTCTCCTTCTTCTTCTTCGCTCATGCTCCTCTCGAACTCTTCGGCCGCTTCCTGCACTTATCGTGCGTCCACTTGTCTGTGCCTCGACCGATAGTCTCGTCTGGCTTGGGTTGCTGCCGTCATTGGTGCAGCATCACACGAGACCACTACGCTGCCTACGAACTCAGCCATCCTTCCTTCCTTGGTTGCCTACCGGGTGGACAAAATCCTCATGGTCGTCGGTACTACATCGCAGGCATCTCGTCAAGAAGGTACTGTACTGTCCAGAGTTACTGTCATCGATGTCCCCCCAGACGCACCTCATTCCGATCGGCAGGAAGCAGAGCTGCGCTGAGCCCATCGTGATGCGCTCGTGGCCACTGTCGGGTCAGAGCCACCGCGAGAGGTGTCTGTTGGTGTCTGTTGGTGTGTTGGATGTTGGCTGTGGGTTGGGTACAGTTCAGTGAGACTAGGACGGCTGGGTCTGGTTGGTGTGGTACCACACTAAGCGACGGTTTAAACGTGGAGACTGGGGCTGTGTGTGATCGTTTTTCGTGTTTGCCGCCAACGGAGCTCCTGACGACGCGAAGATGACGACGACATCAGGCGCATCCAACGCCACGCCACAGCAACAACAGCAGCAGCAGATGCAGCAGATGCAGCGTATCCAGCAGCAGCTGCAGATGCAGATGCACATGGCACGCGTCCAACAGCAGCAACAGCAGCAGCAGCAGCAACAGAAACAACATCCACCGCAGACAACAGCGCTGCCGAACCAGGTGCGATGATGACGCAGTGGTGTTCGAGCTCTCGTGCATCTCTCAGTGTCTCTATGAGCATACGGCAGATGCATGCCACACCAGCAACAGCACCACCTCCAGCCACAGCAGCAGCAGCAGCAGTAGCTCCACCGACAAGTTCAAGCACAGCGGTGGCGACTCAGCTCCAACAACGCGCCGCCGCGGCTGCTCAGGTGCGAGAGCGTCGGCCGTCTCGTGTCGCTTGCTTAGGATGGATGGATGGACATCTCATGAGTTGGTGCTCCATAGTTTCTCACGACAAGTCAGCGGAAGCCGACGTTCCGAGACGTGCAGACGATGCTCGAAAAGAACGACGCTGCGCTTCGAGCGTGGTCCTATCTGCATTCGCAGCAGCGTGCGTCTATTGCTGAACACTGTGGCCATTGATGACGAGTGATCGCACTGATTGACTGCGGTTGCCAACAGCGCCCAAGCACCACGTGGCAGAGCACAAGGCGTGGGCGCACAAGTGCGTGCAGCTTCGCCAGCAGATCGGCACGAGACTCGAGGTGCTCGCGTCGCTCGCAGACAAGCAGATCGCGCGCGAAGACGCCAAGGACAAAAGCAAGACGCCGCCTCCATCGTCGGCCTCTTCGACCGCGTCGTCCACAGCAGGACAACCGCCGGCTCGTGCGAGTCAGGGGAAGAAAGTGCCCAGCAAGGCCACCGCGACAGCTGCACGACAGGCTCAAGCGCAGCAGAAAGCAGCGCAGCGCGCCGCCGCTGCTGCCGCGGCAGCCAAAGCCAAGTCGTCGACTCCACCTCCTCCCCTTCAGCCTGTCCTCTCCCCTCAAATGCCAAACACTGGCGCCGCATCCTCCACAGGTACGCGCCGATCGTTGGATGCAAGAACCTCGTGGGATAGTCTCATGTGATTGTCTCCAGGCTTTGCGCCGCCATCGTCTGGTGCGATGGCGCCCATGCAAATGTACTTTGCGGGGTCTTCCGCGCCTTCCATGGCGCCACCGAGCGCCATGAGCGCAGCTGCGACTGCGAGGAGTAGTGCCATGTCGATGCCCATGGCGATGCCTCCACCGACCAGCGCGAGCGTCAGCGTCTCGTCTTCGGGAATGCTGCCGTCCAACACGAGCGCGGGCATTGCGTCCTCTGCTCCGATGGCGACCACAACGGCACCGAACGTGTTCCCGATGCAGGCACCTCCAAGTCTGTACCCGACGATGTACGACATGGGGATGACCGGCCAGAACGCTGTGTTCATGGCGCAACAGCAACAGCAACAGCAACAACGGCAGCAGCAGCAGCAACAACAACAACAACAACAACCGCAACAACCGCAGCCTTCACCTCAGCAACAGCAACAACAGCAGTTCATGATGAGCTCCATGGCGCCGTCTCCGTTCATGGGGATGCAAATGCCCAACCCTTCGATGGGAATGTTCAACCCAGCGATGTTCATGAACGCGGCAGCGGCCAGCACTGGCGCGATGCAGCTTCCCAGTGACCCGTTCAACGCGTCGTTCCAGTTCCCGACGGCTCAGGCGTTCAACCCCGCGATGATGCCTGGCTTTGGAATGACCGCGCCGCAGATGATGATGGGCGCCATGCCCATGATGAACCCCATGGCCTCGTATGCCATGAACATGCAACAACAGCAGCAACGGCAGCTCGCGCAGCCGACTCCCATGCGCAACAGCTCCACGACCAGCGGCACTGGCGACGCGCTGAGCGCCGACAGCGACGATGGCAACATCTTTGAGGGACTCCCAGACGACGCGTTTCTCTCCATGCAATAGAGTCATCAGGATGTCGCTGTGAGACGCTCGTAGTCGCTGCGCAGTAACGCGTAAAGCTGCTCGCGGCGCTGCGGCAGTCGATGGGACGCGTCGAGACGGTGACGCAGAGCCGTGGGCAGGTGCGCGGTCGCGCCGGCAGTGATGCGTCCGGCGCAGCGTGACGCTCCAAGTAGAAGCTCGATTTTCTTGGCATCGTCGAGTCGTCGAGGCGGCAGCAGCACCACGCGCGTGCTCGCGTCGATGAGCAGGTCCCGCAACGACGGTCGCGATCCGCGGGACGCGATGGCGCTGACGTTGTCGGTCGTTGCGAGTGAAGCGGCGATCTGCCTCGCGAGCTGCAGACTCGCTCGGCTTCGTGACTGTGGGGAGGATGGAGGCAAGTGACGAGGTGGAGAGATCTCGACTGATGGCGAAGACGACGCCGCGGGGATGTCGATGCCAGTGATCCGTCGATGAGGTGACAAAGCGACGGGTGCGAATGGCGAGAGAAGCAGCGGCTCAAGGACGATCGACGGCTGGAATAGCGGCGTCGATGTCGCGTAATCGCCACCGTCGCAGGCTCGGTACCGCTCTAAGAACTGGACTCTCGACCAGGACGACGCACTGGGACCGATAATCTTGTCGTACTCAAAGAGCTCCTTGTGCCGCTCAAAGAACGATGCCGCTGGCGATGACATAGCTGCACTCGCTGGCGCCACCCACGATCGTGTCTCCTCCGTTCCCGGCTGGTCGCGTGAAGCGACACGATTTGTGTTGTGTTTGAAGCGTCGCCCCATGCGCCAAACGAAAACGACTGACTGGAGAGAGAGAGAGTGTGTGAGAGAGTCAATTTGAGACGATGGCAAGAACCGCAACAAGCTCTCAGGCTCAGCTATCGAGTCCTGCGATCTCGTCATTGGCGACGTCCAGCTCCGTCGTGCGCATCGGAAAGAGCTCGTTCTCTCCCGGCGACGTGTACGTTGAGTGTTTGCTCCCTGCCATCCGCCGTCGAGACGCCAGTCCCCAGCGTCCCAAGTCTTCCTCACTTGGCGCCGATGCCTGTGATCCCGAGGCGTCCGTCGACGCTGACGTTGAGGCGCTGCCGCTGGCCAGCCACCCTGTCGTGCTGCGCGCGCAGTCCGAGTGTCTCTCGCTGCAGAACGGCAACGACGTGTGTGTCCTCGAGGACGAGGACGTCCAAGAAGACGTCGTGCAGGTGACGGGCAACGCCGCGGAGCTCGTCTTCCCGTGTCGCAACATCTTCCGCTTCCTCGTGCTTTTCATCAAGAACATGGAGCACTTTGTTGAGCTACAGGTCGAAGTGCTCGACGATCAACAGAAGTACCGCCACATTCGGCTCACGAACGCGCGATCACTCGCCAAGATCGAGCCCAAGACGTGCCAGCTCCCGCTTGTGATGGGAACCGCGCCCGGGTGGCGGTACCTCTGCATGGACCTGCAGGATCTCACGCAGCGCGCATTCGGCTCGCGACACGTGACGACGACACAGCTGCGGGTCGCTGGTCGATGCCGTCTCCTGCGCGCCTTCTTCCAAGACGAGCGGTATGCGGACAGCGAGCTGCCATCCTACTTGACGTTTCTGGGCTAGCACATTACAGACAAGCAGCGATGGAAACCCAATGTGTATCCTACTTTCTTCCAAAACTAAAGATCCCTTACGTCTGTCTACGTGATGCCGTGTGCTTGCCTAAAGATGAGAGAGGTTAATCGCGAACTGGGGTTCGCGCTGGTTACGCTGGCGCGACACTTCGCTGAAGATGCGGTGGCCCACCCACAGCGACTCGAGGTAGCGGAAGCGGGCTGCATCCAAACGCAGTGGGCGACCTCGTTGAAGACCAACGTCCTCTTCACCGTGGGCGTCAACGTACGGGCAAGGAAAGTAGGCTGCCATGCTACCACCAATGATCGCCACGCGGCACTGATCAAGCAAAAGCACGACGCCCACACCACCACCACATTCAGCTGCATGCCTTGTGCATTCACCGACCGTCGGACCATGCTGCACGAACGGCCGCGCGCAACACGAGTCACCACAGCACAAAAACTCGCCACAGACAAGGCAAAGTCCTGGATCGCACGGCGTCTTGTCACAACGCTTGCACTTCTGTCCTGAGAGCATGCTATACAGCTCATCGTACTGGACCGGAAGATCAATAAGCCGGGGCTTCGTCACCATGTCACGCAAAATGAACATGCTCGCGACGTAACCCTCACCACATCCTTCAGCATGTTCGCACTTGTCTCCATTCTTTGCAATGCCGAGAGAGCTCTTGCTGTTGATTCGGTCAACGCACCACTTCCAGACCTGGTCGAAAACGGGTTGAGGACACGTTGCCACGTCTGACATACTCGGTATAATCGGTTGTTTCAACTCGGTCGACGTGGCCCCATCACTTGTCAAGCACCGCCAGAAAAGTTTCATCCGGCGCGTTAGCAGTGCATTCGCGCTCCTGACCCTTTCGATCCTGGACGACAAATCTTTTCTTGTCAGAGGCTTCAACCGCTCGTCTGGTTCACAGTTGAGGATACGCTGAACGAGAGCTAGAATGGCATGCTCTTCCGGGCTCGATTCAGCGGTCTTGCTCAGAAGTACCGCCAACTGCTCCTTTTGGTTCTGCTCCACGGGCGAAACGCTGATCGTACGGCCACTGCGAGTCTTACGGCTTGTCTCATTTCGCGCACTTGGCAACTCCACGATCGAGTACTTGTCTTGAAGCAGCGATCTTTCATCATGCTTCGACTGGACGAAAAACTCCGCGTAGACACGCTGCACCAAGTCGGCAGCACTGAAGACAGGGATAAATTGCCAGACTGTTGAGAGTGAATCCGCGATGACCGAGGAGACAACGAATGATGTGAATGTGTCAGCAACCAGAAGACCCAGGATGGTGCCACGCAAGCAGGCATCAATCGACCCAAGCACCTTCGTGAACTTCCGGTATTCCCGCTTGGTTTCAACATTGATGGGGCAGCATCGTTTTGCAGTCTCCCAGATTACCTTCGCATCCTCACTGTGCTCAAGCAGACTGAATGACCACCGACAGAACTTTGTGACTGCAACAAGTGAGGAGAACTCCTTGTCCAATGACGGCGGGCACTGATCAATCAGTGGATCGAACGCTGAAATATTACCGTCTTCCATTTCCTGTTCGAGAGCCAAAAGGAATGACGACAACGTGAATGCGCATGAGGACCAAAGAAAAGGAGCGCCTTTTTCGAGACTGCCATGAGGCTCCCACAGGGTGTCCTCGTAGTATTCACGCCACAAGTCGTGGATCTCACCATCATCATCACCGAAGTCACCATCGCGGCCTAGCACAGTTCGACACCAGCCAGGTAGCTTCAGCTGGGAGTCGACGACATCGTACCATCGGGGTGTGAGTTTTTCTGAATGAACTAGAGCCTCGTTACAAGCTCCGGCTTGTGCAATCACGGGGAGTCCCTCCTCCAATCCACTCGGATCAGATGTGGGGATGAGAAAGTTGCACAAGCTCTTGCAAAGAGGACACAAGAACTGTGTCATCGCCGAGTCTGGATCAATTGCTTGGACACCATCAAAATCTTCACCACGTGTAGCCTTCTCATCAAGTGATCGGATGTACCGCTCGAGACAATGAATATGAACTGCATGCTGGCACGTTCGGATGTGAAGTCCACAAGGGGTAAGGAAGAGCTTCAGATTCTCTGGACTGTGATCAACATGATCATGATGGTGGTGATGATGATGGTGGTGGTCATGAGCTTGATGGTGGCGATGATGGTGAGGAACAAGACGTCTTTCCTCACCCATTACATCATCGTCTTCAGCTTCGCTCTCGATCGTATTTGTTGCGGTATTTCGAGCATCACGAATTCCACGGAGCTGTGGTGACGTCCCTTCACGCGCTCCTCGTTCTGTTGCATTCCCAAGACGCAGACCATTGGGCAAGAGCTGAACTGCATCCCGTAAATCCAATACGCCTTCGAGCACCTCGAGTTCTTCATCAGTTTGGAGAAGCTCGCCACCCAGCACTCCAAGACCATTCATTCGTCTCCCTCTCTGGGGTCGAGGCGGTTGAGCACCTCCAACACCTCCGGCATCGGCATGTGGTAAAGGAGGATCCAAAGTGAACTCATCATCAAATTCTTCATCAAGATACCATTCTGGAAACTGGGCAGCAAGGCTTCGAAAGCCAACTGGAGGGCTGTCTGGAGTGTGCAGAGTAGCCCCAGAACACAAATCCATCTTCTCCACGAGTTGTCGAACTTGGGTTCGTACACGTTCGCCGTCCGCGTGAAGTGCTTCGTCGGAATCTGGTCGGAACGCGCCCGATAGCACAGTCGATTGGTGCACATAAGCAGCGACACCCATCTCGCGTTGATGAGAGCTGTCGTGGCAAAGGATACACTTGTGACCTGTGTCGTCTTCGCTACTTATTCTCGGCCGCTTGGCATCGTCATCAGTGCTTTCGGTGGACGCGCGGCGCTTTCCCAACCGACTGGTGTCGGCGTCGGGGTCAACAATACCATCGACTTCATCATCGTCTAATCCGTCATCATCTTCCCCATCACAATCCATCCCAGCCATCATCGCTTGGAAGGCTGCTTGTTGACGTGCCATCGCTTCAAGAGCCCGTTTCCGTGCTTCATCCTTCCGCTGCTCCAATGTCTTTTCTCCACCACAAACCGATTCGTTTGCTGACATCGATTCCGAAGTGCTTTCTCGATCTTGACTCTTCACACTTGCATCCTGAATATTCTTCAGTGCATCAGCACATTTGCTGGAGAACTCTTTGCCCGCCCACAATAGCCACTCCAAAGTACCTGCTTGTTCATCATCCAATGCCGTCGCAGACTTCTTCTCCAGCTGAAGAAGCAGTGACAAGACGGATGTATTGTCAAATGAGGCGTTTGGCTGAGCAATGAGATCCCAAAAGGAACTATCCGTGTCCCGCGACGAATACATCGCATACACAAGTACGTGCAAACACGTCGAGATAACAGCATCCGATATCGGCATTGTTCCCGCATTTGAGCTGCTCTGAGAATCTTGAACGATACGCCACAGGAGGAAGTGAAGAATCGAGATGGTGCTGTTGCAAACGAGGACCTTCTGAATCGGACGAAGAAAAGAGAGCGGTTTCCGAGGTTCTTCCAAAGGCGTTGGTGGGCGCTCGTTTTGTTGTCGCTGTTTCCTTTTGAGCTTTCGATGCGATGCCCATCGGTCACGGGCGAGCTCATGAGCTTCACGGTTCAAGTGCAAGAAATAGGGATTGTAGCGATCAAGCATACCATCCTTCAGTTCGTAACGACCAGGCTCAAGCCCGGAAGGCGGATTGAATGTGGCAACTCTTGATAACACTTCCTCGAGACGGGGAACAGCAACGTCATCCTGACCGGTCGGAAGAACAGCAATGTCTGCCAGACGGCTGAAGGAATATGATTTTGCGCAGAGATGTTGGACCATCTCTTCCTCGATAAACTGAACTTCGTACTCAGCACCGGTCGTGCTCGGCAAACTTGTTCCAAGCACGATAACAAGCCGGAGAAGCTCTTCGACTAAGAGCAACTGCTGCGATTCTTCGATTCCTTCTTCGGCTTTCGAGAAACCAAGGCTTGCGGCCGATCGAGGAGCTTCCTGAGCGTCTTTGTCACTGCCAGGGCGGGATCGGAAAAATGAACCAAGTTGGAATCGATCGGCCATCAGTGTAACGACAGCATCGGCGCCAAGCAAAAGTACCCCAAGCTGCATCAGAAAGATATCGGCGTCCCTATAATGGATACAATAAGGAAGCGCGGAATAGTTGTAAAGTTGTGCCATCATTGTCTCATCACCGTTTCGACGCCACAAATTTGAGTGGATCTGTGATGCCATCACGAGACTTCGAAGCGGCAGCTCAATCAGCTCCAGCTTGTCTTCGATTGCCAGGCTGTTAAATCCAAACACATCGATGACGCCCTCCGAGCTCAGCTTCTCCGATAACCAATCTTGATGAACCAAAACAACGCGAAGTGATGCCGCCAGAAAGCGATGGAGTGGAATGTGGAGAGATGTTGGAGCACCGGCAACGTTATACTCGTAGCCAGTGATAGGCATAGCCAAGCCCCCAGGCGCACTCTGACCGTCAAATGAGATCAGGTCGGACACCGTCGACATCGACTTCAACGCATTACGCTTGTTAAGCGATCTCGATGATGATATCGTTGCTTTCGTGATGACTTGAGCAATTTCTGGGATCGATCGAGACCACTGACGCATTTCTTCCCCATTGACACCATTCCACGCAACGGGATATATGGAGTGGACACGGATACCCAGATTGAACATCGCTAGCCAGCTTTCTGACTCATATTCGACGTGACTCTCATGAACACCTCTTCTTAGTTGGGGGTCACCGTTCTACACGACAGAGATCAGTATGATGAACAGGAAAGGAAAAGCAAATCCACGACGGCCGAAACATACCTGAAGATATGACAGGCAGCTGATCCACAGTGAAAGATTCTTCGGGTCGCCGACTAGTTCACCTGGAATAGAGCCGTGACTGAAGACATACTCGAGATCGTCGATACAGTGCTGCGACAGCTACGAGTTAGATCTCCAGACACCAGGTTACATACATACGTTCACAGGAACATACCTTGTACTTCTGCGCACTCACTGCCTTGTGTTCAACATTTAAGGATTGATCTGACGGGTTAACAGCCGTAGAGAGCACGTGATCCAGTGCCGAGAGAAGTTCAAACACGAGCCGGGGCCTGTCTGGATGCTTCTCCATTTCAGACTTCGTGTAATCCTTCACCAGATGTGGTACCGTCAAGAACTGCACCGCAAAATCGAAGATCGAGTCACTCATATTTCCCAATCCATTCAAATAGGACTGAGTCATCAAGCGATAGGATCTTGCATACTCTTCCAACATTTGCTTTCGAAAATTCTTCTTGAGCATGTGCTCTCGTAGTAGAGCGTGACTCATCCGGGCAGTTCGAACACGTAGGGCGCAGTCCCACCTGACAAGAAGTCCCAGGGTTGAGGACTTCACTGGCTGCTGGTCCAAGTACCGCTTCGTGAGTTCGTTGCATGCATCTCGGATGCTTGAATGCCGGTTGAAAGACCGACTGAGGGAGGCTGCACGTAAAAACTCTTCGATGAACACATTGTCTGCACATGAGTTTGCTTTTGCGCCAGCCAAATCAGTCAGATTTGCATCGACGTGAAAGCGGAATCGACGTTGATGAATCAGTTCGATTCCTACAGCCCAAAGCCGAACATTCTCATCTTCCTTGACGAGCTTCTTGATCATGCTTGTGGCAGCAGGGTGAAGGCGAACACCAGTGACCCCAAGCAGATCTCGACTCGAGAGTTTTGGATCTATAACTTCAGATAGCTTGTGAATGGGTCGAATGCGTTGACGCCGACTCTTCTGCAAAGCTTCTGACACGAGGTGACTCAATCCGTCAGACGCCATCGTAATACCTCGAAGCCACTCCAACACTACTGGAAGGGACTCAATCTGGGACTGCCACCACTGTGGTGTCAGCGAAATGTTCAGTGAACGTCTCGATAGATCGCCCACTGGTGCTGCGCATCCCAACAATGCAAGGTTCGCGAGATCCGTGTCGCCAACTCGATCGACTTCAGTTGCAGCCGCATGCGCCATCGGTGGTGGGAAGTCGAAAACGGCATTCAAGTCATTCACAACATCTCGGAGGAGATGAACGTCATCGTTGTGCAGTCGGATCGTGAAAGATACAACTGGGCTCTCAGATTCCGATGAAGGAGTTGCAAGATCGACATCAGTGCCAGCGACAGCAGACTCGGGTTCTGAACGTCGAGATCCACGGCGAGAGCGACGCGTCGTGCCCACGGTTTGCTGGCTACCGACGCTGTCTGATGCAGATAATGGTTGTGATGACGCCTGTCGACCTCGACGCGATGGAAGTGCCAAGTCCGTGAGCACGTGTGGAGGGATGTCATGGGTGAACTTCTCCAGTGCTTCGGCGAATTGGAAGCCGTGCTCGATACCCATGAGTACTTGATGAACTTGATCCACAACAGCATCGATCACCGCAGGAGCAACTGACGCCATAGGTTTCGGGAGTGAATCCAAGCTCGTCGCATGTGCATCTGTCTCTTCGTCAGGCACACCTGGATGCCGCGTACAAAACCCAGAGCGTTTCCATGCCTTATCTCACACACAATGTGAGGTCGCATGCACTCACTGACTCATCAACAGCTCATGTACTTACGTGAGGATCGCCGCAGTCACAAGAACTGCCGGCCGTTGTGCGCTGAAAGTAGACATCATGGCCTGTGTGATCACTAGAGGTGCCACAAGCGCGTGAGCTAATCCAATTCAATCCAATCGAAGGCAAGGCAGCACACAATTACACACCCGTGCATGAAGCAGTCCTTGCAGATGACACACGTCGAGTCGACTTGGCAGTCGCGGCAACTGTATGCAATCTCGTCGGCTGCAAAGATGACTCCACAGATCCGTCGTCTCGTGGACGCCGTGAGCCGCGTGAGGATCTGCGTCGGCGAGAGCGATCGATCCTTCCCAGACCCACAAAACGCCGTGAGCATCGCATCGAGGAACGCTGGCAATGTGAGGTCCGATGGAAGCGAGCCAGCGAGCGCCAGCGTGGACTGCGTGAGGAACCGAATGAGCTCCACGAGCTGCTCCTGTCCGCTGCGCTGCGCACTCGAGGACGCCGTGTCCTCGTCGTCATCGTCCGCTGCGTCGGCCCCGACGGCGCGCTTCTTGCTCTTCTTGCTGTTGGCCGCGTGTGGTGCCGTGACCTTGCGACTGCTGCTACTGCTGCTACTGCTGCTGGCCTTGGCCTTGGCCTTGCGTCCACGCAGCGCGACCATCTCTCTCGTCTTGCTTCAACTGTCTATCGATCGTTGCACTTGTCTGCCGCGTCAACGCACACAGCAATGGACCAACGTTCTCTCTTGTTGGCGAGCTCTGCTGACGCTTCTTCCTTCCCAACGTCCAACAGACAGAGGTGGCAAGACGCCAACAACGACGACCAACCCAGCCGCCCCGAATAGAGCGCGCTCCTGTGCCGTCCAACAGATGCGCCGACCGAGACACAATCGAGCGACATTCGGAAGACCTGTCATGGTGCGACGACCTTTCGAGATCTTGTGCGACACTCGGCGATCGCGAATGGAAATGGAACAGATTGATGTCGCAGTCAATGCACAAACCGTCATTGGACGCCGGCGACGGCTGTGTGTGCGCGTCAGAGAGGCAGCTGAGCGGAATCCAGGAAAGAAGCTCGTGGAGCGACGGGTGCGCGTCCCCCAAGACGTTGGTGGCGCGAAGCCCGTACACGTCGCGTCCATTGCCATCAGGAGTGCCGTGTCATCAGTTGTCATTGAGCTATGGTCGCCAGCAGACGACAGAGAAGACCATCTTTACGGGTACATCGGTGCGGTTGAAGTAAGTATGGATGAGCTACGTGCAAGCGCAGGACAAGGTCGATGGTTTCGCTTGGATCGAACGCAAGACTCGTATCCGCCGAGTATCAACGGAGGCTCATCGTTGGGCGGAGACGTGTTCGTGACTGTACTTCTCTCGGACAAAATGAACGATGACATTGCAGCGCCGACTCGCGGAGCAGATCTTCGTTCGAACACTGATCATTTTCGATTTGTGTGGCCGGCGCGAGCGATTTCAAAGCGGTCACGATTGCGCTCTATCAACATCGGCGAGATCACACACGAGGTAGGGTCAAGGTGTGCTGCTTCACCGCGTGAACTCATGCACGATGTGGCGCAGGGTCGAGTTGAGGTATTGCACACATTTCTTGAAGATACTCTTTCGGGCGACTCCCGATCGCTGGTGCATCGCTCGAGCGACTACAAGGGCACGGACGTGCACCAGAGAGCGATGGTGCTGACCCAATTTGCATGTCAGTACACCATGCACTGCGTCGATCAGTTGCAAACACATTCGAGGTATGCAGCATGCAAAGGATACCGATACCATAAAGATATGGCTCTAATTGTCTGAATGCATTGCAGTGCGTTGGAAGAACGACTGCGAAAACTCCACCTGAAGAGAGATCAACTAACTCAACAACGTAAAAGCTTGTCAAGGAAGAAGTCTTCTCGATCAAAGGAACTAGAGTTGACAATGAGCGCATTGGACGACATCGACAGGATAGTGAGCCAGTTGGCTGATATCAATGCCTTGAGTGGGTCGTCTTCGAAATGTTGAACGACTCTTTTCACACAATTACGTCACGACTTCAGAGATTGATGTTTGCCAAACTATTTGGAGGCGCCAGAGGTTGGATTCTTTGATGCTCCACCTTTCCGTTGCTCCTTGAGCTGGCGCATACGCTGCACTCGTTCGCGTTTCTGCGCTAGTTCTTTTTGGTGCGCTTCTTCAAGCAACCTTTTCGCCTCTTCCTTCTGCTTCCGTGCGGCTTCTCGAGCGTGCAGTTCTCGCTGCGCTCGATCTTCTCGCAGTTTCTGTGCTGCCTCTCGCCTCTGCTCATACGACGATGTCGAGCGCTCCCGCGTCTCGGCAGTAGCAGCGCTATCTTTCCGACTTCGAACTGCAGCTGCTGTAGAGCGAGGGTCATGTGACGCACTCGCTGCCTTGGGATTCGATGTCGTGGTGTGGCTGTCGCGTGATGCCACATGGCTCTCACGACGATGAGAAGTTGGTGGATCATCCTTCTCATGACGCTCGTAGGAAGTACGAGTGAGAGTGCGTCTTCGACTTGTCGTGGGTGCGCGAAGAAACGAGCGCGGCGGTGGCGACAGCGTTTCAGGCGTTGTTGGCTGCACAACACAGCATCATCAGTGTCGCATGTATCGCTTGACTCGATAACAGGTTCTACCTGCGCATTGCTCTGGTTGTCGAGTGCAGGCGTCACTTCTTCCGGTTCCTTTTTACCCTCTTGCGATGGCAGCACTTCAATGGCAAGTACCTCAGGATTATCGTCTTGCCGCTCTTCGCCTGGTGTGGACGCCAACTGCAGTTGGTCGATGGCCGTATCAATCTCATCCACAAGCGCCTGGTTGCTGACGGGCGGTGACGTCGAGTGCGAAGACTGCAGGTCGCCACTGCTGCGGCAATATCCCGCGTTCTCCTAAGGAATCCAGTCATCCATCGATCAGCGACGTTGCGCACACCACACCAGCCACACGCATGCCACGCACCACAAGCTGTGCGACGTGGTGCAATTTGTCTGCGATATCTTGCGACAGAAAGATGTACTCGCCGTCGCTCTGCATGCTGTTGTACGCCTCGAGAATCAGGTCCTCGACGGCTTCGACGGACGGCAACGCGTCATCGGGCGTCGGACTCTCGCCACTGCCGGCGCTCTGAGCGCCCCTCATACTTGCAAACGTTTGGCGAGCGAGCGCCGAAGGACAGCAGTCGCTCGTGTCGAGAGAGAGAGAGGTGCTGCTGCCTGTCGTCGTCTCGTGTGCTGATGGAGTGATGACTGTTCCAATTCTCCAGCCAAAACGCCAGTGTTATGGAGGGCGGGAACCATCGCATTAGACGGGGATTGGTGAAGCAGCACAAAGCAATCTCAATAATGAAAAATTAGGAAAGAGGGATCGTGAAACGAAGATGGCGGTGGTGTCTACACGGCATTTGCTCGCTGGAGCTTGGCGATCGCCTCGTTGTTCACGGCTGACGTCGGGCGTCGAGTACTCGCTTCGGCGTCGGCCAGCTCGCCACCAAAGACCGGCTGCAGATACGCGACATCAAACGTCTGCCACGAGCGGAAGAACGCCCCAGTTACCGACTCGCGGTGGGAGACCGCCGACGCCTGGCGCGCGACTGGCGGCGGTCGACCTGTGCCGTCCCAACGATCCTCGTCATCTTCCTCCGAGCTGTCGCGGAACTGAGGTCGAGGCGTCAGCACCGTATCTGGGTCAATTTCGTCCGCATCGATTCGTGGCATCTCAGCCAACGACGGACGTTGGTCCAAGCTGCTGCGGCCGACGACGAAGTGCATCGATCCGCGATGCTTGGCGCGTTGAGGGTGCGAAGATGCACGTCGAATCGTTGGTCGCTCATCGGACGAGCTCGTGTCAGTGTCTGTGTCGGCAGCACGGCGCTTCGAGGCGTCAGTAAGTCCCAGTAACGCCAGGAACGGCCCTGTCAAGCCGCCGATGACGATCGTGGTGAATAGAACGACCATCAACGTCGTCGACTCGATCAGTTTGCGATGTGAGTGGCCGTTTACGCCCTTGTAGTTCCAGTTCTTCGCAAGTGCAAACGCAATTGAGCCACGGAGCCCAGCGAACCAAATCACAGCCATGTACTTGCACGAGATCTTGTCCTTGCCCGTGCGGAAGCAATTCGAGAGCCCGAGCAGCGGGTAGATATTGAAGAAGCGACCCACGAGACACGCACCGAGCGTGAGGCCGATGAACGGCCAGTCGATGTCATCAACCTTCAGCGACGCGCCTGCGTGACGACCGGCGTGGCCAGCGAAGAGCAGAACCACTGACGTGCCCATGAAGACGTACACCAGACTCTCGCAGATGAACGACATAGTGTGAAGCAAGTGCGTGAATGCATGCTGCGCCTCCTTCGAGATCGTGTGGAAGTGGTAGTGCGCGGTCATCGTCCCCGAGAAGAAGAGCGCGACGATGCCGCTGAGGTGCAGGCTGTCCGCGACGAAGTACGTGAGCAAGCTGAAGATGGCGCAGAGCGAGATCTCGTACGATGGGAAGTAGCGCAACGTCGCAAACGCTGTGCGCTTGAGCAGGAATGCGCCGCACATCGTGATGACCATGCTGACGAGCAGAGATCCCACAAACATCCCACCAGTGTTGGCGGCGACCAGGAACAGCTCCTTCGCACTCAGATCAATGTCTGGCTTCCACTTGGCGAGCGTCTGGTACAGCGCGATGGCGACCGCGTCGTTCAGCACGCTTTCGCCAAACACGAGGTTGAAGAGCAGCGGCGGCGCGTTGAGCTTGTTGAAACACGCGAGCGTCGCCACGGGATCGACAGCGCTGATGAGCGATCCAAAGAGAAACGCCTCGACCCATGACAGCGGCGTCACGATGCCATAGACGCCCGCGAGGTAAAGCGCTCCGCCTGTGACGCACGTCGCGATAACTGTTCCAAGCACGGCCGTGCTCATGATGGCGGGAAAGTTCCGGAAGAACGCTTGGCGCTTGAGCGAGAAGCCGCCCTCGTAGATGATTGGAGGCAACAGCACGTCGAAGAAGAGGCTGTTGCTGAGGTTCATGTGCTGGTGCAGCGAGTCGCGGCGGCCTGTCGCCACGAGCACGAGCCCGACGGCGAGTCCGAACATCAGCGCGAAGCCGCTCTGCGAGATGATCATGCACGAGTAGCGGTCGAGCATGAACGATGCCATGACCAGCACGAACAGCATGAGCAGCACGAGCACGGCATCCTCCATGGTGACCGGCCGACGGATGTGCTGGGGAATGGGGATGGTGCGTTGGTTTGTTACCCCCCAACGAAAACCAACTCGCCAACTCATGGACGCACCTGCCTGATTTGTGCACCCACGAACGGGCGGGCTCGGGTCGGGTCAGATGGGTCGAACACAGAGGAGAAGTTTAGAACCCGTTAAGAAGTCAGGACGACGCAAGTTAGAAATGGCTACATTTCTAATCGTGAGCGTGCAGAAGTGTTAGTTTGGGCGTCTCTTGGCGACCCGAATGGGCGACACACGAGGTGCCGGCTTGCGGATGAAGCGGAAGTACGCCATGACTGCTGCAGCGACACTAAACGAGTACCTGGCAATCAAACGCAGTCAGGGGATCGCTCGGTAGGATCCACCAACAAGACACAAAGACGCACCACGTCGCAGCATAACCAGCGTGCTTCTCCGGGGTCATGTAGAACTCAAGGTAGCTGCCGATTTTCTTGCGCAGCGGGTGGTCGAGCGCTGCCTCCGCGTTATCGTCGTCTTCAGCTGCCTCAGGATTCAACAGTGATACATGATCGGATCTTCCATGGAGGACATCGATTGTGGCTTGAACTTACCCAATGCATCCAAAATCACAGGAAGAATTGTCTCCTCGACTCCCATGGCGTCAGCCATCTCATCGTGATTGAGATAGAAAAACTGGCGTCGGCTCATGTCGTTGTCAGGCGTGAATTGACCTTTCTGTACAACACAAATAATCGCAGCGAGTGTCATCGATAAATGATCGTCAGAGACAATTGTGATGTTTCACATACCGATTCACCGTGGCGGAGCACGCCTACGACCTCAAACTCTCCATCCTCTTCCTTTTTTTCGCGAGCAATGTGCACCTCCAACAGCTTACGAGGCAACCAGCCGCGGTTGATAATAATGGGCGAGCTTCAAAAAAGATGAGCTATCGTTGGGTACGCAGAATCACGATGTGATGTACAAACAGATCCACGAACCCGTTATCTCGTTCCAGCAACGAGTAGATGTAGCCGCCCGATTTGGGAGTTGCAACGCTATCAGTTGATTCAGCTGGTGCTGAGCGAGGGTCTGTAGCAACGGCCATGACAGATGAGACCCCATTCGAAGTCTTGTAGCGTCATTAACACGTACATAGGTAGAACGTGCTGTTCGGCTTGTAGTGGCCCTTGACACGGAACTGGCAAAACTCGGGCACATCTCTGGTTCCACAGAGCCGAGAGTCAGGTCCGTTCAACCGCATTCGCCCAACACGGAGTGAGACTTACAGCTCTGTGTGAGCAGTTGCGTACTCTGGCAAGTCGACGACGTTGTGGAAGAGCTGCTTCTTGCGTTGTTCGATCATCTCCACCTTCCAGAAGTATCGCTGCGTCTGCATGCAGAACAAACACGTAAATCGTATGCAGACATCTCCAGTCGGACAACGGCAGCGACACATACCTGCCAGACTCCAAGCCCTGCAGTTCCTGCCACCTGGACACACAGACGGAGTGTTGTCATGATCTCCGTTGGTGCCCGTGAGATGCATCAAACGGACGACTCACAATGACCGAGAAGAACGCCACTCCTGCGTAGCGCGAGAACGTGCCTTCGGCTTCACCAGCTCCGACATTCTCTCCAGTCGACAGCCAGCGAGCAGCAGTGCGCTGCACTGCATCGCGACGCACCGCGAGAGCTCGGCGAGTCGCAAGCGCGCGCAACATCTTTCTCGTCCTCAAATGGGCCGCAAGTGTTGGCTGATTGGCAGTCATTGAAGGGGGGGACACTTCGCCAGTGTCACTCTTTTGAAGATGGCACTCTTCGTAATTTACCTCATTGGTGGCCTGCCATACAGTATCTTGGGGTGAACATGGCCACAGACGCAGCGCAGGGCCACGTGCTCGGCAACTTCCACACGTACTACAGCTTCAACCCTGCGAATGAGCGGCTGCGCTTCATGGACGCAGAGACGCGCCGTGCGCTTCGCAATGGCCTGCTCTACTCGGAAGGGCGCCGTGACACGGCGACGATCCTCGACGTAGGGTGCAATGAAGGTGAGCCGCAAGCCAAACGGAGCCACTGAGGCATCCCTCCTTGCATCTATTCAACTGTCTTACAATGACCGATCCTGATCTCACAGGAGACCTCACGATCGGACTTTACAACGCGCTGGTTGACGAAAGCAGTGATCAGACGACGGCAGCGCCGGTTGATGTCGTCACATTCGATGTCTCCAGTGTCAGCAACCTCAATGAGCTCGTGCAGCGAAAGAAGCTTTCGGTCTCGTACAACTTTAGTGAGGAGGCCGAAAGCGGATCTTCCGAACACCGAAGGAATTTTGTGTGCGAGCTGCGGATCGACGGCAGCAAGGTCGTGGTGCGAGGCACCGGAGTGTCCAAGAAGGTCGCGAAAGCCAAGGCTGCGGGCGCCGCACTTGCGCTTTTGAAAGACTCTGAAGGCGCTGCACCACAAAGTAACTCAGCGGAATCGAACGAGAAGCCCACCAAGGATAGCGAGCCTCAAAGCGTGACTCCGCGACCAGCATCGCCATCGCGCTCCAACAGAAAGCGCCTTCACGTGCTTGGTATTGATGTGGATGCGGAACTTATCGAGCGCGCGAGCCAAAAGGCCGTCAGCTGTGTAGACAGCGACACCATCTCGTTTGCTCATGCCGATGTGATGGAGACATCTGCGTTCCGCACCACCATTCAGGAATTCGTGAAGGTCACGCGGGAGACGTCATCGGCGGAGCGACGATCATTCGACTTGGTCTCGTTGTTTAGCGTGACGATGTGGATCCATCTGAACCACGGCGACGATGGACTGTGGAGCTTCCTTGGCACCATTGCCGACATGACGGAGCACCTCCTTGTCGAGCCGCAGCCGTGGAAATGCTATCGGTATGTCGGTGCCTTGACTTCGAGTGGCTGCGACGCACTGACGAACCAGGGTGCTTGTGTAGAAACGCCCTCAAGCGACTCGCTCGGCTTCGAGCTCACATCCCTCCGAGTTTCAAGGGACTGCAAGTGCGGGAGAACGTTCTGGAGAAGATGGACGCGTTCCTGCGCGAGCGCTTCCGCTTCTGTGCGCCGCTCGGGAAGACCAACTGGTCCCGGCCCATGCTGCTCTATAGCCGATCCCCGATCGATGGTATCCATTACGAGCAGAGCGGATGAACGCCATGGCGCCACGTCGACCGCTCTGACGTGTCTTCACACACAGCGCGTCACTGCAGCACTTCGCTTCTTCTCCTATATGATTGGACCAAATACGTGCGATTACGTTTCGATTGGCTGATTCCGTTGTCCCAATGTTAAAGGGACACGGCGCGATGGGATGGAGCCCGATCGACGGTCGCTCGCCGCGGGAATGCCGGCGTCCTACATTCGTGGTTCGCCCTCTTCCTCATCAAGTGAAGACCGAGCACGGATCGCATAGAGAGCCATGGTCGTCGCCGCAGTCCAGAACGCCACGCAGTTCCTCGCGCTGCTCCCGATCGAGCCTGAAGAACATCACATCGATGCGTCGGTCGCGACTGCGCTTCTCTTTGCCGTCGTCGTGTTGCCGCCCCTCGTGCGCGTCCGCATGATGTACACCGCGTGTTGGTTGGTCTTCGCCATCACGTCTCTGGTCACCGAGTCCAAGGCCGCTATCGGCATCGCGACGTCCATGGGTATCACGGTCATGATTGGGTGGTACACGCTCCGTGTGATGGATCGGTACGCCTTCACTGCCGTGTTAAACGGCTGGCTCGGATCATGGAGCAAGTCGAAGATGCTCGGTATCGTCGCTCGTGCTGGCGACCTTGCGATCCACTTTGTGTTCCCCATCGCGCTCTTGGTGTTTTTCCTCCCTCATGTCCGCGCATGGATGTGTATTCCTGCGCTCATGTAAGTCCCGTCTTGTCGATCAGTAGATTCAACTTCCCATCGACTGACTCCGCCATTCTCTGTCGTCACAGCTCCTCGCGCCTGTGGAGCCGCTTTGTTGTCGGTGAAAGTGGATTCCCCAAGGCAGACCACGTCTACCGCTTCGTGCCACCTCGCTCCCAGCACTTCTGGAACACAGCGTACCGCATGGAGCTCGTGCTCAACGTGCTCGTCCCGTGCTGCTGCCATCTCGTGCACCACTCGGGTCTCTACGACCAACTTGCTGATGGGCTCATTCAGTCGTGATGCGCTCTCACACGTCGCAGGACGAGGGGATCGTTCCACTAGCGGTTAAATGTTCGTAACAGAATGGTTGTGTTCTAGAACGGTATTTCATCCAATCATGATGTCGCGTCGTTCGTTCCGCTCGTCACAGTCGTCCTTGCTGAGCATGATGATAGCGCTGGCGATCGCCGCGGGGCGAGATGTCGACCGCGAGCGCCTGGACCCGGTGCTGGCTGCAGCGCTGCTATTCGCAGTCGTCGTGCTGCCTCCGCTCGCTGGCGTCCGCATGATGTACACGCTGTGCTGGCTGTCGTTCACGGCGCTGGCGCTGCTCATCGCGTCCGACGCCGCGCTGGGCATCGCTACCTCCATGGGCATCACCATCATGGTCGGGTGGTACGCGCTGCGCGTCTTCGACCGAGGAGCGTTCCAGGCCGGCATGAACGGGTGGATGGGCGTCTGGGCGCGCTCGCCAGTGGTCGGCTTCTTCGCTCGTCTTGGTGATATCATGGTGCACCTCTTGCTGCCGATGGTGCTCATCGCGATGTACCTGCCGCTTGTGCGCGTCTGGATGAGCATTCCAGCGCTCATGTGAGTTCATCCGATAAGTACATGATCCGATAGGACGTCTTCGACTAATGACGCGTTGCTGTCGCAGTTCTTCGCGGCTGTGGGTGCATTTTGTGGTCGGAGGCGGCGTCTTCCCCAAAGGCGACCACGTCTTCCGCTTCACACCACCACGCTCACAGCACTTTTGGCACGCAGCGTATCGAATTGAGCTGCTTCTTAATCTGTTTGTGCCGCTGTTCTGCGTTCTCGCCCACCAGGTGAGCGAGAGAGAGAGAGAACGATTGTCGTGTTTCTGTTGGTCTCACATGTACCCATGGACAGCGATCATTTTGGGTCTATTCAGCAACAGCGCTGGGAGGCATCATTCTCTTCGGTCTCCAGCTCGTGCGGTCGCTATCGATCACCAAACTACGGCGTAACGCACAGACGATCATGGCCCGACTTCTCTCGGCTGGAGGACTCATGGCTGACAGGGTGCGTTCGTTCTCCGTTCGTTGATCGCATGTATCCGATATGAACTATGGGACTACTTAACCATCTAGGACTTTGTCATTCGAAACAACGCTGTGTGGCTCGACTGGATGCGAGACGGACTCATCGCGATCGGTGAGACGTTTGTCGGCGGCCTGTGGGACGTCACGCCGGCGCGAACGCTGGACGAGTTCATCACGGCCGTCATGACGATCCCCATGGAGGCACGACAGGAGATGTACCGCTCGTGGTCCGCGCGTGTGGTCGCTCTCGCAGCGCGAATGTTCAACTACCCTCCCGCAGCCAAGGGGCTCGTCGTTGGCCCTGCGTCCGAGCAGTTTGATTTGTCGCCCCAGTTTCGGCGCGAGTACATGGATCGATATGTGCTCCAAAGCTACGGACTCTGGCTTAACGGTGCGGCCGACGTGTCCGCCGCACAGGCTCAGAAGCTCGCGGCGATAACAGAAACGTTGGAGCTTGAGGTACACACGGCGTTTATCGCATCCCACCGTTTGTGGTTATGTTGCAGGCACTGATGTTGTTTCGTTCGTGCAGACCAACCAGCATATTCTCGATCTCTCTGTCGGCAGTTGGGGAGGTGTTGCTATCTATCTCGCGGAGCGCCATCCAACACTATCGATCATGAGCGTTGTCACGACGCCACAGGAAAGGATCCACGCACTTCGGTTCGCTGAAGAAGTGGGTGTCGCTGGTCGTGTTGAGTTTGTTCTTGCAGAGACCCCCGAAAAGGTTCGATACCATGCACGCTCGTCATTTATGTATTGATCTGACGTCTTGCTCTGTTGTCGTGACCTGCAGCTGCTGAGAACTCTGTGCTCGATCAGCGCTTCTCGATTCGATCGTATCGTGGGCAGCAACGTTGTGGAGACGCTGAATCCCATCCACATTCCTCGCTTCTTCCGCACGCTCAAGCGTATTCAGGCGCCTGGAGGCTTTTCGTTGCTGGACGTCGTGGTCTGTGGCAACTCGCGCTCTGCCGTACACGTGTGGAACAACACGTACATCCATGGAGCCTTCCCTGTGCAGCCCATCATGCTGACCACGGTGCGCAATCAGTTTGAGACAAGCGGCTTCGCCATCGATGACATCGCAGGCTTCACAGAGCACTTTGAGCGAACGTTCATGATGTGGCACGAGCGCTTTCGTACGCGATGGCCAGCACCGTCAACTGATGCTCCGGTGTGCAGCTCGCCGTCGAGCGTGAGTGAGGGCGAGACAGCGCCACCGAGAGAAAGACAGCAGTCGCTTCCCGAGTCATTCCGACGCACATGGGAGTTTCACCTGCTTCACTCGGCCGCGTGCTTTCGCGCAGGACTTCTTCAGGTCTACCGACTCCGCGCGTCGTGAACAAAGCTGCGAAATAGCAAAATACGCACACAATGTCATTTGAAAGCGTTCGTTCCTTGTTGTCCACAGCGCACGTCATGATTACAGCAATGGGCGAGTATTCTCACATGAGCTACGTACCCATGAGAGAGAGAGAGAGAGAGAGAGAGAGAGAGAGAGAGAGAGAGAAAGAGAGAAAGCGTTGACCAGACCGTTGGTCAGCATCACTGTTTTTGGTTCCTGCTCGCTGCGTTCAGAAGAGTGACAGTGGATCCTTCACAAGGATTCCTTGTGCAGGACTCATGCACCTGTCACGACCTTTCGTGCATGTCAGCAAGACTCCTGCCTCTACCCGCACTTTGCCCCTCCCATCACAGGTCCCTCGAGCCTCGAGTCACCTCCGTCGTGCAGCCAACGCTCCTCCATGCGATGGAGACTGGTGAGATGAACTGAGCGCAGCTCTGCTTTCTGCCGATATTTGAGCTATCGCGCGATCGACAGCAGGCACGCACGCATATCCAACATATCGACAGTTCACGTGTGGTTCCACATCGTATCGGACGCTGCACAGCGTCGTCGCGACGACAAGAAGGCGGAGTGTTTCGTTATCCTCGACGCTGGCACAGTCATGGAGCGATCAACAGATACAAGCCCCAAAGGATCCGACGTCGAGATCAACAAGACGTCGCTCTTCTCGGAGACAAGGGAGAAGTGAGAAGACGACTCTCTCTCTCTCTCCCGAGAAGGAGAGACTCGACCCTGCGTTCGGTGGAAACGACATCCCCATACCATATCCCCATGCGTGATTTTGCTCCCGTCAGATCTCGATCCGGTGTGTTTGGTGTTTGAAGCGAGTAGCCACATATCCAGACACACTCACCATATTTTTTTGGTTGCGGACGAAACAATCAATTACGTGATCGTATATTCATGTGATACATCGAGAACAAGATTGACGTTAGTGCATCGAGTACATTGAAGCGCAAGGTCGATGGCGATGGCGACCGAGACTGGAGCTGCAGTTCCCAGTGTCATTTTCAGCTTCGACTTGAGCTTCGACTTGAGCTTCAGCATCAGGATCAGCGTCAGCATCAGCATCATCATCATCAGCTTCAACTTCAACTTCAGCTTGAGCGTGAGATGGAGCTGGAGATGGAGATGGAGCTTGTTGAACGGCGTCGTGCCGAATACATCGTCGCAACAAGTCGAGTCACCAGGTAGAACACGAGAGACGTCGTGACGCGCACGGCTCCGATCAGCAGCTTGGTGGCACCAGGGCGAACGAACGCGGCGACGAAGATCACGAGTCGCACGACCCACACAGCACATCTGACGACGCGCACGAGCAAGAACACGACCGCGCGGACGAATCGGAGCAAGCGTACAAAGCACTCGATGGCGCCGTCGACGTGGCTGCGGACACCGACGACCATTTTCTCGAAGTGGATCAAGGCTCCGTAGACGTGCGCGAGAACGCTGAACACGAGCGCGAGCTGGACCGCTGCGAGTCGGAGCACGAGTAGCAGCGCGCGGAGCAGGAGCACGGGGACGCTCAGTGCAGCGGTGGCAGCGAGCAGCAGCAGGTTCGAGACGACGCGGACGAGCGCGTCGGCGACGCTAATAGTCACGACGAGCAGCGTGACGAGTCCGGTGGTGAGGGTGGCAGCGACGAGCACAACACGGAGCACGAGCAGCGACGCGCTCGTGACGAGCGTGTGGACGATCAGCAGAGCGCGGACGGCGAGGAAGAGCAGCGCCTTGAGGATGCCGTCGACGAGGACTTGGAGGACGAGCAGCGCTTGGATGAGCAGCTTGGCGACGCCGGCGATAACCGCTGCCGTGACTCGCACGAGACGGAGACCAAGCAAGACCGCGATGAAGATGATCGCTGGGACGCACAGCAGCGCGCGGAGGAAGACGCGGGTGTGGAGGCGGGGGGTACGAGTGCGGCGGTGGAGCGAGGCCAAGAGGGTGCTGCTGGTGGCGCGGAAGAGTGTCTGCGCAGGCGCCACAGCTGCGATGAGCAGCTCGGCGACTCGGCTCACGAGCGCAGTGACGACGACGACGAGGTGCAAGACGAACACCGGGGCGTGGAGCAAGAGCACGTAGGCTCGAAGTGCAGCGCGGAGGACGCGGACGAGCTGGTTGATGGCTCGGGGAACAAGCGCATTGACGATGACGACAGCCGCGACAAGCCGGTTGACGAGTCGGCAGACACGTGTGGCAATCGCGAGGACGAGCCGGAAGAATTGGAGCGAGAGACTCATGAAGAGCACGGGCGCGCGGAGCACGACGCCTGCGACGACCTTGAGCAAGCGGAGGCCGCCACCGACGAGCACCTGGACGACGGCGAGGACCGCCACCGCCATCTCGGTCATCGTGCGCGCCAAGGAGGCAACGCGGAGGCATGGGAAGAGCGCGAAGAGCGCAGTGCGGACGACGGCCGCAAGCGCGACGAGCGGCGTGTGGATGGCGAGGGTGACGAGGAAGAGCATGGCGTCGCTGAACGGCATGGCTGGTGTGTGTGTGTCTTTGGTGTGTCTTGTGCGGTGGAGCTCTTGTTGTCCGCAGGGGTACTCGTAGAGTGAGGGTGTTTCTCGCTTTTTCTCTTTGTGTGTGTGTCTGGCGCCTCTTTTCAAACGAGTGCCTCGGGGGAGTGGGGGGGAGGGGGGTGGGAGACATGGACGGGGGGCCAAGGTCATCGACCATCAAGACGACGACGACGACGACGGAGAAGAAGAAGAAGGAGAAGAAGAAGAAGGAGACGATGGTCCGCTAGTGTTGCTGTTATGTAGGAGAAGAACAGGCAACGAACGAGGAGAGTTGAGAGAGGATACACGAGTGTGTGTGTGGGTGTGTTGTGTATTACTCTGTGCGATCTATCTATCTATCTATCTGTCTGTCTGTCTGTCTATCTATTGGTCTAATAGTCTGTCGGAGAAAACACCGAGCCAAGTAGTCATGCGACCAGACCAGACCAGGGCAGACCAGAGCATGGGCGCATGGACGCATGGACGCTTGCACCCATGACAGCGATGACTCTTGAAGATCAAAGATGTGGATCATCGGAACGGACAGGGCTGACGACTGACAAAAAATGGCTTTTCTCAGAGGCAAGAAACCCTGTGATAGTTGGTCAGTACAGTACATCGTGGTGTGGCCCACATGGGTATCGTCGAGCGCGGGGACTGCATGCACTTGCCTAAGTTGCTCACCTGTTGGATCAACTTGACATCAACATAAGGCAGTGAACCAGCGGATCGATCGTGTCAAATGAGCTGCCAAACCGAGGACGTGAGAATGGCGATGCGCGAGTGGGAGAAGCACGTCGATGACGCCACGCAGACGGCGTACTATTACAACACCCGCACGGGAGAATCCTCATGGGAGACACCCGATGGATTCGAGGAGGACGCGAGCGAGGCAAGCGAGCCCACAGCCAAGCTCCACCCAGCACGTTGGCGTCGCTTTGTGGACGAGAGCAGCGGCAAGCCATACTACTACGACGAGGCCAACGATGTGACGCAGTGGGATGAGCCACAAGATGCGGAGATCATCGAGAGCGACGAAGGCGAAGAAGAAGAAGAAGAAGAAGACGAGGAGAACCACGTGGAGAACGAGCGCGAAGAGCGAGCGATTGCGGAGGAAGACGTTCAAGGTACAGAACAGCAAGCGACCGACAACACTAGCGACGCTGCTACTCCCGACAACAACGATAACAGCGAGACCAACAAGGACAAGGGCACCGCGAGTGAAACGTCGACGTCCCCCGTATCGTCCAAGTGGGTTCGATACGTCGACGCCGCGTCTGGCAAACCGTATTTCCACGACGCCGTCTCGGGGAAGACGCAGTGGGAGCAGCCAGAGCAGTTTGTCGACGGCCAGACGCGTCCTGCTGTGAGTGCCGAGTACCTCGAGCACCTTCATCGAACGCGCGCACAGCGAATGGCTCGCGTGTCCCAGCAGGTCGTCGACCCAGAGGGACACCTCTCCCGATTGAATGCAGTCCTCGACAAGATCGGCGGCGCAGCAGACGCATCAGCGGCTGCAGTATCATCCACCAGCGACGACGATAGCGACGCACCGACCGCAGCAACAGCACCAACGACGCGTCCTGAGTGGGAGCAGCACGTCGATCCGCACTCCCAGCGCTACTACTACCACAACATTGTGACTGGCGTGACGCAGTGGCAGCGTCCAGAAGGACCGATCGTGTCGGCGGTAAGTTCCTCGCGGTGATACGACGTGCGTAGGCGCTCGCTCTCTAATGACAACGTGGTTGCGTGCAGTTGGCAGATTGGATTCCCCCGGAGGCGCCTACGGACGACGACCATGCGGAGCGTCGTCACCAGCCGACAGTGTCTGGCGTGAACTACGTGGCGACCGCCAAGTTCAATCGTCTGACGGGCAAGTACGAGCAGCTCGGTGGTGACGAGTACTGGCAGTCGATGGGCGTCGCAACGGACCGTGAGGGACGGCAAATGGGCCACTTCTTTGACACGAGTCAGCTGGAGAAGAACCGCGAGGAGGCCAAGCGCATCAAGGAGGCACTCAAACGGAAGAACGTCGACTGGAAGAAAGTAGCAGCCGAGAAGAAAGCGCGCAAGCAGAAGAAGCAAAACGAATGGCTCTTTCAGGATTGATAGCGCCACTTAAGGGCCGCTGACATAGAAAGGAAGAAGATTGTATCATAACTGGAGCGACGTCGACATCGAGATGGTCTAGTCAACGACGTATTCCTCCTCTTCCTCGTCGTCATCTGCTCCATCGGCGTTGGAGCTACGACCACCACGACTTCGAAACGTCGACTCGGTCGCATGTGATGCCGAGTGTCCGTGCGCAGCCTGCGATAGCTGCTGCGTTGCGTTCTTCCGACGCTCGATCAACACTTCCATCTCGACATCGCGCTCGAGATTCGAAAGCACGATCTTCTGTGGACAGCCAGCAACGGGACACTTGCGATTGCGCTTAAGATGTGCCTCGATACCTTTTCGAGAGTACGTGTGACCACACGCCGGACTGTCGGACAGCGACATCAATCAGTGTCATTCAGCCAGACCTCATCGACACGGACACGGCAACACGACGTACTTTCGGACAGGGTTTTCCATTTCACCCAGCGTCACGGGGCATGTAGTGCTGCGCGTGCTCTCGCTCTGTTGAAAGACCACGTCCTCGTCGCCCTCTGCGTCCAACTCGATCTAGATGACCATGCATACGTCAGTAGATCTAGGCGGCACCCAACAAAAGCCAGCGACAGTGACTCACTCCGGCCTGCTCGCAGAAGCGCTTGTACTGCTCGTGCCTCGCAAAGTCCACGGTCGGCTCCGTGCCCGCGACGTCTACCAGTGTCTCGAAGTCTTCAGGATTCTAAGCGCACACAAAGATGGTGGTCAGCGTTACCTCCACACAACGTACGCAATGAACAATAGTTTACACTGCGCACCAGCCGCTGGCTCTCGACATCACGCTCCATCTTCTCGAGATGCGCCTTGTACGCGTTGACTTGCGCGTCAAGCGTCACGAACGCCTTGGCCGTCGCGTCCAGCGCCGCGATGTGCTCCTCGTCGGCGTACTCCTTGAGCAGCGCAGCGTTGCGGCAGAGCGACTCGAAGCCGTCGAGCGTGTACTTGAGCACCTCGTAGTTCTGCTTCTTGGCCGCATAGAGCGCCATCTTGGCGGCGCTCGGCAGCGCGCGCTGGATGTTGCCTTCCAGGTCGTCGTCCATGTTGGTCTGGTGTGGTGTTGGCGCCATTCGCCAACGCCATGACGAGAGACGATTGGGCAAAATTCTTGATCGTTATGAACAAGGTTGCTAACAGATCAACCCAGGCAGCACACACACCTTGACTGTGATGTGTGCTGCAGTTAGTTCTTCGCTTTGGGATCTCGATTGTCTTGCTGTCGATCGATTGATTGATCGATCGTATTGCATCGCCATGACGTTCGATGACACAGGCGCCTCGAGCCTCGAGCAGTTCACGCTGCTCGCCAAGAACGCGAGGGGCCGCGCGTGCGTCGCGCTGATCCAACAGGCGCTGTCCAACAAGAAGCTCTTCGTGTTCCGGGAGCTCCTCGACATGCCAAACGTCCAAGCGCTTCGCGACACTGAACACGATGGGTTCGTGGCACTGCTAGAGATCTTCGCGTTTGGCACCTACAGCGACTATCTCTCCAAGAAGAACGAGCTACCGGAGCTGACGCCCGCGCAGGCGCAAAAGCTTCGCAAGCTCACAACGGTCTCGCTCGCCCAACAATCCAAGGTCTGTCAAACTGCCGTTGACCATTGAGAGAGTGGATAGAGGCGTTGCTCATTTTGCAAACCTTCCGTGTGGAAATTGTAGCGAGTCCCGTACGATGTGCTCTCGCAGGAGCTCGACGTCACGACAGTTCGAGAACTGGAAGATATCGTGATCGATACGATATACTCGGTAAAGGGACTATCGTGCTCTCATCTGATGGAGAAGCTCATTCTAAGTGCCTTGTACATACTTGAACAGGGTCTCATCCAAGGCAAACTGGACCAGCAGTCGAAGCTCCTGATCGTCAAGTACGCAGTCGGGCGCGATATCAAAGACACGGACATTGATCTGATGATTGAGAAGCTCACCAAGTGGTTCGTCCCTGTCTTCGCTTTCTCACTAGCCTGTGGCTAACCATAACTGCCCATCATCACACAGGAAGAAAGAGTCTGTCACTATTTGCAGCAAGATCGATTCGATCCTGAAGTACGTCCGTCTCTCAATCCCTGGTATCCTGGTGACAGCAAACTAATAATCTCGTAGTCATGCCGATTCGCTGGCCGAGACAGAGAAGTATCGAGAGGAAAACATCCGAGCCAAGAGTGCGCGTGCTGCAACCGAGCGAGCGAAGGAACGATATGGCACGCCAGGCATCACCGCCGGTGGCTTCCGAGTCGACGACTACGGCATGGAGCTTGGACCTGCAGCTCGACGACCGTACGTCCCTTGTTCTCCTGTTGCTTATCAATACTCGAATGCTGACGTGAGGAACGTGCCATGAGCAGTCCGACAATGATGCCCAAGCGGAGCATGAGCGGCGGCGCTGGATCCCGCAAGGGGCGCTTTTGAGCTTGGAGCTGGCTTAGCCTTATGTGGAATCAGTATCTGAGTCCTCTGTTCTAAGATGAAAAAACCACACCTATATTTGGAAATGTACTCCACCTTGTTTCGTCTCCTCTCGACTGGCCAACGGCTCCGTCGCATCGCCAATCAGACCCGAGGAGGCACATTAGCATTGTGAAGAATGAAGAGGTCGATGCCGCCGCATGCCGCTGCGCGCAGCCACGAGCCGCAGCGGCGCCCACGCACACACAGCGCACCGAGGGCCGCGACCACCGAGATTGAGCGCACGCGGCAGCGGCTGCCGATTTTCGCGCACCGCCAGCGCATCGTCTCGGCGGTCGCTGCGCACCGCGTCGTCATCCTCGTCGGAGAGACTGGTAGCGGCAAGACGACGCAGATCCCGCAGTACATTCTCGAGGAGCACGACTCTGCGCGCATCGCCATCACGCAGCCGCGTCGTGTCGCCGCCATCGCGGTCGCGCAGCGCGTGTGCCAGGAGGTGAACCGTGATGCGCTCGGTGGCACTGTCGGCTACAGCGTGCGTTTCGACGACATGTCCTCGCGCGACACCAAGCTGCGCTTCATGACGGATGGTATGCTCATGCGAGAAGCGATGCTGAGCCCATCGCTCGACCGGTACTCGGTCATCGTGCTCGACGAAGCGCACGAGCGCACGCTGCAGACGGACATTCTCTTTGGCGTCGTCAAGCAAGCGCTGCGCAAGCGCTCTGACCTCAAGGTCGTGGTCATGTCTGCGACGCTCGACGTCGCGCTGTTCCAGAAGTTCTTCGCCGACAGCAACCCGGCCGTGCTGCAGATCCCGGGCCGTCAGTTCAACGTCGATGTCTTCTATACCGCCAAGAGTCAGCCCGACTACCTCGACGCCGCTCTCGTGACTGTGCTGCAGATTCACCTCGACGAGCGCGAGAGCAATGGCAGCATTCTCGTCTTCCTCACAGGTCAAGAGGACATTGAGACCCTCGAGACCCTGCTCGAAGAGTACGCGCGGTCGCTGCCGGCAGACGCGCTCAAGCTCGAGGTCTGTCCCATCTTCGCGGCGATGCCCCGCGAGCAGCAGATGAAGGTCTTCGAGCCGGCGCCGCGTGGCGTGCGCAAGGTCATTCTGGCGACCAACATTGCCGAGACCTCGATCACCATCAACGGCATTCGCTACGTCGTGGACACGGGGCTCGTCAAGCAGCGGTCGTTCGTCGCCAAGAGCGGCATGGAGATGCTGCTGACTGAGCCTGTTTCCAAGGCGCAGGCCTGGCAGCGTACGGGTCGTGCAGGGCGTGAAGCACCTGGCGTCTGCTACCGGCTCTTTCCCGAGGAGACGTTCGAGAAGCTGGCGGAGCGTGCGATCCCTGACATCCAGCGCGTGAGTCTCGAGGTCGTCGTGCTGCAGCTCAAGACGATGGGCATCGACGACGTGCTGGGGTTCGACTTCATCGAGAAGCCCAAGGTCGGCTCGCTGGTCAAGGCGATGGAGAAGCTGTACGCGCTTGGGGCATTCGACGACAAGGGACAGCTCACGGAGCGAGGCCGTCAGATGGCAGGACTGCCGGTCGAGCCCATGTACGCCGTCATGCTGCTCAAGTCGGCGGAGCTCGGGTGCGCCGAGGAAGCGCTCAGTGTCGTGTCCATGCTGTCTGTTGAGTCCATCTTCTACTCGCCACGCGACAAGAAGGAGCAGGCAGCGCAGTCGCGCGCCAAGTTTGTCGCGTACGAGGGCGACCAGATCACACTGCTTAACATCTACAACGCGTACCAGCAGTGCAGCCCTAAGCAGCGCTCCAAGTGGTGCCACGATCACTTCATCAACGGCCGAGCGATGACGCGTGTGCAGAGCGTGCGCGACCAGCTGCGCGGCTACATGGAGCGACTGGAGCTGCCGCTGGCGTCGTGTCTGCCCGACATTGATCCGCTGCGCAAGAGCATCGTTGCGGGCTTCTTCCTCAACACAGCGATGCGCTCGCTGGCCGACAGCGGGCTCACTGGCGGCGCCAAGACGGCGTTCAAGACCATGTGCGGCCGCTCGGAGATCGTGAAGGTGCACCCGTCGTCGTGCCTGTTCATGCGGAATCCTCCGCCTAAGTGGGTCGTCTACAACGAACTGGTCTACACGAGCAAGTACTACATCCGCTCGGTCGTGATCATCGAGAAGGAGTGGCTACTGGAGCTCGCGCCGACGTTCTTCAAGCGACTCGCACCGGTGACTGGCGCAACGTGAGCCGATCACCACAACTAGAGAGCGCTGCGATAGAGTGACTGCATGTAGCCATTTGGACGAAGAGCTCTGATTATCGAAACCAAATATAGTGTGACCCACACCAAGATCCGTCCGTCATTCCACCATGCGTGCCCTTTCATCATGATGACCACCACATTCAAGACCTCGCGATGCCGAACGCCAGCCATGCACCGTCCTCCTCCTCATCGCAACCACCACGCATCGTCTCGCTGGACTTTAGCAACGCCTACTGGGGCGACGAGCGCGCGCAGCACGTCGTAGACGCTGTGCGCCGCGCGGTGTCCGAGGGCGACGCAGCGACGACCGTCGTGCAGCTCGATCTGCGCGGCAACCGGTTCGAGACCGCGGGCGCCCGCGTGCTCGCCGACATGCTGCGCACGCACCACTGCGTCGTGTCGCTGTCGCTCGAGTGGAACAACGTCGGGCTGTTGGACGCGGGTGTCGAGGCGCTGGCGGCCGCGCTCGAGGTCGACAGCCGCCTCGTGGAGCTCGACCTGCGCAACAACAACATCGGTCCCGACGGCGCGAAAGCGCTGGCGGCCGCGCTGTGTCGCAACCGCACGCTACGTCGACTGGACCTGCGGTGGAACGAGATCGGAAACCCTGGTGTGCTGGCGTTTGTGGAGGCGCTGCAGAGCAACCGGTCGCTCGTGGCGCTCGAGCTCACGGGGAACAGCAGCAGCCTCAAACACGCGGAGGAGGTCGAGCGACTGCTCACACGGAATCGCGCCATTCAAGATCAGCCAGAGCCTGCAACATCAAAGACAAAAGAGCACGCGCAGCAGACGGCGCTCGACACTGAGGACCCACAATGGCTGAGCGCTGGGACGCCGCACAAGCAGCCAAACGATCAGCTGCTGCTTCAACTTCTCGCGGAGAAAGACACGTTGGAGACGGATCTTAATGTCGCAAGGCGACACGCCACCAAACTTGTACGAGGATAAAAGCGAGAGAGAGAATCTCCGGCACTGATTGCTCATTGTCGTTGCGATGCAGAACGAGCAGATCGAGGAGAACGAGATGAAGCTGCAGCTCATGCGCAAAGAGCTCGACAACGCGAAGGAGGAACGCGATCGGCACCAGCAGCGAGAGATGGACGCTCGCGCAGAGACGCACGACGTCCGCATGCGGCTCGAGGAGCTCGAGAACAAGCGGCGCATCGAGTTTGAAGAGTACCGAGCCGCTCGCACGTCGCTTGAGCGCGAGTGCAACGTGCTGCGCGACAAAATCGCGCACACAGAGACGCTGCACCAGCGCCATGATGACCAGAAGAACCAGCAGATCGCCCAGCTAGAGGACGACAAGTACAAGCTCGAGAGCCAACTGCACCAGCAGTCTCTCAGCGCTGGGTACGTCACGGTACAGGCTGATCAAAGTTCCGAGTCATTGATTTCTAATGGTGGCATCAGCGTGCAGCAGGACGAATACGCCAAGCTCAAAAAGGAGTTTCAGGACGCAGTCAGAGATCGGGAACGCGCCGAGCAACAGCTTCGCACAGCCCACAGCACAGAGCTCGCAGCTATCCAACGGCAACAGGATCAAATTGTGAAAGCACTGGAGTCACAACTAGCGCTGGCGCAAGAACAGCTTCAGGGTTACAAGCAAAGTATAAACGCCTTGAAAGAAGGCAATGACGACCTACAGGCGACAGTACTGCGTCTCAAGCTGACTCACGAGAAGGAGCTAAGTGAGCTCAAGCGCCAGTGGGAACGCGACCAACAAGAGAGACTTGAGCGCTCTGTCGCAGCCGTCGAAGCACAACTGGAGGACGTGAAGAAGAGCCGCTTGTTCCTCGAGAAAGAGGTCGAGAAGCACATGGAGACGATCATGCGGCTCCGGAATGAGAATCTCTCGCTGCAGCAAGCGCATGACAGTCGGCTCCATTCGCTACAGGAGGAGCTCGAGCGTCAGTACAAAGAGCTACAGGACAAGCAAGATCAGCTGTCGCTCGCGCAGAAAGAAGGTGCCGTCGTACAGGAGAAAGTGAAAGCACTGCAGCGCCGACTCGACGAGCAAGAGCGAGTCACCGTGCGTCTGCGGGAGACGTACGAGGATCGAATCAAGGTGAGTCTCTCAATAGGTATTGGGTATAGAGTGTGCTTGCAGTAGCAAATGGCGTGTGTGTGTTTGATGTAGAGCCTCAATGAGAGTGCGACCGCTGCTGCACGGGAGCTGGAGACGCTTCAGAGCGAGAAAATGGAGTCGATCACTCGACTGGAGAACGATATCGTGCGTCTGGAGCGCACAATGGCTCGACAAAGTGCAGAGAGTGAGCAGCGGTTCGATCAACTCGCAGAGTCGATGGTGCTGTTTGTCCAAGAGCAGGCTGCGAGTGAGCGAGAACGACGACGAGCTGCTCGCGATCCAAGAGCTCCTGACTCCTGAGACGTGATCGCATTGTAGCCATTTGCTGTACCTACTGTAGGCATCGTATTAAGTACGTTTTACTCTGCTTTCATCGCCTGCAAAGGCAGGTCATCGTCAAGTCATGGGAGACGCATCCAACAATGCGAATGCGAATGCGGCGGCGTCGGCGTTCGATCAACTGTACGACGATCTGTCTACGGATAGGAAACGAGTTCATGCTTTAGCGACTCACTCAACTCCTGTGTGTTTCTCGATGAGATGACGTAGGTATGATCGACTGGTTCGACGTGGAGGCTCGCGCTCCAAGGTGAAAGGGAAGACGAAAGCCAGCAAGACGAAGGAGCGGCGCGCTAACAAAGCCAGCGAGGCCGTCGATCATGCTCAGCCTTCTCTTCCCAATCGCGAGTCCTTCAACACACTCAAAGAGCCACTTGCAATTGCGGATGTTTCATCGGAAGAGTCTCAAGAACGCTCTCTAGATCACAATACTCGTGACGTTCGTGGCGCGTGGGGGCGACTGAGGCTACAGCGCAGCCTGCGTTCGCTCATCAGACGGCTTCGATGCCCTCCATCCGCTTTTCTGATGGCGATGCTGGATCCTCATTCAAGGTCCAGCCGCACGTTGGTGTTGCTTGCGCGACGCTTTCTCCGGCAACGGCGACGTGTACGGGAGTTCAATGCGCGTGACGGACCAGCGCTTCGTGTCGAATCGATCGCTGCACGGTGCGTTCACTTCCGTGTGAGATTTGGAAAATGAGCTCAACCAAGCTCTTGCTCTGAACCATGACAGACTGGCAGAGGCTGCGGGCGTCCAAAAGCCCAGCCCCGATGCAATGGTGCTTGGCGACCTTTGTTTCTTCTCGCCGCCCACCGGTCAATCCCGTGCGCACTACTCATTGACACCATCATCGAACGTTGTTCCACTACCTCCAAGCATATGAAGTCGGTAAGACGGCAGGTTTTGCGCTCGTTTTGATTCGAACTTCTTTCAATTCTCAGGTACCGTCTCCACAGCATGAGCTTGATCAATATTCTGTCGAGACGCGAGCTTCGAGTTGGACGAGACCGATACGCGCGTGACGAGCTGTTTCTCTGTGGTGCTCGAGTGATGATCATTCGAAAACGCGAATCCGTTGTAGTCTGGCTGAAAAATGCTTTTCTTCGCTGCACGTGACTCGTCATCTATGGGAGAGTTCGTTGGTATCACGAGTCCGAGTCGCTGAGACGCACTGCGTGGCTTTGGCTTTACGGCCGGCACAGGAACGGCAGAGTTGCTTACGTCTTCCCAATGCAGCAATGAGTGATCGAGCTTGAATTTAACCACTTCACGGGCCAAATGCCAATACTCGGGGTACAATGCGATCTTGAGACCGTTTCCGAGGATGACAGGCCACAGCGACGTGACCGGAACAAGGAGAAGCAGCAGCCAAAACACTGTCGTCCCCATCGTTTGCTCAAGCATTCGCTCCCACGTTAAATCGGATAGAAAGCTGAGATGTCCGGACACCAATGCTACAAGCAGCCACACCGCGATAGATCCCCAATAGAAGATGTGGTTAATGGCGACGAAGCTGTTTTGGTGCAACATCAACTTCACGTTTGCGACAATAACCACCAGCGTGAAGATGATGTTGCCGTCGAGCCACATAATGCTCGTCGCACCACCGTAGCCTCCATTTTTCATGCCATTGACACTCAGCAGCGTAATCGTAATGGACTCGACGATCGCCCCAAGAACCCATGTGGCAAAGATCCTTGCGTTCAAGTCTTCATCACGCGGGCCGGTGTTGTACAGCTTGGGGAACTTCAAAGCAATCTTGTCGCTAACGTCTTGGTCGAGAACTGAAAGAGCTACGACTGGGATTGCGGTGAGACAGATATTGTAGAGCTGCACGCCAGTCTCGAGGAAAAACTTCTGACCCGAGAACGCGCACATTGTTGTGAACCAAAACTGAGACGCCGTGAAGAGGATGTTCTTGTAGAAAATGTAGAGGACGAGCTGCGCCATTCGACGATAGTTCCACCGACCGTGCACAAGAAGAAGTCGCTCCAAGAATCGAAATCGTGCAATAGCGTAGTCACTTGAATTCACGGCTTGCATTCCCTCTTGTCCAGAGATTCCGACACCGACATGCGCTTCTTGGATCATGGAAACGTCATTTGCACCGTCACCGATTGCCAACGTTCGCACGCCTGGAACATTCTCCTTGATGAGCGCAACCATTTGAGCCTTTTGAGCAGGTGACACGCGACAAGCAATCACAGCCTTACAATACTGTGAAAACGTTGCCAGAAGCGGTCGAATTCCTCCTTGAAGTGCGTATGTTAGAGTCTCACCGTCAATGACGAGGGCGATATCAATCAATGGTCGGCGACTTGCTGGGGGAGAGTTGAAGTAGGCTTCAACATCCGCTGATCGCATTGTGATCTGGCGGGCCAGCTCCGCCTCAATAGCTTCGGCCTTCGGAAAGCGCTTGGCGCTGATAATGATGATTTTCATGTCGTTTGTCAGCAATTGGCATGCGAATCCAATGTTGATCGCTGTTTCCTCTTTGTCTCCAGTCAGCACCCAGATCTTCACGCCAGCAGCGGCGAGGTTTGCAATTGTATCTGGAACCCCTTGCTGCAGTTTGTCCTCGATTGCAGTTGCACCAAGGAGCAATAGGTCTCGCTCGATTTCCTCCATGCACGAGTCAATCAGGTTTGGTTGGTCACGTTTCCGCTTATCAAGCTCGGCAAGGTCGTTTTGAGCGGCGTGGAATCGAACAGCCCAGTCCTCGTAATCGTCTGGATCGAGCTCGCGGTACGCAATTGTCAAGGTTCGAAGTCCCTCGTCAGCGTATGTGTTGATGTGCCTTTTCGTTTCTTCCAACAAACTTGCCATTGAGTCATTGTCGTTCTCAGGCGTTGCCAGGCGGCCAAATACGATCACATCGGCGCCTTTAGTGTAGATGTAGACACGACCATCGGGATGTCGGACAATAGCGCTCATACGTTTTCTTGTACTGTTGAATTCAAGTACGTCAAGCACCTCGAATCGCATATCAGTTCCTCGTACTGAGACCAAGGCAGCCCCCGGTGAACGCCCCATGAACTTAAAGCCCATGAAACCTGCTCCAGCGACGAGCGCTTGCTCGTCCGGACTGGATGCTGACAACGTCACTTCGTTGGAGCCTTCGTG
This sequence comes from Pythium insidiosum, assembly GCA_022836835.1. Classification (NCBI taxonomy): domain Eukaryota; phylum Oomycota; class Peronosporomycetes; order Pythiales; family Pythiaceae; genus Pythium; species Pythium insidiosum. The sequence continues at coordinate 1,413,555 of JAKVDI010000001.1, forward strand.
TCGCTCCGGAATAACGGTGTGACACACAGCCAAGTGAATGAAAAATGCTTCGATGCGTTGTTGTTGTGCTGGCCCTGACGCACCATGAAGATCACGAAATAACTCCGGCCCGTCAAAGTTCACGTACGGTGCTTTGTTTGCTTTCGCGTCGTCGTTTGTCTGCGGCAGAGGCTTTCCAGCTCTCTTTAGTGCAGCCAAACCGATCTCTGTGGTTCCGTGTCCGTACGAAACTCCTCCAATCGAGCACTTTCGGAATTCCATGACGTTGCACGTTAAGGTTCCCGTCTTGTCCGAGAACACGTAGGAAATCTGACCAAGCTCCTCATTCAGGGACATCGAGCGAACCAGCGTCGGAGTGTCTGTCTCGGCATAATAGATCTCGGAATCCCACTGAATGAACTGCGCTTGGAGATATTTGACCATGCTCATCGAGACGTTGAGGGAGATTGGAACGAATTGGTACATCAGAAGCAGGTAGTAGAACAGCATGGTAAACCAGTACCCCACGAGGTTGCCTCCCGTGTCTTCGTCTCCATATAGATACCAGGGTCTCTCGCTTGAAGACTTCCACGCTGTCGCTCCAGACGCACCCGCGGCGCTAAAGAGGAACAAGACGACCAACAAACCGATCGTGTAGCGGTTGATGGATTGATCCATCGTGCTCATCTTGGAAGGCGGAGCAGAATTGCTCATCATGATCTTCGTGTCCTTGCCAGTGTTGAAGACAATCCCGTGCACCCAATCCGTGTTACGGATCACGCAACCTCGGAGAATGATGCTTTCATACGGTATCGATGCTTTGTCCTTGTTGTGAAGCTCGAGCACGCCTTGAAAGCTGTTAATAGCATTGTTGGGGTGCTCACATTGGATGACTCCGCGCATCTGCAGCAGATTGTCGATACTTCCCATTTCACACATCGTGATCTCCAGTGCTGAGCGCACTTTCATATTCGTCTCTCCATCAAGAGACTTGGTTTCCACATAACAGAGTCCCGATGGCGGGGAGTCGGGGATCTCGCTGACTGCCAGTACGAGAATGTCTGCGGGCACGAGGTCTCGATTGGACAAGCGAATGATGTCTCCCACGATGACGTCCGCCCATGGTTTGGTCACAAACGACTTGGTCGCGGGGTCCAACACACTGGTTGGGCGGGAGTTGGCGAGGTTGTCAGCGATGTGACGCTTGCGATCCTCTAAAATGGCAAACACGGCGTCCACCATGATGATGAAGAGCAGCGGTGGCAGCGTCGAGGGCTGTCCTCCCGTGTTGCTGATCTGCGGGACGCATTGCAGGATGCAGATGAGGAGGAAGTAGAGGTTGGCGAGCTTGCGGAATGTCTCGAAGAGAAACTTGGGCACGAAAGTGAGCAGCGTGTACTTGGAGGTCACGATGAAGTTGTCGCAGTAGCCCTGCTCCTTGTTGCGCGCCGGGTCATTCAGGTGCACGATGCGGTACTCTCCGCGCGGCGCTGTCGACGAAGGCGCCATGACCGCTGGCTCTCCTGCTCTGAGGATGCGCAATGCGCGCTTGGGCTGCGCAGGGCGCTCGCTCAGCGCCCACGCACCGACGCTGCTATCAATAGCGAGGACGAGAGACGAGAGACGCTGCATGAGGCGCATCGAGGTATCCACAACGCGCTTGTGTCATGGGCGCCGCTATTTCTGGATCGACTGGTGCGAATCATTCTGGACAAGCGGCGGCTGGTCTCTGGATAGATCGCGGTCGTGGGTATATTGAGAGCCATTGTGCGAATCCGGGGATCTCATCATGTGTGAGGCGATGCAGTCCACTGACTGGATGAGTGGCCCCGAGTCCAAGAGCTGCCATGTCCAGCGTCCGGTGTCCAGTGTCCAGCAAGCAAATTTCCTCTCGTGTGTTTGGATGAGTGTGGATGTGGATGGATTGATGGCGTCCACACGGGCTGCTGAGGATATGCGGCTATTGGCTCCGATTGGTTGGCGCCCTGTCGCACGGCAACTTCAACATCACTCTCTGAAGCTATGCGGCCATGACCAACACACGAGTCCAGGTATGCGTTAAACGTCGAATTAACAGAAATTGGTGCTGGTTGTATAGCTCAATTTGTATTCAAGATGACACCAAGGATCGCGGAGGTGATCAAAATGCCGCGGGAAGATCGTGTCATTCTTCATTCTCAAGTCTGCGACGAACAAGCAACAATGGCCGATGCGATGGTAGCTGGTGGATTGTGTGCGAGGTCACACTGTTGTGCCCACTCTTGCTCATGCCCTCCTTCATGCGCGTTCAGCTTCTGGTGCAGTCGAAGATCAAGCGATCACCAGCAAAACGCCAACGATCGTCGGTCGATGAATGCGGTGACGTTCAGAGTCCGGTCAAGTCATCGAAGCGCCACTGCAAAGACATCAACTATGTCCGAAGCGCGCTGCCAGAGGGCACTTGGCATCGAATTCAGGATCTGTTAAAAGACGCCAAGACGCTCGGAGACATGTACGTCGCAGTCTTCACACGTAACATGCGCGGGCAAAATCGATTCGACCATTTTTTGCTCCATCCACAGCACGCATATAACTTTGGCATTCTTCCGAGAGCATGAAAGCGCCAGTGAGCAGCGCGGATCACCTCGTCTTCCCCTGCAACCGATTCCTGTCTCCTCTTCCGAGGTCTACTGCATGATCGGTGAGTCCACAAAGCGCAATCGCTGATATTGCTCATCCATTAATCCAATATTTCATGTAGTTCATCGCAAACGCCGTGTGTATGATGTCCTTCACGTGCTTGAGGGTATGTTCATCTCGAAAAATCAGCAATACTGGAAACGAAATGAACACGCTATGTCTATATAGGAATCGGAGTCGTGAAGCGAGCGCGTTGTGAGGACGGTATTGGCGCACGCCAGCGTGGGTCATATTTTCTATACTACGGCAAGGCTGTCGTCGTTGAACGCCTTCGAGTGATGCGCGATAGATCTCGACGAATCTTGAAGCGGGTAGAATCCGTCGAGGATGGAGACGCAGTCATGATGAGTGCATGCGTTGCCCAAGCTGAGTGCGAGAACTGGCCGCACTTGGCCATCACCACAGTGGCTTTCCTCACGTTTCTGCTTGCCGGAGATGCCTCAGTGGGGGTCAGTTTGCCGGAGATTAGCCGGCGCGTTGTTGACGCCAAGATTCGAATCGAGGGTGGTGAGCCAAGTGACAGAGCCTACGCCGACGCAACTAGACGTGTGTACGACGTTGTGTCAGTTCTTTGCAGCATCGATCTCATATCAGCAACGACGTCGCCTGCTGACGTTGACCGAACCAACCCGGCGATACGGAAGATCGTTCGACTCAATGAATCAGCACTTCAGAACCCTGCGCTGCTGAAGATTGGGAATGCCTGTTCACGCCACGTTTCCACGATGCTTCAATTCACCCGGTCATCATCCTCCAAAAAGACAGGCAAACGCAGCAGCAAGCAGAAACAGCAAGAGAGTGAGCTAGCACTGAGAGGAAGAGCGAAGATCAACATCTCGGTCGCCGATCTTCAGGAAACGAACATCGACGACGATGTGATGACGTCTGATTTATTCCCGTGCGTCGATTTGTCGAGCGTGTCAACGGCGCACCTGTCCGATTGGTGGAACGATTCCCTGCGTGATCTCGTCTTCCAAGATGCTCTACCAAACGCCGATTTTCTAGATTGGGAAATCATGCAAGCTATCGAGAGAAGCAAGGCAACACCAAGTCAAGGGCCCACGGAGCTGGAGATTGATTCTCAGGACCTGGACGCATGCAGTCGAGCGCGAGATGGAAGGCAATTGGATCTCCTTTGCTATGAGCAGCTCGACGACGAGGAAGAAGAAGATTAGGTAGGGCACTCACACTCCTATTGTCCTTCGAAAGCACAATAAATTACGTTACGTGTTAGTCAGTTATCATTCGCGGCGATGAGAAGACAGTTCAGGTCTCAGATCCAGAGCGATTCGTCCGCGGAGTCGTCGGCCACATCGTGCTCGTCGTCCGATCCGTTGTCATTCGCGCTCAAGAACCCACTACAGTCGCTGCTCGCATCTTCGTCATCATCATCTTCGTAGCCCGCAGTATCTTCGTGAATAGCGTCGACGTCTTCCCAGATAAGCGACGAGCGCAGCGAACTGAGTCGCCGCTCTACGTCTTCTTCGTCAGCCGTCATCTGCTTCATCAGCCGCGGGGCTTCGACGCTGGAGGTATGTGCTGAGGTTAGCGTGGTCGTCACATATTCACAATATGCAACGTCATGCGAACTCACCGATTCTTTGCGAGAGCGACTCGAATCTGCGAAGTAATCGTGGCTGACACACGGTTCGTCGCGAGGTTCAGCGTCTCAAGCGTCACATTGATGGATAGCGCATCCAGCAGCGCTTGTGCTCCATCATTCGTGATTCGATTGTGCACAAGACCGAGATACTGTAGCCGGCGGTTGTGTCGAAGCGCGTTCGCGAACGCTGCAGCGCCACGATTTGAGATCAAGTTGCTCCAAAGTGACAGGTGCACAAGCGACTCGTGACCGTAAAGCGCAGCGGCGAGCGCTTCAGCCCCGACGTCGGTGATGTCGTTGCTGTAAAGATCGATGTACTCGAGCGTCGAGTTGTGTCGCAGCAACTCTGCGATCGCGATCGCGCCCTGGTCGCCGATGGCGTGCTCGCGCAGCACGAGACGCTTGACGGTGCGATTGGTCATCAGTACGCGCGCCACGAGCTCACCACCACTCGCAAGGAAGCGCTTGTTCTTTCGTGTCAGATACGAAAAGTCGAGCTCCGTGACGTCGCCATCGTTCTGGTGAATGCGCATGAGGACGCTTCCGAGCGTTGGGCCAGCGATCCGTTGCACGTATCTCGAGTTCGACTTGGGGGGACCACTGCTCGACTTCGGAGGTCCCCGATTCGACTTGGGCGGTGCGCTATTCGACTTGGGCGGCGCTTTGAACGGTGATGCATTGGATCTCGTGGCTGCGTTGATGGGGGATGTCGGCGGCTTCATCGGTGTTTTCTTTGCGGGGGAGTTCGACTTGGGAGGTGCTGCCGCGACGACGATCGGAGGAGCCCGTCGACCCGTCGACCGTGGAGGTGCGATGACCACAATCGGGTGCTGCTCCTCCTGAGGGTTCGCGTGGATGGGGTTCTCGTCCGTGGAGCACGTTCGCTGGCGTGTCGAGCGTGGAGGCAGAGCCCGACGATGGGACCGCGGAGGCTCCGGTCGAACGTCGAATTGCTGACGAAGCAGTCGAACGCTCACGCTGATCGGAGGGTTCGGCACATCACTGACGGACTCTGCTGCTGCATCAGCATTCGGGTCCGCAGTGCTACTTGAGCTGATCTGAGGCTCGACGCGCGCGAGTGTAGCTGTCTGATCCGAGGCGCACGAGTCCGGCGGAAGCTGAGACGACACGTCCGACTTGTTGGACGCAACGCTTGACGTGCTCGAGAACCAGGACCACGGCGCGAAGCGATGGGATGAAGACTCGCGCGAGTGCGTCGTCGCGCCACGAGAGCTGTTGGTCTTGTCATTGTTCTCGCCACGAATCGCCCGCAGCCAGAACGACTACTTGCACAGACACGCGAATGATGAGCGATGCATCATCGACGGCGCTGCTGCCAGACCTACGTACCTCGATGCTGCTGCGCTTTCGCCGCAGCTGAAGCGAATCAGGCATGGTGCGAGTCAGGTGGAGACTGTGGAGACAAGTGATCGATCGGAGCAAAGCGCTGAACAAAGAGCTTCGCAGACACTCGGTCGCATCGCGTGTGTCAGTCAGTGCTGCCGATCATCCGACCGAAGAAGAACAGGGACAAGGGGAATGAACGGGCCAGCTGGCTGGACTGCAGCCCGAGTGTCACGGCGACGCTTGGGACACCGCTCTCTCCCACGATTCCAGACATTTCGACGACTCGATTCATAAAAATGAATAATTTCAATCTGACCTCAGGCAATGAATCAAGCTCTCGCCAGATCACAAGGCACCCACCGCCCCGGTCGCAATATCGACGCACGCTACGCAACGCTAACCGAACACACACGCGATGTCTATCTCTTTCGGCTCTTGTTGATCTCGAGGATGATCGCTTGCAGCTCGATGCACTGCTCGCGCATGAGCTCGAGATCGTACTTGAGGTTCCGATTCTCGATACGAAGCATCGCGTTCTCTTCTTCAAGAGACACGCCAGAACCGCCGCTACTGCTGCCTGTGAGGCTTCCACCGCTGCTGCGCATCAAGCTGCGGGCACGCGACGAAAGCTCGCCGATCCGCTTCATGCTGCTGTTGCGATCGCGACTGTGTTCGGACGCATCGCTTTCTCCTCGACTGTTGCCGACACTGTTCTTGAACGCTCGAATTCGATCCATCATCGAGCGATTGGACTTGCGGGAGCTCATCGATCTGTCATTGTGGTCCGAGTCATCGTACTCGCTTGTCTCATCAATGTCGTCCATTTCGTCCACCCACTGACCGCCACTGCTGCGCTGATTACTGCCCGCGAAAGAGTCGTCCAACTCGGAGACACTGGAGTCATCGTCATCGTACTCGATAGGAATGCTCTTGTATCGCTTCCATGCTCTCTGAACCTTCACGATGCATCGACGCTGGAATCGGAACTCCTGTCGCTCAAGGAGCATTCGGGCATACGATTGCAACACGATTGCAGCGCGGACCATTCGCGCATAGCGTCGGCGATAAACAAAGCCCAACGCAACCTTTTGGATGCACGTGGCTTCAAGATACATGAAGTCAGACTTCATCGCTTCCAGTTCTTCCATCACGCCGTTCTTGAAGTAAATCAGCGATTTGCCCATCTGATACTCCAAGGGTGCTTTACGACCAATTGCCGACATGAATATTGAACATGTTCGACGGACATCCTTGCTGTGCATCGACGGCGGAAACATGATGCAGTAACGTGAAGCCAACTCTTGCGGGGTCAGGCGACTTGGGTAGCCAGAGCGAGTGATTCGAATAGCTTCAATCACACCAGCAGATCGGAGTTGCTCCACAACCATGCGCTTGTTAAACTCTGTCGGGCTCTTGTTGGAGTTTGGCTTGATACATCGAACGTAGTGCGTGTTCGTCGATGAAATGTTCTCCATCAGCTGCGACAGAGACTGCTTGAATTGACTGCCAAGGCTCTTCATTCCTGCTTTGTTGCGTGCTCCACCGCTGTCACCGAGAGTTTCTTGCTCGTCGAACAGCTCAACCAACAAATCAACACGACTCGACTGAATGAGATCCAACAAGTCCTTCTGGAGTGTATCTCGGTGCTTCTCCATGAAGCCGACCGTTTCATATGTGACGGATCCTGCGTAGTGATTGATGATGAATTGAGTCCGCTTCACCTTCGGGAAGTCAATGTGTGGGTTAACAGTGTCGCCCTTCTTGTGATGATTAGTCTTCACCTTATTCACGAGGGCTTCCTCAGTACCACGTGGCTGGCGGAGATGGTCATTCATCAGAGCAATAATGCCCATCTTGCCGTCAATGATCTCAACGATGTCCTTGTTGTCCTGATACTGAATGTGATCCCACTCGAGGCCTTCACGGATGTACTCTTCTTCGACAGTCTTGAACACGTCCGTCGTGAATTTTTGCTGGAGCTTCTCGTTCGCGTAGTTGATGCAAAACTGCTCAAAGCCATTGTGCATAAAATCTTCAAAACCGAAGATATCCAGTACTCCAATTTGCCCATAGATAGAATCCTCATCAGAACTGATTGCAGAGTTGATTTTGTCCACCATCCAGTCGAACATCTTTGAGTAGACTGTTTTCGCAAGCGCATCTCGATTCTCCACTGCCTCGACTGGGTCCAATGGTACTGTGACGGAGTCATTTCTGGTGATGACTGTGCGATTGCACAATGCAGCCTCGATGTTACCACTCGGGAGTCCGAAGAGTTGTGCAACGCTCGACAATCGATCTCGAGTGGCGATCGCAGATCCGCTTTCACCGCTCCCAACGAAATCGATCTCGCCCAGCAACAATACACCAGCAAGAACTTGAAACAATGTCTTCTGATCGCGGGAGTCAAGACCAATTAGCGCCAGTGACTTCTTCGTACTCTCCAGCCACTTCGCGTCGTCCATGCCGGGGATTCCCATCTCACTGAGGGTGCCAATATACTGGTATTTGAAAGATGAGTCAAGATGCAGATCGTCCAATTCTCGAGACGATAGACCCGCCAGCATCTGATAGAAGATGTGGTAGTTACGCTCTCCTTCAGCGATTGACACAACTCGAGACTTCTCCAACAGGTAAGTTTCACATTTGGCACCGATCAGCTTGCCGCGATCATTAAACTGGAGTTGCGTGAACTTGCCAAAGCGAGAACTGTTGTCATTTCTCGTCGTCTTGGCATTGCCGAAAGACTCCAAGAGAGGGTTGACATCGATGACTTTCGCAATCGTTTTGTCCTTCCGGCCACCAGCAACGCTTGCAAGATGATTCATGACAATCTTCGTTGTCTCGGTCTTTCCTGCACCAGACTCACCACTCACCAGGATGCTCTGGTTCATGTCGTTTTTGGTCATGTGCTTGTACGCAGCAGTTGATGTTGAGTACACATGAGGTGAGAGTGAATCTCGAGGCTTACGCAGGTACTGCTCGTGCAGGTGTTCACCGTAGAGCCCGTCAATCCACTTATAGGGATTGACTGCAATCACGATATCGTTGGTGTAGGTATCTGTGCCCAAACTTCGTTAGTACGATCTATCTCCAACCATTTGAGTAGCAAAATGAAGACGTACATGGCTTCGATGCCTCGAAACGCTGCTTGAGGTTGAACAGGATCGATGGTTCGTTTAGGTACCGCAACAAGCGCATGTCTTCAACTCCACCAGGTGTGTCATGAAGAATTGCCACCGGTAGTGACTCCAGCTCGGTCGCAGATGGTCCAGCTACCGCACGAATCACGTCCGGATCTCGTAAATCAACGACTCGACGCTCAGTGTCGCCTGAGTCCAGGAAAGCATCGATTGTAACCTCTTTCGAACGTTCGTTGTAGTCGACGATCTCAGAGAGCATCCAAACGTCTTCTTTGTCCGGCACATAGCACTGCACACCAGCAACAATCAAGTTTTGCTTCGTCGCCGTCCCTTGGGCCTGCAAGCGAAGCTGCTCCTCCTTGGCCTGAAGTTGCTCGTGCATGAACGCTGAACGTTTTTCTTCAAGGCTGAAGCGAACACGTCGTGGCCGATTGTCCCAGTACGTCTGCCGTCGCCGGATATAGTTGCCACGACCTGTCGATCGTTCTACGGTTCTGCGGGGTGTGAAGGAGACTGGCACGGTATGTTGGCTTGTGGTTAGCGCCGTGCGCTGTGTGGACGCGGTGCGTTGCGGTCGAGAGGACGTTGTTGGGTTAAACGAAGCAAGCCCCGATGCAGCCGGTCGTGATGGCGGATCACTGATACTTGGGATGGTGCCAGTGCTCGCAAGGAACGCGGCAAGTTTACTTTGACCAGAGTCAGATCTCGGTTTGACGCCACCGGTCGACGCCGGCGGTTGCTTCATCATGAAGTCGCGCAGCTTATTATCACTGCTTGTGCTGGCTTTTCGATTTTGTGTCGGGGACATCGGAAACGCCGCAGGGGCACTTCTCGGCGGAGGTGCGGCTGCAGCCTTCGGCGAGAACACCGCTTTTCGCTGTGCAAAGCTGTCGCCGGAAGGAAGAACGCGGTTCGGCGCAGGGAGAGGAACCTTTCCTGCAGATGGTGGAGAGGATGCCGACGCTTGGCTTTCCCCACCACCTGATGCGGGAGGATTCGATCGCATGAATGCAGCAAATTTGCTTCGGGCATCATTGCTGGCACCACCGATTGGCTGACTATTCGGAGGCGTATCAGAGCGTGGGCGAGGAGACTGAGGCGGCGTTGACGGGGATTGCTGATTCATGGGCCGGTTCTCTTTTCTCGGGGCACTACGTTTCGGCGGGCCCGCGGGTCGCTGAACATGTTCAAGTGGCTGTTCGCGAGACGGCGGCACTTGATTTAGAAACGCGTTCAATCGAGAGTTGCCGCCGCTGCTTGAGTCCGTATCTGTTCGAATTCGCCGGGGCGGTGTCAACGGTGACGACGGGATGTCTGGTGACATTGGTGGAGGGGTACTGGGCGGGGTACCTTCCGGTGACTGCGGGGACTGCGGCACGATCGGCTGCGGCGCTTTCTTGCTCTTCTTCCTGGAGAGGAAGTTCGACTTCATGAAAGACGTGAGTTTGTTGTTGCCTTTCTTCTTCGGAGTCAGCGCGTCGTTCGAGCTGCTTCCGGACGACGTGTGGCTTTCCGAATCCGAAAGCGGGTTCTCAGGGTTCGAGTCGAACGATCCCGAGCCGCCTGTGATATGATGGCCACCGAATCGATCGCAGAGAATCGAGAGCGTGTTCACGACGGCGACAAAGTCGCTGCCGTCGAGCAGATCGTCGGGATCGAACAAGTCCTGGTCGCGGAGCCCCTGACGCCGACACCAGTCGAGGAACAGGCGGATGTTGGCCTTGGAGTGGAAGACCGTCGTGAGCTTGTTGATGCGCAGGTTCGCGCTCGGGTCGATGCCGTTCGCGAGCAGGCAGAGCAGCTGGCCGTCCTGCAGCACGACCGAGAGGTGGTCGTCATCCACGGGCTGCTCCGTGACCTGCGCGATCCATTCCTGCAGCTCTTCGGCGCGGCGCATGGTGGCAGCGACGGCAGTCGAGAGGAGTCGATGCTACTGAAGCTACAGTCTGTCAGCGATGAGGAGGAGGAGGAGGAGGATGGTGCACTCGCGCGCACTGGCTAGATAAGGGGAAACGCCGACGGATGATGGATGGATCGATCGATCGATCCACGTCCACACGTCCACACGCCGGACGTCCGCGGCCGTCGTCCTCAGTTCTGGAGTCGCGCGCGGGCGAGAGTCGAGGGTGTCCAGGGCGACGCGACGGCAACCGACGTCAATCGCCTCGAGGATGCTGGAAGATGGAAGTGGGTGAAGCCCGGACGCCCGACGGAGGCCCCGCGGTCTGGGCGGTTCCAGCGCACTCGCAAGGAAGGCGCGCACTCAGAGGCCGGACACTGGCGCCTCGCGGTGATTGGCCGACCGCCGGCCAGCTCCCCTGGCCGCGTCGTTTGGTTGCGTCCGGAGCCCCGGATCCGCTGCCCTTTGTTGAGACTGCGGCAGTGAGGGCGGACACGCAGCCCTTGCCCTTGATCCTGGAAAGCAGCAGGAAGGCGGACGACCTAGCCCTGACTCTACCGGCCAGCCAATCGATGCGGCGGCATTTGATCAGCATGAGTTTCGGTCGCCCAATTGTACGACTGTCTCTGATATATGGCTTCACCGTCAGCACTCCACCCACCGACGGCGTGGGTCCGACACAAACACGCTTTGGGCCAAATGGAATGGCATTCGGATGTGTGACGCGCATGTGAAGCGCGAAGACGCACTCGACACACAGCGCTGCAATGCTTGCTGCATCCACCAGACTGCATTGTGGAGCGACTCGGCGTCGCTGGAGGCGCCGTGCCATCAGTGCGCAAGCCTCGTCTGCGCTCCGCACGCCAGCTCTCTCCGCACCATTCCGGACGTTTTCGCGATCGGTCGGCCACATGGCACCATCTGAAACCTGCAGCACGCGGGTTCCGACGTCGGAGGTGACGCGAAGGTAACGAATACCGGTATCAATACCGTCTTGTTTCTTCCACAGTTTCCTTTCAAGATCGCGATGGATCTCGTGATCCAATGACACGGAAGGGAAATGCATCGACATCCATCCGTCGCGGCGTCCCCACAATCGTTCTCGCTTCGCCAGTGCGTCGAACATGAAGCGTCTGCGACAGTGCCTGCTCTCTTTGAGCGTCGTGCTCGTGCTCGTGCTCGCACTCTCGGTATTCGTCGGACCAGCGGGCGCTGCCATCTTCTCAGGCTTCACCGTCGGAAGACAGTTCCAATACATCGGCAAGTTCTGCTTCACGTGGAAGCCAACGCTGCAGGAGGTCGCAGGGGTAAGCTTCTTGTGAGTATGCGCGTCTGTCCTCCGTGTTTGCTGACTCTGATCCGCAGCGCATCACTGGCGAGATCCAAAGCGACGTCGACGGTCTGCAGCTCGCCATCTATGACGACGAGGCGCTCTTCTGGAACTTCATCACCAAGGACCCGTCGTGTGACTGCGCGTGCAAGCTCTCTCCGCAGCACACCAAGATGGTCTACAACGTGACCACTCCGAGCGATCTCGCCATCCCCTTCACCTTCGACTTTACCGTGCACGAGCACCTGCGCCCGCGCTTCTGGTACGTCGCGCTCGCGCGTTGCGTCCCCGGTGGCGACGCGTACGTGCCGTCGTTCGCGCAGATCACGGAAGCCAACTTCAAGAAATACTACTTCTCCGCGTGGTACGAGGTGCACATGACGCAGGACGACGGCAGCGAGCTGCCCGTGCAGCAGCATGGCATGCCCACGTTGTTCGCCGTCATGATGGTGCTGTCCATCGCCGTCGCACTCGTGCAAACCGTCGCTGCTCGTGGGCTGCAGCAGTCGGAAAGCTTCCACCCAATCATGAAACTGCTCACACTCGTCGTCATGTTCTTCGCCGGCGCCAACACGCTGATGTTCCTGCACTTCTATCTGTTCCAGTTCAATGGCATCGGTGTACCGCTGTTCGAGTACTCAGCCAAGATCGTCCAAGTGTTTGTGCGTGTCGGCACGATCTTGCTCGCGATGCTCGTCGCCAAGGGATGGACGATCAACTCGGTCGCGCTTGAAGGTCAAGAGAAGCTTTCGTGTCTCATGATCTCAATCCTCGCGCTGTACCTGAGTATGGCGATGTGGTACCTCGTCTGGATGGACCCTGCGTCCACACTGTACATCTACGACTCGTGGCCAGGCGTTGGTATCTGTACGCTGCAACTCGGAGTACTCGCATGGTTTACGACGACGCTGCTGGAGACAAGGGCGTACGAAGAAGCTGCCAGCAAGCGCCGATTCTTCCTGCACATGGGTGCTCTTTTCGCCGTCTACATTATCTCACTGCCCATCGTCGTACTCATCGCATCTGTCTTGTCGCCGTGGGTTCGAGAGAAGATCGTCACTGGAGTCTCCTCAAGCATCGATCTTTGCATCTACAGCACTCTCATCTTTTTGCTCTGGCCATCGCGGGCACCTAAGTACTTCGAGGTTTGTGCTCCTCACAGTTCGTACCAAACTTTTTTCCACTGATGTCGTTGTGTTGGTTGTGCAGCGCTTGTACTCGGTGTCATCGTCAGCTGAGAAGGCTACGCTTCGAGATCAATCCTCACTTCCTACAGAGGAACTCTGAGTTGCGAAGTTCATCCCAACACCAGTGGCACTCGTATGTTTCGTAATTGAATGCTGACATCGTATCCGTAGCCTTGTGTCTCTCATATAGAATTGAGATCGCTCTGTGCGTCCCGTGACTTCCAGTACGCACCAAGCAGGCTAGACTCGGCGTCTGCAATGCGCCGCATCAATTGAATGATCTCTGTCTGGCTGTGCGTAGACTGAGGCCCCAATGCTTGCCTGACCGCCGTTTCTAGCCCCTGCTCATTAGCAACTCCGTTAGCACTCACCACAGATCACCCACATCCATGCAGGCCATCGACCGGTACCTGCAGCGTTCGATCCCAGTCGCCCATCGAGTGCGTGATGTCCTCCATCGCCCGACCGATGGCTTTGAGCCTCTCGCTTGATTCGGAGTGGTCCCATGACCCTCTAATACTCGTCAAGAACGCGCGCATCTACGGCAGAGCACCCATTGTCAGTTCGTGTTCAACAGACACGCACTCACTCACGAACACACCGCCAGAAGATCCGTCATCACGGTCGCGTACACCGCGATATCCACGACATCGTCCTCCCCATCGTCACTCGGTTGTTGGTCTCTTCCGCCGAGCGCTCGGCCGAAACGCAGCACCAGGAGCCGTCCATGCGGCGTCTCCATTCCGACCCACCACCTGCCGTGATGCAGGCGACAGGCGACTCCCCAATCCCGCGCATCATCATCGCCACTCCGCATAATCGTCTGCATGATAGCCGCGACCAAGTCTGATCCATCCTTTCTTTCAACCGGATGCGGTAAGCGAAGACGAACGTCGCAGCGAAGGCGAGATGCATGGCCGATAGAGTTCTCGTCACTCGGCTCGGCCAGTTCAATCGCCGAGTCACTTGCCAAGCGCGTCCACAGCACCCACCAGTCGGTACCAATCGCTGCGTCTTGAGCATTCGCGCTGTCTCGCAGTGCTGCGATTCCCAGCGGATACGTGGAAATTGGCTCGCAGAGCTGAATCGGATAAATCTTGTGGTCGGTCGACAACGGCAACGCCAGTGCGCAGTGTTCTGGGGTGCAATCGCCTCCAGGAACAAGCACAAGTCGAAGCGAGACATGGAGCACAGCGGTGGACTCCGTCACGTCGGTTGATCGATCCAAGATGATCGCTTGTCGCGTGCGCTGTGACTGACAGACGGGAAGCGAATGAATCGCGTGATACACCGCGTCGTCCGTTCGAACCTCGACCTGCAAGCGCCACTGGTCCCACACGACAGTCGCCAGTCGCGCACTCTGGATCGTGAGAGGACCGACGCTGAGGCGGACGCTCTTGTGCTTGGCGTTCCATCCGCACTCGACCAGAGAAGCACCGACGGGGCACGTGAAGCACTTGTCGACGGTATCCGACTGCACCACACGAAGCACCTGCAGAGCCGATTGCAGGCCGCGAAGCTGATCGTCAAGACGCTGGTGAAGCTGACGGCGGTTGTCTGTCGCGGACGAAACGCGCGCAATCTCCTGCAGCAGCGATTTGACGCGGAGCTCCTCGTCTCTGGGAGACGGACTTTCAGCATCGGCACCCGAGTTCAGCGCTTGAGTCAGGAGTTGCTCGAGCGTCTCTCGGGAGAGAACATGCACACGTCCATCTCGAGCGAGTGCCACCATCGCGCTTGCGCTCTCGCTGTCGCTGTCGTCCGTACATGCGATTCGTTCGATACCCTGCACTCATCAACAACCCAGCGACGTCAGGAGACTTCCCAGGCTTGCTTTGGTTCTTTCAAATTGGCATCCAACCTGAGGAAGTTGTGCAATCGCCTTCAGTTGGTCATCAAGACGTGGCGGCGAATCCCCAGCAGATTTGTGAACAGCCGAGAGCAGAGACTCGAGCGTCAGCGCGTCGACGCGACCCGAACGGCAAAGCAGCAAAGAGGGTGTCGACGGCGACAGTGCGAACGCGATCGATGCGACGGGGCCATTCACACGTCCTAGCAAAGGACGTGGGGGCGGCCCCATGGCTTCGTCACTGAATTCCACGAGAGCGATGGCGCCGTGCACGCCAACCGCCACCAGAGCGTCGCCGCAGTTCGAGGAGCGCACCATTACGAGCGACTGTACAGGTTCTGACAGGCGACATATCTCTCCGCTGCAAAGGACACTCGCTTCGTTTGTGTCGATCCCAACGAAGCGAACGCCGCCGTCCTCGTCGCCCTGAAACACGACAGCCGTCGGCGATGTGTCGTGCGTGAACCATTGCGGTCGACGGCCCTCCGGAGCCCACACAAGCAACGCAGTCGCTCGCTCCGCGTCCAAGTCATCGAGTTCCAGTGCCGCAGAAGAGCTGGAGAAAGGAGCAATGACTGTCGGCGTCAGAAGGCTCGTGGCAACCAGTGCTCGACCATCGGGAACGAGCGACAGGAGCTGTACGCCAGGAATATGACACCCGAGCCGCCGAACGATGGAGCCACCGTCGCTGCACACAACGAGTCATAGCAGTATTCATGTACTCGCACAGGGTCAACTCAAGTCATTTACGTTGTCCATGCTTGCCACACACCTGCCCGTCTCCTGGGGTTGGGATGGTAGCAACTCAATGGGACGAGAATGAGAGCGTGTTGTCGGTAGCTGCACGCTCCATAACGCGCCATCGGCCGTTGCGACGATGACGGTTGGTGCTTTCGCGTCGCTCCTGGACTCGATACAGTCGGCGATGCGTTCCTGCGCCTTGATCACGCACTGCGAAGTAAAGAGCGTGCGTCAGGCTGACGTCGTGAGCGATTGAGCAGCTCCCCACTTCGGATTCGATCTTACCACGACGCGTCCATCGCGCACACAGTGAAGCAGCGTCGAGCGAATCTGGACGATGACGATGAGCCCATGGGACGCATCGGAATGAGCGCTGTCATCGCGTGCAGACAGCACGAGCAGTCGAGCAGGACAGCGCGAGTCCAATGGCGCGAGCATGTTGTTGGCGCGTTGGTGTTGCTTTTTTTCGTCGATTCCTCACTCATTTTCTCAGCGCGAAAATCATCAGAACTGATTCATTCCCCCGGTGACTATAATGTTTACCCGCGAGTTTTAACGAATAGGTTACACTTTGTCAAAACAAAGTAACCACACGTTCAAAAAATCGTTGGTCACACGCACCATCACTCACTGTTTGTGTACCATCACTCCGACGCGCCAAGAGACCATCTTAGCGAACGAACGAATCTCGGTCGTCGTCGCGCCATCGTCATCGTCATCCTCGTCTCTCTCGTGGTCGCCCAACCCAATGGAGCACCTGTCGCTGTGCCAGCTCTCGACGCTCTTCGAGTTCCTCACGGCGCGCGACATCGCGCAGCTCTCGCAATGCTGCCGCGCGCTGCAACCGTCGGAGAGCGTCGTGCAGTCCGCCATCGGACTCGTGATCAAGCACCGCTTCGGCGACGTGCTCGGGTTCCTGCGCGAGGACGACCCGCTCTGGCCGCGCTCGCTGCTCGTGCTGCGCTGCGGTGAGGTGCTGCGCGTGAAACACGTGCTCAGCACGGCGGTCTTCTCCCCGGACACCGCGACGGCGCCGGTTCTGCCGCGCTCGGCGGTGCTGCTCAGCAGAGCGTGGACGCTCGCGTGGAAGAAGCGCTGTCAGCTGTACGAGCAGTACGTCTCGCAGTTCCGCGTTTCCAAGAAGAAGCAGCGCAGAGCCGCGACGACGACGACGACGACGGCAGCGTTGACGGCGTTCGTGGACACGGAGGCGGCGGCGACGCGCGACGCCAGCGCGCTCATCGTGTGTCCGCACGACCTGCTGCTGCCGCTGTCGTTCTGCGTCGCGAGAGCCAAGCGCGCAGTCGTCTCGCGCGCGGGCTTCCGCGTGCTCGCGACGTTCGCGTCCGACGTGCGTGGGTTCCCCGTGGGCAGCTCGTCCGACTGCCTCACGTGCGTGCAGGACAAGGACGCCGCCGACCGCGAGCAGGAGCAGCGGCGGCAGGAACGCTTCGAGGAGCAGATCGCGGGCTCAACGGAACTCGTGGACCTGCTGCTGCGCAAGAACGGGTACCCGAACGAGCTTTTCTCGCCCGCGACCACGCGTGGCAACACGCTGCTCTCGCTTTCGCACAACGACCACCACACGTACTACCTCGTGCCCAAGAAGTGGCTCTCGCACTGGCGGCAGTTCGTGCGCAGCCTCAGCGACAACGCGCCTGGACCGATTCTCAACGCGGAGCTCGTGTGCGACGCGCACCAGAGCACAATCGTGCCAGCGTACATCACCATGTTTCTCTCGGGCTTCTCGCTCGAGGTCTCGCTGCAGGCGACGCAGGCGTACGTCCTCTCCCTATTCCCTCCCTCTCTCTCTTCCTCTGTACGTATGATGAACTCTTGTGGTGCTGTGCTACATACAGACTTGGAACGTGCTCGTCCCAACAGTACGAGATCGTGACGTCGGGTGAATGGGAGGCGCTCGCAGACCGCTACTGCCCCGAGTACGCGGTCGGCTTCGACGTGCTCAGCGGCTCGTATCACTGGCGGACGCCCGAGTGCAACGTGTGCCACTTTGGCATGCAAGAGTCTGGTCAGCGCCGGCCACGACGACGCAACTATGGCAGTCAGAACGCTCGTCGCTGAGAAAACGAATGCTGTACTAATGAGGGGATATGCACTGAACACGACACACAATAGAGAGAGCGAGACAGTCAGAGAGAGAGAGAGAGACGTTATTCACTGCTCGTCCTCTTGCTCGTCCTCCCCCTCCTCCTCAACGACGTCTGCAAGCCGCGTCTCGATCGCAGACAGCGCACCCGTGTCCTGCTTGAGCCGCCGGAACGCCTCGAGCATCGCTGGGACGCTCAGCGTCTGCAGACTGAGCGCGCCATACTTGGCGACCTGCACCTCGTAGCACGCAAAGTTGAAAGCGCGTCGCCAGCGCGTCGCGACGGCCTCCTGGATTCGCTTCTTGCGATCCGCTTTGTCCTCGAGGAAGAGTCGGCGCGACTCCTGCACGCCGTCGCGGATGATCATGCCGACGCCGAAGAGCGTGACGGCGACGCACGTGCCGACGAGCATGATGCTCAGCATCTTCTCGTTGATCAGCGATTCCTCGTTCAGCGCGTTCAGCTGCGTCATCACGCCGAGCCACAGCGTCAGGAAAAGCTGCAGCTGCGTGATGCTCGCAATGAGGTTGTCGGAGAAATCGCCGTACGGCTGGAAGAAGAGCAGGAACCACATCGTGATGAGGCAGACTGTGATCGCGAGAAGCACCTGGTCGACGCTGCCGTTCTCCACGAAGACGATGACGCCGCTGAGGAAAAGCTTGCGCGACAGATCGACGACCTCAAACCACCAGTAGTCCTCCGAGTCTGCGCGAATAGATAATGAGAGATAGACACGTGAGCTTTGCGAGTGCGAGTTCCTCAATGTCAAGAGCAGCTCGTCCCACGTACAGTCTGCGTAGATGAATCCAAGTCGCGCTTGCACCGTCGAGTCCTACAACGGCGCGTCAGGCTCCACACGATCTCTCGCTATCGTTTATCCCACGTACCGTCAAGTTCTTGTGCTTCATGTATTTGGCCAGCTCTGCATCCTGCACCTCGCGGTTCTCGATCTCCGCGACGACGATGCCTTTCTCTGTGTGATACGCCAGCATCTCGGCCAGCCACTTGCGGCGGTGGTTGCGACACTGCGGGCGGTTAAGCAGCTTGATGCGCTTGGCGATGCCTCGGTCCTGCGCGCGTCGGATGAGCAGCCAGAAGAAGAAGGGGATGCCGATGACCCAGACCACGACGCCGGCCATCGCGAGCACGCCAAAGATGGCCCACGACGCGTTGTAGCACACGACGCGCCGATCGACGACCATGTAGAACACGTCGCCGACTTCCTCGCAGTTGAAGATCATGAGAATCGTCTTCGAGACGGTCGGATACAGAAACAACGCGAGCCAGCAGTACAGCTTGAGACACTTGTTGCGGTACGTGAGGTAGTTCATGCGCAGCTTGATACGCGCCTGCCACACGCGCAGGTTGCTTCGGATCGTGCGCTCGAGAATGACGCCACGCAGCGTGTGGGTCGTCGGACACTGGCGATGCTCCGAGCGGAACAAGCCCAAGTGCGGCGTGCGCACTTGCGACATGCCCAGCTCTCGCTTGAGGTGGCGCGCCTCGCCTTTCGCGGTCACGCTCACTCGTGACGGCGACGGAGGCTGCGCGTCGCCCGCACCGCTGGTCTCTCGACGTCTCAGTCGCACGGCGAGTGCTGCGAGGCGCTCTCGGAACCAGATGCGCGCCATAAGGAATGGATTCATCGTGACTTCGTCTGTCGACAGCTTCTCGCTTTCGAGAACAGGAAGCCCACAGCGCAGGCAATTGCGAGGAATCAGCAGCAACTTGGAGTGGTAGGTGCGCATGCCGGCGTAGAGATATGCCGTGATGACCGACAGCGTGAAGACGACGAGGACGATCGTCACGCTGCGCAGAGAGCGAAACCACAACAACGCGTCAGCATAAAGCGAGAGACGCAAAGACCGACAGGAACCAAGGAACGTACGTAAAGTCAAAGTAAAACGTCTTCGAGATCACACAGTCGACGCCTGCGATCGCCACGAGGTCCTAACATCATCCATCAGTTAATCGTTTCCGTCTTGACGCGTTGCTCGTGCCTCTGAGGAACGTACCAAATTGAATTTGGAGGAGAAGTTCATCAGGTTCTGCACGTTGGCAGACCATTTGATCACGAATGCGTCGCGGAAGTTGCCAAAAATCTGGAAAAAGCCGAGGAAAATCTTCAGCTTGCTCGGTTTGATAGGAAAGCGGCGCGATGACGGTTCGACTTCGATGCCGAATAGCATCTTGGGCTGATGCCGTCGGTGGCGACGCAGTCGCGCGAGCACTTTCTCCTTCATCTCGTCTCTCATTTCCACTGCGCGAGCTCGCAACGGTTCCACGCGACTGAAGTACACGTCTTTCGCTCGACTCAACAGACTCGGCTTCTCCCTCGGGTCCTTCGGACGTGGTGGGCGCAAACGGCGATCAGCTTCAGCTTTCTCCAGCAGCGCGATCTCGGTCATATCTCGGAGGTAGTATCGGAGAGCCGCGATGGCAGCACCGATCGCGAGCACCAGCAGAATGGGGATCACGAAGTTCTGCCATCGCAGCGATGCCCGCACTTGAGCGTTCGCCTTATCACAAGCTACAATGTGCACGGTCAGTACCGGTTCATCCCCATGGTCAGAGTGTTGCCTTTATACAACGCACGCAAGCAACTGCCGTCTTGGCCTTTCTTGAATCCAAACGCACACACCGAGCACACCGCTTGATCGTAACCATCACCGCAGGACTGGTTCGCTGGTCTCGATGACTGCGCTTCGACCGTGATATCGGACTTGCACGCTGACTCGACGTCGCAGCTGTAGAACGAGCGCCCCGAGAGGCACGAGAACACGCGGTTGGCTGGCCAGCTATCACGGAACTTGGGCACCAGCGTGCATTGCTGGATGATGGTCGTCACGTCGGTCCCTGGTGGCAGCTCCTCCGCAACCTTCTTGCAGGGATCCGTGTCGCGCCACTGGCTCGGCTCGCAGTACCGCGTCTGCTTGGTGGCGGGGGCCTTGAACAGGTAGAATCCCTCATTCGTTCGTGGCGACGACGTCCCGTACTCGACCGCCTTTGTCTCGGTCGCGCGTCGCACAAAGATGTTGCACTTGGCGCCAGTCGGACACTCAAAGCACTTGACGCCGTCGAGACTGTATCGATTTCTTGTGCATCGAACGCAGCCCCTTCACCATTGAAAGAAAACGTAATCATGAGCACAGCTCCCATCGATTCAGTTTCGACATATACGTACGTGTTCTCAGTGGAGTAACCAGGAGCACAACGCTCCATGACGACGTCTCGAGCGAGCCACAGCGTCTTCTTCTCTGGCAAAATGCACGTCACATTCACGACGTACGGTAACGGGCGAGGCGCCGCGACAAACGTTGCCTCTCGGAAAGATACGACGCCGGCAACAGCCTTAACGTAGCCTCCTGGGCGGAAGCTTAGGCGCACGTGATCTTCTGCAGTCGCGTTCGGGTCGAGCGAACGCGGCACCCCTGTAGCCACGCAGCGTGTAGTGACGTCAAGAACCTCGATTTGTCCGTAGATATCGACAGCCTGTAGTCTCGGCCAAATCAGTCGCTTGGCGGCGACGCTCGTGCGTGTGTCGTTGAGCGCTTCGAACGATTCCTCATCCGGTGGCTCCATGATGAACACGCCCCGCGTGACGTTGGTGGGCCACCACTGCACTTCGATGCGGCGCGAGTTAGTCGCGACGTTGTAAACCGAGTTGTCACGCATGGTGCAGTTCGCACACGGTACCGGCGGCGGTTGTTGCGCCAGGTCGTCGGCAGAGTACGTGAGCCAGAAAATGCAGCCGCCGCTTGGTGCCGTGTTGCCCGCGCACGTGATATCGGACGTGTTCAGTCCCTCGACGTGCGAGTAATACAACGCACCGCCGCGGGAAAGCGCCGTGTTGCGCAGCAGTTGACTCGCTGATAGTGCGTACCCCTTGGCTGTTTCAACGAGCACAGCACCACCCAGATTCGCTTGGTTCTCACTAAAGTGAGAGGCGTTTATCGAGATCGTCACATCACCGCTGATGAATCCCGCACCCCCACGTTGTGTCGCTGTGTTGCTCGTGAACGTGGACGTCTCGACACTCGCAACACTTGCTCCAGTGACCGCAAACGCTCCGCCGCTCAGCGCCGTGTTGTGTGTAGCCGCCACATCGTTCACCTGCACGGTCGCCTTGACGCGCGCGATCCATGCGCCGCCGTAGAGGTCTGCCGAGTTGGATGCGAAGGTGACGTTGTCGAGATACAGTTTGGTGCTGCGGTCAGCGAGGATGCCACCGCCAGTCTGCGCTGTGTTGTTGTCGACGACACAGGCTTGAAGCGCGATGTTGGCGTCCACTCCTGTCATCGCACCACCTCCTTCGTTCTTTCCCGCTGCGAGCACGCCTCCGTTCGAGGAGAAACGCGACTGCTTGGAGTGGAAGTACGCGTCGCGACCGACGTACACACCTGTGATAAGCACGAGAGTAACTTAGCTTGTTGGGGTCAGACATTTGATGCAAAGCACAGGGAGTTCGTACCGCTGCCCATGCCATTGGCCACGTTGTCTCGAACGGTCGAGTAGTCGATGATGCCTTCCACCAGTTCGCCCGTGTCGAGATACAGACCGCCACCGGCGTCGTCAGCTGCGTTCTCGATCAGCTCCGAGCGCACCATCACTGCTCGCCCTCCGCTTTGCACGAAGATGCCTCCACCATAGTTCTGGGATTCTGAGCGCCAGATACGTTTTAACGTCAGTTCTCCAGTCGCCCAACACCCAGCCTCGACTGTCAACTCTCTACTTACCGCTGTACCCAACGGTCGACAGCTCAATGTACGTCTCGCCTTCGTCGCTCAGCGCGATGCTGCCGCCGGCTTCATTCGCTTTATTGTACAACAGCTTCGACGCAGACACATACAGCAGAGCGCCTGTGTCGACAAACACGGCTCCCCCCGTCTCTGCGTGGCCGTACGTCGCTTTCGATGCGGTGAGGTACAGGATCGTGTCCTTGCCGACGAGATACGCGAGCCCGCCGCGACGCGCCTCGACACCGTCAGCCACGGACGCGGACCAGTGTTTACCCACGCGCTGCAGGAACAGCGTCGCCCAACGCTTCTCAAACTCCTTGGCGTTGCTCGTCAGCGTCGAGTCTTCAAATGTCACGACGGAGTCGCCGGCGATACACAACGCACCGCCACGTTCAGCATAATTCTGCAGGAACAGCGCGTCCTCGACGTGGCCGTTCGTCTTCTCGATCGCGTGGAAGGCGCCACCGAGCCCATCGACCATGGACAGGTAGTTCTCCACCGCAAGCAGTCGCTCCGACGTGAGATCGGCGAACTCCAACGTCATCGCACCGCCGCTTGTAGGTGCTGTATTTCGGAACAACACCGAGTCCTTGATGGTGACAGGCAGCTGCCGCGCGCCAGAGCCCTCGACGTACAGTCCACCGCCCGACCAGATCGCGGCGTTTTTGGCAAACGCCGTATTTGCGACTTCCAAGGACCCGCCGCCAGTCATGAAGACGCCGCCGCCCTTCATCGCGCTGTGGTTCTCAATGGACATAGCGTTCAGTCGCGTCTTCCCTTTGCCGGTGATATAAATGCCCGCGCCAAGGCCACCGTAGATGACCGCATCCGCGACACGTAAGCCCTGAAGATCGCACTGCCGACTGCAGGACACCATCACGTTGGCGCCATACATCTCTGCTGGCACGTCGTTCGAGTGGATCGAGGACGTGAGAGTCGTCACGTCACCGAGCGAGCGAGTGGGGATGACTGCACATGGCACTGACGCGCACTTGATCAAGAGGCCACCGCCGGTCGTCGTGTTGGCTCTGTTGTAGAAGACCGTCAGGCCGTCGTGACGTATACTCGAGTCGAGCATGGCGATGCCTCCGCCCGAATCGCCCGCGACACTGTCGTTCACAGTTGTGCTTCTCAACGTGCAGCCGTTCGATCCACCCAAGAAGACGCCACCACCGACGTCGGATACAGTGCAGTTCGTGATAGCCACATTCTTGAGCTCGCAGCTGGCGATCGGGTCACGTACCGAGACGCCGCCGCCGCGCACAGCGACGCCCTGAGCGATGAACACATCAGCGATCAGCGAGTTGGTGCCTGTGAGAAAGATGCCTCCACCTTCGTCGCCTGCCGCACAGTTCTCGATGCTCGCAGCCATGGGACTCCCAGAGCCTACGACCGCCTCGAACATCGCTCCTTGAAGATACAGACCGCCACCACGCATCGCGGAGCATGACGAGATCTCAAGATCGCGGTGGCGAAGCTCGGATGAATCCACGAAAATGCCTCCGCCGGTGCCGTTTGGAGAGCGACACGAGAGAATCCGCGTGCTGCGCAGGCTGAGCACGCCACCGCCAGAGACAGCCACTCCTCCACCAACGCTTGTGGCTTGATTCGTGTCGATAGTCGTGCCGTCGATCGTGACGGGCGAGCCCGTTGTCACACGGACACTGACGCCACCCCCTCGTGTCGCGTTGTTCAGCAACACAGTGAGCGACCCGCTCAGCGTAGCGGCCGCCACGTAAACTCCGCCGCCCAATACTGCCGTGTTCTCTCGAGCCACGACATCAGTGAAGAGCGTCGCGCTGGCGGAGCTGTTGCTGAAATAGAGGCCTCCGCCTGCATTGGTGGCGACGTTCTGCTCGACCGCCACACGCGCTAAGCGCAAACCAGGAGCCTGAATGGCGCTCAAGCCGGCACCGTCGACCGCGTGGCAACGCGAAATACCGATTCCAGACAGTGCGCACGACGCGCCTGTCACGAAGACCCCACCTCCGCGAACGGTTGCGTTGCTGGTGGTCACAAAGCTGTTGCCGCGGCCAACGATGGAACTCGAGCTCAGCAGCACTCCGCCTCCGTTTGAACTGGCCACTCCGTCGACGACGGACGAGTCGACGAGTTGCACCGCACTGCGGTCCAGCACTGCCAGTCCACCACCCGAAGCCGCTTTGCACGTGTCCGCAATGAGCGCGTTCAAAACGGCCGTGCTCCGCTTGAGAGCGACGCATCCGCCCACGTCAGTGGCTCGACTGTCCCTGACGTCGAGGTTGCGTATCGTTGCGGTCGTGTTCTCGGCAAAGAGGCCGCCGCCTTGTTCTGCAGTTCCACCAGAAACAAACGTTACAGTTAGCAGACAATAACACCCACAAGCCGCAATGCTGCGCAGTCACGTACGCGCAACGCCGTTGGTGACACGCGAGCTCGAGTCGAACGTTGCCGCCACGTTTGTGATGAGATAGACACCGCCGCCATTACGAACGGCGGTATTTGAGTCCAAGATAATACCTCGCGACGTTAGCTTCGCTTGGCTCAGCAGTGCCAGCCCTCCGCCATCCGATAACGCCGTGTTTTCGCTGATCACACTGCTTTGAAACGTGACGTCGCCGGTCTCAATCGCGACGCCACCCCCCACATTGGCCGTGTTGCTTCGAACTTGCAAACTCGTCATGGTTATCGGGAGCCCTGTCGCGAAAATGCCTCCACCTCGTCCTTGAAGTGCTGTGTTGGACTCGATGACAGACGCCTCTGCGGAGATGGACATCGAGACCGTCGCCCGAGCGCACACACCGCCACCGTCTGTTCCTGCACTGTTTTTGCTAACGGAGGAGCGATTGAAAATGATGGAGCTGTCCTCCAGCAACATGCCTCCACCGGATTTTATGGCTTCATTCGCTTTCACGGTCGAGTCCACGAGAAGCACCGTCGACCGCAGCGCTGCGAGTCCGCCTCCGCTTCCAACAGTCGCTTTGTTTTTCGTCAGGATGACGTCGGATAGCACCAATCGTGCACTGTCGACCACTGTCACCCCAGCGCCACGAGGAGCAACTGAATTTACGATTCGGAACCCGATGAGCTGCGCCTCCACACCCGTAATTGTGATCCCTCGGTCAAGGCGCTGGCAATCTAGCGTCGTCACATCCGAGCCTCGAATACCTCGGATCGTGACTGACCGTCCACTCACTGTCTGCTGACAATTCTTGGAGCCTTGGTGTGTGCCTGGGTACAGTAGAATCGTGTAGCCCGACTGCGCGAGCGCCAGCGCACGAGATAGTGAGCGCAACGCTTTCGGAGACGTCCCTGTCTCTTGCGAGGTATCCATCATTGCTCCCGTTCCTCGCACATCGTCACCTGTGACGCTCACAACAAGCACCGTCGCTGGGTCTTGGTAACAAATCGAATCACAAGCAAGTGCAGCAGACGCATTTTGACACTGCGCTCTATTGCTGGGGCAGATCACGGGATTCCCACAGTCCTCGCCGACAAAGCCACCGAAACAGACACAGCCACCGGCCCGACAGGCGCCGTTGCCGCTGCACACGCTTGCAGTGTCGGGATGCACTGGACACGGTGCATCGATGCTCGTCTCGGGCACGTCGTCTTCCGTCGCCGAATCCATTTCGTACTCGAGCTCGAAGCCATCATATGCGATGGAGGCGTCCGATCGAAACGCGATTCGGATCGCGTCAATTCCGCCGTGCGTTATGATCTCCAGCTCTCCAGGTCGTTGGCAGCCGCCGTGCCACACCGTCTCGGTTGTGCCGTTCTTGGTCGCCTCGATATGCACGAAATCGTGATTACACTCGAGCGAGAAACTCAGAAACCGGAGAACAATCGAGCTTGGACTCGGTGGTTGCAGCGTCCACGAGCGAGAGAACCCATTGCTGTACTTGAGGAGGCGGATCATGCCGCGCGGTGCGGAAGATCCATCACAGAAGAATGACTGAATGCTGTCCGCGTTGCTGGTACCAGCCAGTCGATCAAGCACTTGAACAACTGACGGCTTGCTGGCAATCGTCACAGAACCATCCAGTCGCACGTGCTCGACAGTGTATGCGTAGGTCTCACCAGAAACCACTGTGTTGTCCTCCACGTATGTGTCGGTTCCGGAGTACACGATCACGGAGGTATTTCGACGCACACGATAGCTCGCAATATCGACTCCTTCGTCTACCGCGTCCCAGAAGAGAGATACGATTCCCAGGGATGCTGCAGGAACTTGTTAGAGCTCACTAAAGTAATCTAGACAACCCAAGCGGTAGACTTACAGCATCCTATCGTCGGCGGAGGAGGCTGACCAAAGTTTAACGACGTCACGAACCGAACCGTCTTGGAGGAGGCTCCACGCTGACCGTCGATCGTCATGGCTCGCTAGTTCATTCCAGTTGTAGTCCGTGAGCTCACCAGTCCAAGTCATCGAGACAAGAGGAATACGTACCACGCTCGCGGCGTAATCTACATCTGGAGCGAGTCCACCGACCGTCACATCAAACGTTGAGATGCTTACGGTGGACGAGACGATCTGCGTCGGATCGTCAGCCTGTACGACTTCGATGAGGAACGTCTCTACGATAGAACCCCCTAGATCCTGGCATGGCTGCCAGTGCAGAGTGACCGATTCGTTGGTCACCGACTTGATCACCAGATTCTGCGGAGCCGATGGAAGTGACATGACGCTGGTGGACGCTTCGATGGGAGTGCTCCACGCCGACAATCCGATCGCATTCGCCACCGCCAGCGTAATTACGTAGGTCGTCAGTGTCTGTAGGTTGGAGACCACGCAAACTTGAACGAGCCCCGTGCAAGACCCAGAGGGCGATCCGTCCTTGGTCGTCACGCTCAGCGCGTAGAACGCCAAAGGGAGCCCTCCTGTGTCGACCGGATCTGTCCATCGGATCGTCAACGATCCACCTGTTGTCGCCACAATCGAAGGCGGGCTTGGGGCCGTCGGCACAGTCGCTGACTGCGTGTCGGCAGTCGATGTCGGGGTTAGATCGCTGCTGCCCGCTGTACTTTGTACCTTGAGTGTGAACGTATAGGTCGTCAACGGGAAGAGACCGCCGACCTGAACATATACCTGCGTGTCACCTTCCGCTAGACGCCGGATAGTGTGCCTTGAGTCATGTTCCAACTCGTCATCCCCTGACAGCAGGGCCAACAGCCGTCGTCTCGTGGAAGATGCTGGCGTGGTGGACGGCGGCGGAGCGTCCACTCGACGCACAGCTGTCTGCGGAATCGTGACGCCATTTGCGTAGACTATGAACGCCAACGCATCCAGTGCGATGCCGCCCGTGTCACTTGGCATGACAACAGCCAGAGTTGCTGCTCCTCCCGTTGTGCCGACAACACGAATCTCTTTCGGTACTTGCGGTGGCGTCGCCGCCACCGTCTCGAAAGTTGCCTCACTCGCAATGTTACCGACACCCAGCTCGTTCGCCGCGTACACTCGGAACTCGTACGCTGTCTCGGCCATCAACTTGCCGATGTACACATGCGTCTTTCCCTTGACAAAGTAGCGCTCTCCGTTCCCTTCAACGACGTACTGGGTCACAGGACTACCGCCGTCGTCTTCCGGCGATGTCCACGAGATGCCAATCTGCCCGCCAGTCGTCTCGAGCTGTGTCAACGCGCCAGGAGGTCCCGGTACTGAAATGACCGACGTGCTCAGTTGTACGCCATCAGACACCGTAGAACTGCCGCGGGAATTCGAGCACGCTATCCGGAAGAGGTATGTCGTGTCACTCCTAAGCTTGGTACGCCAGAAAGAGGTGTCCGATGCATTGTATATCAGTTGCCAGGCTGGATCCGTGAGACGCGAGCTCAACCAGACTTGGTATCGAAGCGTTTCGTTGCCTCCACGATCAAGAGGCGGGTCCCACGCTACGAGGATGCCTCCTCCCGTCGCACTCGTCTGGCGGAGTGTCGTGACCGGATCTGGCTTGGACGGAGCGATCGTTGAGAACAATGATGGCGAATCCAGTGATGGTGGCGCGGCCGAGCAAGCTGACAGATCGTTTCGGGCGACAGCGACAAACTCAAACTGTGTCTCGGACGCAAGCCCACCCAGCACAACAGTCGCATCCAACTGAAGCTCACCACGAGCTGTCGTCGATGGGAAATACGGATCTTCCACTTTCTCACCGTCCAAGTAAATGTCGTAGCCCCGAATTGGGATGCCCCCTGTATCGTCTGGGGAACGAATGCGAACAGTAAGCGCGCCGCCAGTTGCCTTTGCAAGCTCTGGCTGATACGGTGGCTCGGGCCTGGTCACTGGGCTCGTTGACTTCACAACCACACTGCTGGGTGGCCCACGAGCGAACAGACTCGCAATTGTGCCATCTTTGACGTCACTTGGCTGGCCGCTTTTGATGTCGTCCAGTATCACACTCGGAGGAGGTGGGGGCTTGAAGAAGATGGCGCCAGCCACTGGTGAACGTGAGAAATCGACTTCGAACAGTCGGTTCTAAATGCGAGAGTGGATTGAATCATGTGTCAATGGACCATACAACTTGAACTGTAACTCACCTCAAACTCAAAGAACGGATTCAGTGAGAGCCGTTTCGCGATAGATCCATCGTCTACGATCGATATCGACGAGTCTCTGGCGTTGAGCGTCCCAACTGTGAGCGGAGTTGTCACAGTCTCTGCTGGCGTCGCGACAGCCAATATCTCGTAGTCATGATCAGCGACAAGCGTTGTCAGTGTTCCATCCCTCGCGTTGAGTCGCTGGTTCGGCTTCTCGAAACGATCGGTAGAACCACGAGTCCGAAGATAAAATGTGTACTCCAGCGTGCGCAGATGACCACCTGCAACGTCGTCAGTTTCTAAGTAATCGGTAGCAGAGAAACCATGAATTGAATTTGATTTGGCGCACCTGCATCGAGTGGCGGAGCCCAAACGACATCGATCGCCCCGCCGGTGGCTCTGGTCGTGGCATCCGACAGTCGAGGCGGTCCCGGAGCCGAAAGAGCCTTACTTTGGAGATGAAACACTTCCGACGAATCGCCCACACCGACTTTGTTGACCGCCTAACACGACGCCAAGGTTTCAAGTCTCCGTGACGCTGCGCTTTCGTTCAATAGACATACCTTGAGCACCACGGGGTACTCTGTGTCGGCTGTAGGAACACTCAAGTTCAGTAAGGCCTGTGGACCTCCCAGCGGATCATCCTCGTTCGATGGCTGTAGATTATCACGGAAAGTTTTAGGTCCACCGAATCGAAGTAACAATCTGTTCTACGCACCTGGTAACTCTGCGTCTCATCGTTCCACACAAACATCTTGTATCCGAGCAACGGCACTCCTCCCGTATCAATCGGTGGATCCACGAGAAGCTGCAGCAATCCTCCTGTCGCCCGGACGACTGACACGTTCAGTGGAGCACTTGGACGTGTCACATTCGTGGTTCGTCCGGTTATGACGGTGGATTTGGCACTTTTTCCGATACTATTCTCCGCTTCAATTTGAAAACTGTACTCAGTAGTGGCGTCTAGTCCACCTACTGGCACCTCGCTTGCATTCGTCGGTGTCATCACGGTTGCAGCGAGACTCGATCCTCTCTTCGCATACGTCACAACATAGCGATCAATCCAAATGTCTCGGCCGCCGACATTTTCGGGTGGAGACCAAGCGAGTTGCACCAGGCCTCCGGTGGCTCGTGTGATCGTCACGTCCGTCACGGCACCCGGAACCGATCGATCCCCATCATCCTCGATCGTGACGACAACCACACGTTGATCGCCAATGCGACCTCCCCCGCTGAGAATTGAGAGCGTTAGCGCAAACCACTTGTACGGATAATCGTAGACCGTGTTGCTGCGGATGACGACGCTGATGCGCTGCGACGTCTCTCCGTCTCCAAACCCGTAGTCAGTCTTGGACAATCCAAAGTCGTCCGGAGCGCGAGCAGTTGCGCCAACGGTCAAGTCCACAGAGACTCGAACAGTAATCGCAGAGCTTGAGCCGTTCACTCGGCGCAGATCAACAAACATTGAGCCTGCTGACTCGGACACTGACACAGCGGGTAAAACGAACTCCACGGCGCCAGCGTCACCGTCGTCGGCGAGATTTACGAACCCGAGACTGACGGGTACTGGTACCGTCCGTTCGATCGTGGTGTCTTCGATCACAAGCGCCACGACACGCGGAACAACATCATACACGTCGTTGTTGATCACGTGGATCGTCACTGTCTTGTGTGTTTCCCCATCAGCAAAGACTAGATCCCGCTGGGTCACTTCGTCAAGGAGGAAGTCACGCCCGTCAGTAGCCACGATACCCCACGCCACAGGATCGACACTGCTGTAGTATCGACACGCCAGCGTGCCTGCGGAACCGTCGACACGGATGAGGTGTAGTGAGACTTCACCGACGTCCTCTGGGACCGTTATGTTGTTCGGACGGAACACGACAACACCGCGGCGTGCAACATCCGTCTGGGCAGCAAGCGGTCCCGCCCATTGACTCGAACCGGCATCATTTCGAGCACGCACGCGCACGAAATATGACGTAGAAGACGTGAGGTTCGCCAGCTCAAACGGAGATGACGGTGCTATCACGGTTGCCGTTTGCCCGGACGTGTCGTCGTAGTATTCCAGCTCAAAATTCACGGGCTGCCCCCCACTCTCATCCGGCCCTTGCCAACTCAGCACAAGCGACGTCGATAGTCTGCCAACGACGGCAAAGCTGTACAACACCGACGGAGCCGTCGCCTGTGCTGTCATCGCCACGACAGGGAGACTCTGATCACTCTCGCCGAGCGACAGCACCGAGATTGCAGCCGTACTGAAGGTGTACACAGTCTCGGCAAGCAAGCCCGACACGATCGTCTGGACACGCCCTGCTGTCGCCACACTTCGCACCATCTTGCCGTCTTGGTAGATCCGCATCGCAGTTAATGGCGCACCACCCATGTCCTGTGGCGGAATGAGCGACAGTGTCACGCTTTGAGCAGTCACCGAGACAACGACTGGCGCTGGTGGAGCCGTCGGACGTGTAGCAGCAAGCGTCTGCACCGCTAGCGTGGCAGTAGTCTGGCTGTCTCCGATCTTGTTGGTGGAGCTAACCGTCACTAGGTAGGACGTCGCGGCCGTCGCACCAAAGTACGTATACGCTCGGCCGGAGGTTGCCGTGGACATTACGATGACTCCGTCGCTTACGGTGGTCACCGACAGTTTGTACCCTTCTATTGCAATGCCGCCCGTGTCGAGTGGAGGCATCCATGCCAACGAGATACTGCCACCTGTGACATAGGCAGAGACGTTGCGCGGCGCGCTTGGCTGACTTGGCACCGTTGTCTGGGTCACAAATGCAGCACTCGTAGGGCCGAGGCCGATGCTGTTGGACGCACGAACCACGTACACGTACTGTTGCGATGCCGTCAAGCCGCTGTCCAGGTACCAGTTCGTCGCAAGCAGCCCTTGGGACGGGGAAAATAATGCTACTTGGTCGCGGTAGAGCTGATAAAGCACTGAATCGTCACCCCCAGTATCGAGTGGCGGTGTCCACGTAACGTTGATGGTGCCACCCGACGCGCTTTGCTGTCGGATTCCCGTTGGCACCCCAGGCACACTTTTGGACGCTGCGGTCCGCTTGGAAACGACGGTGGTCCGCTGACTGGTTCCGATTGAATTGTAGGCGACGACAGTATAGTTGTAGAGTGTGTTGGCTTTGAGTCCTCCTCGTCGAAACTCGGTTAGCGACCCGTTATAGAGAATCGTCAGCGGCTGGCTCACGTCTGAGTTGTCGACACTGAAGAGCACATACGCAACCCATGTGTCACCTCCGCCGTCGACCGGAGGGTCCCAACGGATGACCTGAAGCCCAGTTGAGCTAAACGAGACAGCGAGACCGTCGGGAGGTTCAGGGGCCGACACCGACGTCGTGGTCATAAACACTGCGCTGTAGTTGAGAAAAGCAGTCGGATCCGCACACGCTGTCACATCGTTGACGCCAATGACGATGAACCCGTACGTCGTGTTGGCCATGAGCCGAGGAACCCTCGACACGACAGTCACCGCAGTCGGGCTGACACTATCGACAGACATCTCGTATTGGAGCCGCGCGTCGTACCCGATGAAGTACGCAATTGAATACCGAGTAACGACGCTTCCACCTTGATCAAGTGGCGGCTCCCACTGCAACGTCGTGGAACCTGCGCTGCGTGCCAGCACTTGTATGCGTTGAGGCGGCGATGGCAGCGACAGGTACGTTGTTGTCGCCGACAGAACGTCGCTTACATCGCTCGGACCAGCATCTGTGATAACGCGGGAGCGCATTCTGTACTCGGTGAGGAACACCAATCGTGAGAAGACCATGTTGGGGTCGGAGCCTCTGTAGACCTCCGAGAACACCGATGGCAATGAAGCCGACGTCGCCAACACGACGTATGCCGTGATGTTCAATCCGCCAGTGTCTAGCGGAGGGCGAACCGTCACGTAGATCGCACCACCGGTCACGCGCGTCACCGTCGGTGTCGGTGGTCGTCCTGGAATCGTGGCGCTTGGGGTTGTGATATTCGTCGGCTCGGACAGCACGCCAAACATTCCCTCGTCGTTCACAGCTTGGACTTGAACGCTGTAAATTGTCACGGGGCGCAGGTTGAAGACCACGACACTCGTAGATCGCGTATCCATCTGCGAGACAGTGTTGCCTTTGCTTGTGACGTAGACGCGATACAGGATGATCGGGACGCCGCCAGAGTCATCTGGGGGCGACCAGCTCACGTTGAACGAGCCACCAGTCATCGCTGTGAAGCGAATTTTTTGTGGCGCTGAAGGCATTGTTGGGATGAGCGTGCGCACTACGACTGGGGGTTCTGTAAACGCAGACGAGAGATATTGATTCGCGGCCGATACAGCAATCTCATACTCGGTGCGCGCTATCAGCTGTGTGATCATCAGAGAGAGCGCCGCCGTGTTCAACTGGATAGTGATTCCCGTTGCTCGTGAAGTAACTCGCACGCTGTAAAGAAGACCCGTTGCGTTTCCGACACCGAGGCTAGCGCCGACATGCCACGTCACATTCACAGAAGACCCGCTCGTCGCTATTGCAGCAAGTTCTTGCGGAACGTCTGGTGGAGATACGTCTCCGTCGTCAATTATATCCAGTCGACTGGAGCTCTGTTGTCCTATGACAGCACGCCCTCGCAGAGATCGGAGCTGTAAAAGAACAGACTTGCTTAACTGAAAGATGCCATCGTTCGAGATCGAAATCCGCAACAGCGCACGCTGTTGTTGATCATTGAAGGACACGATGGGGTCCATGCTGAAGTCAATACCCAGACGGGCGCCACCGGGGCGCTCGAGCGCGACAACTTGAAGATCCACTGGGGTGCTTTGACCGTTTGTTCGGGTAATCGTGACGTCAATGTAGGGCAGTGCCTCAGAGACAACATACGAAGGCTTTTCAAACTGGAACGTGCCTGCATCGCCATCATCTCGGATCGTAATGACTACGGAGGGATTGCTCCCAATGGTGCCCGAAAAATCATCATACTGGGCCAGTGTGATGCTGAACACGGGCTCCGGGTCCTCGACGACAGCGTTGTTTATGATCCCGATCACGATGTTCTGGGTCAGCACACCACTCGCGAAAGACAACACACCGGATGTATTAAAGCCCGTGGTTTGGATCTCGGTGTACGCCCCCGGTGCAAGTACAAAATGCTTCCCCAATGTCGCCGTTCTACTGCTCACTGTAAAACGGCAACGCGCAGGCAGAGCTCCGCCTTTACTCCTTCTGACTGGAACGCTTTGCGATTCACGGTCCTCTCGTACGTCCAAAGATGGAACATCGAACGCTAACTCGCCGGGAGAAATCGGATCTGTCTTAACAACGATTCCGTCGCTCCACATACCATTACCAACCGCTGACACAGCGCGAACTCGAAGCACATACTCCGTCGCAGCGAGCAATCCACTGAGTGAGATGGGTCCAGTGTCAGCGTCCACGACTTGGGGGGTCGTTGGATCATTCAAGGTGCTCCATTCCAAGTTGTATCCAGTTAGCAGTGTACCGCCCTTGTCATAAGGAGCCTGCCAGGCCACAACGATAGATTCAAACGTTCGACTTATCACCGAGACATTCAATGGCGGTCCGGGTACTGTTGCATCTGACGTTACAGCCAAGATAACCGGGGCCCAAGGACTAGGGCCGACGCTGTTTACTGCTTGGACTGTAATTGAAAACTGAGACGTCGCAAGCAGATCAGAGATGCTGAAGATGCGACCGTCCTGGGTTGTGCCTTCTTGCAGAGCGTCAACAATAGCGCCGTTAACCATGAACGCGAAGCGCTGAATGGGCGATCCACCGGCATCTGTGGGAGGTCGAACTAGCATCGTCACATAGCCAGCCGAAATAGTAACGACCACCACTGAAGGAGGCTGTGTCGGAGGCTCAGCGGGCCCAGTAGCTACTGCTTGCACGACTGCAGCTTCTCCATTTCCGACATCGTTAAAGGCTTCAACCAACACGTTGTACCTTGTCACAGCCGAAAGACCGTAGAACGTCGCCTCGGTCGCGAGAACTTCGGTCCGAGCCACTAGCTCACTGTCATTCGTTCGCACGAGAGACGCTCGATATGTTCGAAGTGGATACCCACCGGTATCTGCAGGGGCTACCCATGCTGCATGAATTGCTCCGCCGCTGATGGCTCGAGCATTCTGAAACTGCGGTTTTCCTGGTCTCGTTGCGGCGCCGCTTTTGACGACAAGCTTAGCCGGCTGTGGGCTTGTGAGACTGGCCCCGTTAACTGGTGAAACCAAGTAGGTGTAGCTTGTGGATGCCTGGATTCCCATTGTGTCTCGTAAATCCGTGGAGCTCCCGCTATAAAGGACACGAGGAAGCGTAACACCGTTGCGGCTGACGTCGTATCCGACAATTGGCATGCCCCCACTGTCATCCGGTTCATCCCACGTCAAGTAAACCTCACCCCCTGTCGACGACTCCAGCTGTCTTAGACCCTTGACGGAGGACGGAGCGGTGGGTGGCGACGTCATTTGGGTCAACTCGGATGAATTGAAGCCCCGGCCTCGGATGTTTACCGCGCAAACTTTGAATTTGTAGGTAGTCTGTGCCAGCAGTCCGAAGAGCGTGTACTGGCGAGGTGCTCCAGCTTGGGCATCCACTTGAGCTACCTCGAAGAAGTCGTCGCCCTCAAAACCAGCAAACACGATGTAGCCGAGAATGGGTTGGCCTCCTGTAGAGGATGGCGGGTCCCAGGTGACGGTGATCGCCCCTCCTGTGGTAGTCAAACTGGCGAGACGACGAGGCGACGACGGAACAGAAGCGTCACGCGTTCGGACGAATAGTGCATCGCTGATCGATGCATTCGACGAGCCATTCGCACAACTTGATAGGTAGTTGAATGCTGTCACCCTAAACGCGTAATCCGTGTTCGCGAGAAGGTTGGAAACAACAGCCGTGCGCTGCAGTGAGTTTCGTCCGTCATAAACAGTCCGAGCTGGGGTCCACACACTCCCATCGATTCGTTGACTCGCGCTGACTGTATAGCCAGTGATTTTTGTACCCCCATCATCCATAGGTGGGTCCCAACCGAGCGTGAGCTCTCCAGGATCCTCAAACAAAACGTACGGCTTGCCAACACCTTGGACATCTGATGGGGTTGTCGTTTGCAAGACGATTGCACTGCTCCAGGAGCTCACTCCCTGTTGTTGATGACGCATACATAGTGAGAATCATCGCCTCGGCCATTTTATCTGCGAAAACACGTACCACAGTGTTTGACAGCATCACTTGGACGGTGTAAGAAGACGATGAAAGGAGCCCTGATAATGCGACGCTGCCAACAAGATTCGAGTCTGCGCGTTTCGAGACAATGCTGACTGGGCCGAGGGTCGTATACTTGGTAAGTCCGCCTGTCCGTCGGCCGTACATGACCATGAATGCGACCAGCGGTGCACCGCCGCAGTCGACGGGGGCGATGACACTGAGGTGGAGTGCGCCACCAGTTGCCATCACCAGGCGTGGAGGTGGTGGTGGAGCTGGCACAGTCGGAAACGGAGAAGTTGATACATCTACAGTCGCACTCGGACTCGCAATTCCAGCCGAGCTGACTGCCCAAACCGACATTTTGTAGTCATGTTGAGCCACGAGATCACTAACCTCCACTGACTGCGCATCAGGCGTGAGAGAAAGTGACCACGAGAAGTTTCCAGTCACGTCAGCCACCTGAATCATGATGTAAGTCAGAGGCGTGCCGCCGGAGTCAACTGGCGATTGCCACACCAGACGAGTCATGCCGCTGGTAACAAACACTTGTTGAAGCCCTTGAACTGAGGTTGGCGGTGTTGTCGGTAGCGTCACCACTTCAATCGGCAAGCTGCGCGGTCCCATACCACGAGTATTCAACGCGGCAACCCGAACAATGTAGGTAGACGTGCTATTCAGGCCTGCAAACGTTAAACCGGATACGTTCGCGTCTCGACTCACTGTCACTCCCGTCTTGTTGTTGGTTACGTCAACCTGATATCGCAGAGACGAAGCTTCCTCCCATCCGCCGAGAAATGAAGGTCTCCACGACATTTCGAACATCCCTCCTGTCACACCCCTGATCGTGATACTCGTTGGAGACCCAGGGAGACTTACATCTCCTTTGTCGAAAACAGTAACCGTCAGTGTATCACTTGAAACGTTGGCACCACCCGTCGGGGTCGATAAGCGCAAGACTATCGACCGCGTTGCAAACTCATCGCTGTCTTTTATGGGTAGACGCCAGGTTGTGCTCGATTCGCCTGCTCCCAGCATGACCACTTTTCGAAGATACCCGCTTGCTAGCGCAGAACTGATCGAGGAGCTTACGACCACCGAAACGTCTCCACTTAATCCTCGATCTCTCACGAGGACAACATCAACACCACCGTCCGATTCCCTCACACCAAGAGAACTTGTTGCAAATCGAATCACTCCTGCGTCGCCGTTATCATTGACTATAATCGAGCACGTCGTTGTGTCGATCAGACTGCTCGTGGCATTCAGCATCGTCACCGTAACGACCATCGGGTTCGGCAGATAGCTCGAGTCATCTGGGAGTAGCACCTCGATTCGTTGTTCGACATCACCAATACCAAAACTAAGTGCCACTTCGCCACCGTTGTCAACCGAAGGAGCGCAACTCGCTCCAGATGAAGTTGTCTGACAGGACATACTCACGAAGCCACCATCTACTCTGATCATCGCTGATTCCGAAACCAATGTACCCAGCACACGAAGAACAGGTATCGATATCGTTTCCCCCTCCCGAGCCGAAAACGACGTTTGCTTGAACCTAAATCGGCCTCGCTGCGAACCATCGTCAAGAGAAAATGTCGAGAGTGTCCAGGTGCTCGATCCGAAAGGCGACACAGCTCTAGCTGCCACCTTAATCGCGAAACCGTTAACCTCTGGGGCCAAACCGTTAATACTGACTGAGCTCGGGCAATTCAGCGTCATACCGTCACGTGTACAGGATATTGACTGTTCATAGGCCACGATGTTGCTTTGGGCATACGTCGCTCGCATCTCAATCTTCATTTCGTCAATGACTCGCAAAGCAAGTATATCCACGGCCACAGCGATTCGTAACGTTGAACTAGATGCAACTTCCAGAGCAATCACTGGAGTGGGTGGTACATCGCTTGCAGTCGTAAACGACAGCGCGTGCCATTCGGAGACACCTGCTGCATTCTCCGCACGAACTCGGAGTGTGTATGTTCTTGCTGGCACTAAGCCCCCGGCAGTTGTATCGCAACAACCGATGCGTCCAGTCAGGAGCTCTTGACCGACTTCTGTTCCACTGGCTGGAAGTATATCATATGAAAACGTCGTTGATGTGGGGATGGCGCCGCTATCGCATCGTGGGACCACATGGAAGCGAACCAGCGTCTGCTGCACCGAGGTTACATTAAGTGAGACGGGGGTTGGCGGGCTGGGTGCTGCTGTTGGGACAGTTAGCATTGTTCGATTCACCAATCCAGCCATATTCTCGACTTCAAACATGTATGTGTAGGCGTCGACGGCCCAAACATCAGCACAGTGTGTAAACGTTATCACCGTGTCTGGGTTCAGCACTTCGTACAGAGATTGCCCATCGACGTAAAGTGAAGCTCGAACAATGGATATACCACCATCGTCCTAGAATCAATATATCGTACAGCAACAATCGCAGTGATAGCCATCAGAAAGACAATACGTACCTCAGGCAACTTCAATCGCAGGTTTACGGCCCCGCCTGTGATTGTAATTTGTTCCAACACCGGGGGAGCGGGAGCGGTTGCCGCACTTCACCAAATCACTTTAGTCAGTGACTGTCACAGCATCCTGATATGAGCCACGGATTGGGTCACTCACCTAGTGAAGACAACTTGAGGCGTAGTCGATGGACTTCGGCCAATCCTGTTTTGCGCAGCCATTGAAATGAGATACATCGTGGATGCTCTCAAACCAGTAACGGGACATCGGACGGGGTCACTCGCGGGACACACAAGATCACTCTGAACTAGGGTGCCACATTTATCCGATCCTGACTTTCCGCCGTAGCAGCACCACTCATTCACGTCGTCATCGCAGACTCGATCAACGCATGAATCGCCAATAAGCGGAGAAAATTCCATGCTGGTCTCTTCAGTCCCTCCTTGAGCAGACACGGCTCGCATGATGTGTGAGCAGGCGGTGCATGTGCCCGTGGATACAGAATAACAGGGGGCAAGACGCTGAACTTGAGCAAAGTATTGAACGTCGGTTGGGGGCACACCACCATTGTCAAACGATTCAGTGTGTCGAAGAAAAAGTGAGCCACCGCTAACGGTATCAATGACGACAGCTTGTGGTGGCGTGGGCGCTGTCAAAGGAAGCGTTGTGGCCGTGATAACATTGTCATCGAACCCGCTCGAGAGGTTATTCTCGTTTGATACGATGACTCGAAACGTGTACGGCGTCGATGCAAGCAGATCTTTCACGTCTGCTGCAAACTCCGTCGAGTTACCGCTAACGGGAACCACGGCAACAAGCTTCCGTGGTGACGAGGTCAGCGCATTGTCTTGATATATCTTGTATTCTACGGGGAAGATTCGTTTTAAGTACATCTGTGCTCCCCATGAACCGCCTCAACATGAAACAGTTTACCTGTTAGCTTTCCACCCCCACTGTTTATTGGCGGTTGCCACTGAAGAGTCAAACGACTCGATCCAATATGCTCGACGAGAAGACTCATGACTTGGCTGGGATGGCCAGCAACACCACTGTCGAACAAAATAGGAGCACCCCAGTCGGTAGAACCAAGCGTTGTCATCAGCGCCACCATCACCGAATAGTTTCTTTGCGGCTGAAGGCTCGGGAACACAATTGATGCTGTATCTAGCGTTGCAGTGCTGACCAAAGACGAGTCGCCGTCGGAGAAGTTCACGCGAAACGCGACAGGAGAAGCACCATTGAGATCATCGGGAGCGACCAATCCAACCTTTGCCAAGCAGTCCTTCAAGGACAACAACAATGGTGAAGGCGGGGGTGATGGAATGCCTGCTTCACCTGTCATCACCGTCACTATATCACTTGTAAGTGGGCTATCTGGGCGGGTGTCAAAAAAGTTTTGAGGCACCGCCAGCACTTTGAAAGAGTAACTTGTCATCGCCGCCAACGCCTTGCCATCCACATCTCGGGTGATACTCACATTCACTGATTGAGAGTGGGTTGAGCTCGCCACCACTGAATGACGAAGGAACTCGTCCCCTTTTTGCAGGAAGACGTGGTAAAACGAAATCATTGCACCGCCTGAAGACAGTCAATCATGAGCACGAGAATAGGAACAGCACCAAGTCATACATCCACACAACGTCTCACCAGTATCAAGGGGCTCGATCAGCTCCAGCATGATGGAGCCACCTGATAGAATCAATTCTTTGAGCTCTTGGATGGAAAAGGGGGCAATTCTTACTCTCACC
Source organism: Pythium insidiosum (assembly GCA_022836835.1). Classification (NCBI taxonomy): domain Eukaryota; phylum Oomycota; class Peronosporomycetes; order Pythiales; family Pythiaceae; genus Pythium; species Pythium insidiosum. The sequence goes on from JAKVDI010000001.1 coordinate 1,454,086, forward strand.
TGTTACGCGTCGACTAATCGGTTGAGGAGTCTTTCCTGGAAGCTGTTGCCGCGGTGTTGTCACAATAACCGGCTCACTAAACTCACTCGTTTCTCCATTAGCTCCAACGACGTAGGCACGAAACGCATAAGTCGTGCTATGATACAGCTTGTACACTGTGATCGTGCCGTTCCCAGTGTTCATGGTACTCAGTGATGGTACGAAACTCGGCTGCGACATCATTCGCTGCTGAATAATAATTGCTCGGATAGGAGCTGACGCGAGCGCTCGAACAGCAACACGAAAAACGACAGTGCCACCATGAATAGCAACGAGTGTCAGTGCTTCTGGAGCTGGGGGTGTGCCTCCTTCAGGTGATAGAAGCACTTGCACTTGAGCGTGTGATCCCGGACCAACTGCATTGACCGCACGGACTGCGACAGTGACGTTCATCTCTGACGCCAATGCGATATCAAAATTAACAACAGCTGACAGGGTATCCCCATCAGGTGTCGTCGCGGCAAGAAACCCATTCACATAAACCTCATACGTCGAGAGTGGAATACCACCAGTATCGTCCGGCTTGGTCCATTGAACTTCCAAAGTCTGACCTTCATATACGACGGCTTGTATTGCATTCACCCGACCCGGTTCCGTCGCGTTTCTGGTAGTAACAATCAAGCGTCTTGTGCTTTCATATTCCTTCCCATCTGAGAGCAGGATCTCGAGACGGAGCTGATACGAACTCTGCGGCTGGAGTCCTCCAATGGTAAGGCTGCCTCGGGAGTATGCACTTATAGCAGTTGGAACACTCATCGATCCGCACAACCATTCTTTCGTGCTCCCGCATGGATTGTCACACATGAGGCTGGGGATCTCCTTGACTTGACTAATGGGGTTTGGCAGAGGGCTAGCCACACTGCAAAAACAGGACCCATTCTTGGATACGCCAAATGACCGAACTCGTCGAGTATGGATAGCTTCTACTCCATCGACAATAAAATCGTTGCCAGCTCCACTGCTATCTGCTCCGGAAACGGTTGAAGCGCCGCTCGGTGAATACACACTGTGAAACAGCAGCTGCAAGATGAGACTTGGATCTCGGATGCTGCTTTGAGCCGATGACGCAAGAATATCCACCCACTGACGCTTACCCCGCCACAAACGGATCTATAGTAGCCCGATAGTCATCACACAGGTACATGGCTAGCAATAAAGAAAAAAAATAACCCACCTCATCGATCGCTCCACCAAAATGTGTCGTCTCCAGCGCCGAAAGGAGCCTAAGCTGATCTGTTGGCGATGGATCAATCACGTTACGACACGGATCAGACGAATTTCAGAAGGAAAATGGCCTCATACCTCGCCCGACCTGAAACATCGAAAATGGAGGCATCACACAGTCATCATCTCGAAGGATGAGGGATGCTGCGGGCTGGCCACCGATGTACACGTCAAACGCACTTGAACCATCAAATGTCACAGCAACATGTGTCCACATTCTCAGCGGTAATCCTCGAGGGACTGCGACACTTTGTGAACATCGCCGCAATGTCATTGTCACCTCGTGTGTTAGCATGATAATCGCTGATTGGTTCGTGCCGATTGCAAAAAGAACTTGAGGTGTTGCGGTGTTTGTTGTGTTTCGAAAGGCCCACAATTCAACGGTAAACCCATCGCTTGGCATTGAAATGGCTCGAATGCTTCTCACGCTCGACGAAGCCAATATCGAAATCTGTGTCTCGATTTGCATGCAGTGGCGATTACAGCTCATCGGGTTGTGACTCACGACTGGAGTGTTTACTCGCTGAGTCATTTCTTCTGAAGGGTAAAATCCCGACGTCAGAAAACACCCTGTGTATTCAATCCCATTGCCTGCAGATATCACACGAGTTGGGTTAGTCCGCCTCGCTCTCAAGCATCAAGGCATTTTCTGAGTACCTGCGTAGACAAGTCCAGTCGCGTTCTTCCCCAGAACGGAAGCATATACACGATACAGAACGGGTTGGGCTGGGATTGTCACAGCGTTCACGTCGAGAGAGATGGAGCCACCACTTGACGCAACCCAATCGACTGTTGTTTGTGGCAGTGTCGCTTGTGTAGAGACGTAGGATGCTTCATCCACGATTTCAATGAAGTTGATCGCCACAGTATCACCCCACGCTGGTTCTCCACGAAGATAGAACTCGATAGTGGTTGGGAAGGAGACAGTCAGACTTCCTTCTGCAGCACTCCATTCTCCAATCACAAATGGACTTGCGTCACTGGACCAAAGAGTCGTCGTGATTGTCCCATTCATCAGAGCTTCTGCATATACGTGTGACCGCGCTGAATACAAAAGCCGCAAAGGTGAGAGGCAATGCAACTAACAGTCAGCAACACGCACTAACCATACCTGAGCCCAGTCTGAACTGGAACGAAAGCCGCGCTTTGCCTGTAATACGAATGGGCAGGCTACGATAGATAGCGGAGCTCTGTGGTGGTGGGAGTGAAGAAAGAAAGCCACCAGCGATCCACTCAATGTTTAACTCGAATGATTGGGTTTCCGTGGTTACTGCTCCGACAGCAAACGTGGGTCGGAGCATCTTCGTGCTCTTGATCTCGAATACGAGCCGAACTACACCTACGAAACTTGGAATGGGCTGAATAAGCAGCGACAAGTTGTCACTCTGTTTCCATGTAGACTGCGACGCACTGTCAAGAATTGTCAGCTCTTTGACACCTTGTAACTGTGATGCGTTGGCGAGAATGTCATCATTCTTGTACACGCGCTGCAGCGCGCTTGTGTCATTGAATACCAAGACCATCACGATATGTGACTCGTCCGAGACTGCTGCACTGATTTGGGTGGCCGCACCATTGCTGTCTCCCCTTGATAAACCTTGGTGCTGTAGGTATATGGAATACCAGCAGTGCCAGACATAATGGCCCTTGGAATGACAGTGAATCGAATATTCGGACGCAGCCAGCAGCCCGAACGTGCAGCACCTTCAGAGACTCCGAGGGCGCCTTTCCAGGTGATGATGACATCCATCAAAAATGAATCTGCGATTCCGGCCACAAGAGAAAAGTTTGCATTTCGGTCGATGTTGAAAGTCGCATATGCTGCAGTCTCGTTGTACGACCCTCGCTCGCTGTGGCTCGTGAGAAGACGTCCTTCAACCTTTGTTGCAATGGCTTTCGCGTAAACGAATGTGAGCGAGACAAGATTTGCTGTTCGAAGCCTGTCTTCAGAGAAAATCTTTTGCAGATAAACAAGAGTGCTTAACGTTTGAGTCGAGCCCTCGAAAAAGAAAAACTCCGGTTGACCAGTAGAAACGCTTTCACACAGTCGAAGCTCGAGTTCTGAGGTGGTTATAAACGCCGTTTGCCAGTCACCGACCTTGGCGTGCGAGCTTTCCATTATGGTCGCAGTCAGTCGGAGTCTTACGGGCCCTGCTGCTATACTGACAGCACTAAGCTCCACTTGCATCGGGAGCTGAAGGCGCGCGGTTCCTCCAAACTCCTCCTGCAACAGAAAGTTGCACGGGCTAACTTGGCTGGCAAGTCGACGGCCACCAACAGGGGTAGCAACGGCGGTAATGGCATCGGAGCATTCACCCAGCGTCAACTCGACCCGGACATTGCTGGGAAAAATTGCAGAGTCTTCTGTTGTCAGCTTCACACGAACCAGCGACCCAAGCGGCAGATCATATCCGACGACCGGAGACATTTGGAGCAGCGGAGTTGTTATTGTCGTCACCACCCACCACGTAATTGGCAATCGAATTGAACGTATAGTTGGGCTTGATGCGCTCGACGTTGAAACACTAATCATCTGAGTATCGACAAGGAAACTGGTCTTGTTTGGTGTCACCGACGTCAACTGAAATTCGAGAAGCTCAGACAAATTGTGCTTGAAGATGACTGGCGTCCCAACTGATACAGCTTGATAGGAACTTCCCGATGTGAAGTTAACTCGCAGATTTGTTGATTGATCGAAAACGGTGATGCTTGTGATGCAAGAAGTGATGCCTGACACACCAATGACCGTGCTCAAAAGCTGTCCAAGTGATAAGCGAAGAGGATTCTCACGGACAGTTGCAATGACGACCTCGTCAGCGAAGATGTGCTGACTTGTAGATGTCGTTTCAGACGCTTGGGGAGATAATCGTCTGTGGCCCGTACCATATCTCAGCTGTGTGGATACAGACAATCGGAATACCTGTATCGTGTACACCTCGTGCAAAAACGAGATCTCAACACGAAATGAGTCATTCCTTGCCCAATGAATAGATTGGGATTCGAGCTCCAGCAGTCCAAGTAAGAGCAACTTCTTTGGAGAGATTTGAGATACGTCGAATCTGGATACGCATCCATTCTCACTGGTCACATGACTACCTTCTATGATCCCTCCGAGCGATGCACCGGATGGGCAATCGTTGAACCATTCGATCTCCAGTGTGTTCGGCCGCATAGCGGTTTTCGCAGACGTATTTGCAATCAAATCCATGATTGGGTTGATCGCGATTATACTACCACCCGGTCCACTTTCAGCAATTAGTGGCTGTGATGGAGGAAGTAACCAATAAACCAAAAAGTCATGCGTTGACTGATCGCGAGGTAACGAGATAGAGGTATCGTTCATCATTGCGCCACCCGACTCGAGTCGCAGCTGAGCGAACAGACATTCTCTAGCTGAGATTGATATCTTGCACTCCCCTGCACCTGTGTCGCAAATATCATGTGAAATGACATAGTGTTTCCAGTATGCAAGTCCATCACCGACGGCGGGAATTTTGTGTTGATAGCATCTGACGAGTTCTCTTCCTTCACAGCCACCCACAAACAGCGCGAGTTTGTGCCGAACAAACGGGGTTTGGTGAACAACAACATCAGCTTCCTCTCCAATTGCGAGAAATCCATTCCCAATAGAGGCTGTCAATTCAGGGCTTACCACGGTCGCAGCCACATCGCGCTGGAAAGATACGATCCGTTCATCAACCTTGATGCGCACGATGAATTGGAATATTGTCCGACCTGTGTAACCCTCACGAAAGAAGATATGGATCTCACGTGACACTCCAATAAGTCTCCATTTGGCGCGCCGCACCTTGCCACCATCAACGACTTCAATGTGACTTGATGCACTTGGAATATCAGCACTAAGAACGGAACCATCGTCATTCCACAGGAGCTCAAGAGACCACAAAGACACCGAATTGGAGTGTTCTGTCGCCTCTTCGATTGACTCGAGTGTCTCGTTCAGTGATAGTCGAATAGAAGCGTTTTGAAGCGAAGTCAGGGAAAGTGACGGTAACCATGTAATCAACGAAGTATCTCCTTTGACGTTCCAAGACGAGAGTTTGGGCAGAGCGGGGAGAATTGATATAGACATCGATGAAGCCTCATCCATCAAAATGGGTCGTGAAGACAGACGACGCCTGTACGTTGTAATGGGCTGGCCAGTCGCGACGATGGCTGAGTCGTCGTTACTCAAGAAGAGGGCGCTAGAAGTCGGCGCATTCAAGTCGTTGTGGAAGCCAAATCGATCATTCGAGCAATCGATACAGGGCCTGGTGTCTAATCACTTTGTCAGGCGCATTCTTTCAAGCACTTCCCAAGTACAGCCCACATACCCGCCGAAGCGTGAACTGGTTTGAAGTGTATCCGAGACAACCCTGTGCTTGCAAGACTAGCACCAAACGCAATACTCACTCCTGGGGAAGAGAGGAAAATTTGTTGGGGTAAGTCATTGACTCGAGCCTGGAGCTCCATGATATCCCACGGGTCACTTCCTGCAGTTTCGAGCTACGTGGCGGTTAGATCGTCAAGTACGCCTAGAATTACCACATACTTCCACCACGTACGCTAATGAGCCCAATTGCGATGACATCCCGCAAGAATATATCGAAAGCGATGCGAAGTGATGCATCCACAATAGTGCTCACACTTGAGCGAGCCGCCAGGGACATATCGTCGGCATAGACTGAGACAGCCCACGTATGAAGCCTTGATGCCGTGGATTGTCTTCGAAAGAGGAGTGTCACAGAGAGAACTTCAACACCACGCGATCATTAGTATCGCAACCATGGACACAATTGCTACAACGTTGCTCACCATTACAAAGATCAGTTGCAGGTATGGGACCACTTGGGTCACGAGTGCAGACTTCACTTTGATCCACTGCGCAAGAATAGCGCCCGAGCCCATCACCTGACTTCAGGCATGTAGCATGAGCACCAACTGTTGGAAGAAGAGTGGGTTTGCACAAGCACCCCATTCTGGATCGATAATGCATTACAGCGCTGCTTTCGCGAATGGTAACCGAAGGTCCTTGGTCGATGCTTGCTGCATCCCTCAGAGAATAGCACAGCCCATCTTTGAAATCGCAAGCGGTGCAGTTGGAAGTGTGCAAGCACTCCGCACAGCATGACGCTTGGCTGGGTTGCTGAGATACACTCATTTGAATGCTTGTGTATGCCGCTGCTCGGCATACTTCGATGCTTGGAGGAGCTATTCCAATTGCGCGAACACAATCCATCTCAACTGCTGCGATAGCAATCATCGAAGTCGGTGATATGTCCATCGGGACGATAAAGAGCGTTTGTGAGTTGAATGATCTTCGCCATGCACAAAAACAAACAAAAAAAGGATTGACTACAGTGAAAGTCTCCCTCAACAGAAGTTGGGCACGTACATATTCCATTGGGTCGAGCCGATCTGGACACGAAGTTCATAAGGCTTCGTTTCCTCCGCCACAAAGAAATCTGCTGAGCGGAGCGGAATCTCATCATCAGATAGAGATATCCACGTGGCTTTCCCTTCGATCCGATCAATCTTTAGACGTCGCATGTTTTTCGTACTGGTGGAATCCACGAAGTTGATGAAAGACACTTTCCTGCCGAGCCACCGCCCGCGAATAAACAATGTCGAACCCACATCCAGCATTGCTGGTAGACCGACCTGGCTGCCTCTCATGACAGCGAGCAAACTATCTTGGTCAAGTCGTGCGCTGAGCTTTGTGCCTGGCTTCTCACGAGCGCACAGTCGAGGCTGGATTGTCGTTGACGACAGCGGTTCTTGAACTACACAGCAACGGCCATTGTCCTCTCTCGGGCACAACCATGGAACGCCAGGCACACACACGCTGCCTGGTGATAGAGGCGTGAATGCGTCTGCTCCGCCGTCGTACGACTCGAGGTGTGTCTGGGCCATCGACACACATGTTGAGCACGAGGCTGTGCTGTTCCAGACCGTAGCGAAGCAGCCCATCATCTCGACGCCCAGGGGTTCTAGATCGCAACCTGGAGGTGGCTGGGCAAGCGTAGACGCCGCGAATACCAGCGCTAGCACCACCAACATGGTGCTGCTGCTCATTCCCTCTCTCTCTTTCTCTCGTTGCTGGCAATCGCAATTGATGTTGCCTTTGCAAACGATGGATCCACGTGACCATCACTCTTATTCAAGTACCACATCTATACCGGTATTGTACTGCATGAAGCGGTGCATCCAGAACGAAAATAAGTTCTCGCGTTCTTGAGTTGACCCCTTCGGTCGGAAGGTATCTCATCATGGAGGTAAGTACGGCGTGGAAACGAACATGCGTGAAGGCAACTCTCAACTGAACTGTCCTGAAGGCAGCGACATTTGCCGTAAGCGCTGCGCAGCCGTGCAGCCGAGTGGACGTAAAGTAGCACCGGTCGTCAGCTGACACTGACAGCGTGCGTGTAGTTGGCGAATGCGGATGACAGGGCAGGCATTCCACGTAACTTTGGGTCACGTGCTGGTGCCGAAGCGTGGCGCCAGCCGCGCTCATTGGCCCGGACAACCATGGAAAAACAGTGCGCAAACGAGCGAGCGCGCGAGCGATCTTCGTGGGGTGTGGTTTTCTTCCATGGGAAGTCTCAGGCTGGCGCACGTGCCCGCCAGAAATACCCCAGACTACATACACCCCAGGCACATTCGCTGCCTCTTTCTGTAGGTACGCACCCTGAGGGCTTCGCGTGACCCAGCGCTACGCCTGGGCTGATCGTCCCAGGGGCGGCCGAACGAGAGCGAGCGCCCCCATCGCATCGCATCGCGTCACACTGTCGCCCTTTGGGTCAACGGCTTTCTTTGGCGGGAATCTCTCGGCTCTGTGACGACAGAGATCGCGTTCCATGTTTGGGTTTTTCGAAGGAGTGTCTGTCATGTGAGACCGGACTCGAGTCCGACCACTCCCGGCACTCAGCCGGCCGCCGCCTGTGTAGGAGACTGACTGACTGGCTGACTGACTGACTATTCCATCGCGCGGTGGGTTCTCTACGCCGCTCTGGTGCAACGGCCGCACTCACCGACAGAAGAACTGTGGGGGGCCGAGCAGCCAATTGCCTGCGCGTCCGTTGCGACACCAAAACGGGACGCGCTCCGCTCGCTCTCGGTCTCGCATCGGTCGCTTTCCCCGGCCGCTCGCTCGCCTGCCGGCCAGTCCAGCGCATCGATCGAGAGGCGCTACTTCTGGTTTTTCCACGCGACGCCCCGGTCCCTGCCGTGGTTGACGTCACGCTGGAAAGAGGCGACATCGTGGAAGCTCAGTGGTGGCCATATACGTCTGTCTCGTTTGCGCTGCTGACAGTCCACCCTTTGATCATCGCACCACGATCAGCTCTACGCCGCGCTCCTGCCGTTGGTGCTCGTGGCGGGAGCGTCATCATTCTTTCATTCCTCCATTCCTTCTCTCGTCCACGCGCGTAGCGTTCCTCATTGCGCAATTCAATGAGCCGAGAACGTGAGCCAGACCTGGTCGTCGATGCCGACAACATGAGCCTCAAGGAGAAGGAGCGGCTCACGGCGCAGGCGAAAAGCATGACCGAGGCGCTGCTGGAGGCCACCGATTTGCTGGGCGGCACGCCGTGGGTCCTCGTGCATGAGAAGCACGGCATCTCGCTGTTCCGCGCCGACAGTACGGCCGAGGCGCCGTGCAACGTGCACGCCGTCTGCAAGTTCACGTCCGACATTGAAGACGTCGCCGAGTCTATGATCACCAACACGACCGAGACGTACAAGAACATGATGAGCATGCTGTCGTCGGACTTTATCGACGGCGCCGTGATCCAGAACATCGTCGAGCCGACGACGCTGTACCCGCACCGCTACGTGGCGCTCAAGTGGGCGGCGTTCCGCAGCTCCAGTCGCTTCGGCAAGGACCGCGACTTCATCATCCTGGAGTACGTCGACATGATTGAGGACGACCAGGGCCAGAAGATCGCGTTCCGCATCATGGAGTCGGTCGACGTGCCAAACAACTCGCCGTACGCCGAGTCGCCCAAGTACACGCGTGACGTCGTGCCGCTTATGGGCTTTATGTACCACACGACGAAGAAGGCAAACGAGCTGCGGCTCACGTACACGTGCAACTTTGACAAGAACGGCGATCTTCCTGCGTGGGCCGCGAACTCGGCGATCCAGTCGCACGTCGAGAAATGCGTGAACGGCATCCTGAAGTACATCGAGACGTTCCGCGCGACGCGAGAGGAGATCGTGCTGCCGCAGCAGGTCATCCCGATGGGACAGCAGGGCCATTGCCACATCTGCGAGCGCAACTTCTGCGTGCTCCGCCGCAAGTACAACTGCCTCAAGTGTGGCGAAGTTATCTGCAGCAACTGCAGCTCGCTGCGCACGACCAAGGTACCGGACGTCGGCGAGCGCCAGCTGCGGGTCTGCACGGCCTGCGTTATCGCAGCGCGTCGATCGTCCAGGACGCCGGGGCTCTCACTGGCCGACGCCGGGAGCTGCCTGTCCTCACCGGGCACGAGCCTGCGCTCGCCGTCGACGGTCACGGTCGACACGGATGTGAGCAGCATCCAGAGCGTGACGCCTAGCTCGCTGTGCCGCGCGCAGAGCTTCTCGCAGGGTAAGCGCCGTTCGTTCGACAACCTGCTGGACCCTGTGCGCAGTCGACTCATTGAGTACAAGAACTTTGCCGACGGCGCCGAGGTGCTCTCGATCCCCAAGGCGACGTTCCCCGTGCGCTCGTTCAGCGACGGCATCATGCGCAAGGGCAACATCTTCGCGCCCAAGCGCCGTGGTAGTCCGGCGGACCTCGCGATCTCGCTCGAGGCGTTCCGCCAGCACCAGCTTCGGATGGGCAATAGTGACGCACCGGGCGAGAACGACTTGGACGAGAACGATGAGTCGGACGAGGAGGTCATGCAGTCGCTACAGCATTTCTCGTCTACGTCTTCCAGTTCGAGCTCGAGCTCGAGTTCGGGAAGCGACGACGCAGACGAAAGCCCGCGGCACCACAGTCACGCGGTGCCGCTCTCACCGACGTCGCAGGCGGGCTTCCACGAGGCGGCGGGCAAGGTGTCTGGGCTCATTGAGGCCACTGAGTACAACCGGCATCTTGCGCAGAACCTCGCGCACCAGATGCGCAAGCTGTCGCACCACCGCGTGATCGCTCTGCAGCGCGAGCACCAGGCGCTGATCGGGATCCGGTCGACGGACAACAAGGAAGACGCCGTGCGACGACCTGAGCTCGACTCGGTGGAAGACAGTAGCAGTGCTGGTGGTGGCCATGGCATAGTCTCGCCCACGCGAGTGCGTCGCGTCGTGTGCCAGACGCGAGATGGCACCGTGCTGTACGGCAAGAGCGGCGCGGACGAAGCAGAGATGCAAGCAATCACGCGTGGCATCGCGGAGCTACCGTCGAACCAGTGCGTCGACGCCGGCTACCGTCGCGCGGACCGAGGTCGCTTTGGATGAAGAGGGTTGTGGCGAGAGCGAAGCGTATGAACACTTTTCCACGAGCGGATCGCATCGCTCGTGAGGCGAACGAAGCGCGTCGTGCGGCAGCGACTGAAGCGCGCAGTAAGTACTTGTAGGAGGATGGATGTGGTTCGTGTCTAGTGAGTCGCGACGTTGGACGCCGCTGCTGGCAGCGTCTCACCTGGCAAGCAAGGGTGAGACCACGCTCCAGCAGCGGCGACGTCGCACGTTGTGTCGTGGGTTGCGTGTTTTGCAGTAGGACGTATGGCCGTCATCAGTACATTACGAAGTCGTATCATTAGCAGGCGCGTGTAGTCCATTCGTGATCCTTGCCATTGAGGATGAAGAAGAAGCCAGCAAACAGTAGCACCACCATCGTTGCATTACTACGCATCTCGACTAGCGCGTGCTTGACCTACACAACTCGAAGTTTTTCCGACTCAAAAAGCTCAGTTCAAAGGCTTGCCGTTGTACAGGCTCTTGGCGTAGTCCGGCAGGCGGATAAACGGCGGGTACTCGCTGCCGCCCTTGCCGTCCGTGTACACGTCCTCGAACGCCGTGTGCTCAGCCGGGCGACCCGACGCCTTGGCCTCCTTCGCGGCCTTGACGACCTCGGCTCGCACCTCCTTCTCGATCTCCTTGATCTCCTCGGCCGTCGCGAGGTTGTTGTCCAACAGGCGCTTCTTCACGCTCTCGATCGGGTCGCGCGACGCGCGCATCTGCGAGATCTCCTCGCGGTTGCGGTACGTCACACCAGGGTCCGACATCGAGTGGCCGTGGTAGCGGTACGTGCTCATCTCGACGTAGATCGGGCCGTTGCCCTCACCGCACCACTGCTTGAGGAACTTGACGCACTCGCGCACCGCCAGCACGTCCATGCCGTCGCACCAGACGCCGGGGATCTTGTTGCCCATCGTGTAGTACTCCGTGTTGGACGACGAGCGCTCGGCCGACGTACCCATACCGTAGTGGTTGTTCTCAATGCAGAAGATGGCCGGCAGCTTCCACAGCGCCGCCATGTTGGCAGCCTCCCAGATCTGGCCCTGGTTCGCAGCACCGTCACCGAACATGGTGATGGCGCACGGCATGAGGCCGTCGCCCTTGTGGTTGTACTTGCTGGCGAACGCCAGACCGACGCCCACCGGCACCTGGGCACCGACAATGCCCTGGCCGCCGAAGAAGTTGTTCTCCTTCTTGTAGAAGTGCATGGAGCCACCCTTGCCCTTGATGGCACCCGCCGACATGCCGAAGAGCTCACCAAGGATCTCCTTCACGGTGCCGCCACGCGCGAGCATCGTGCAGTGGTTGCGGTACGACGTGATCCACGAATCGGTGCGGTCGAGCGCGGCCTCCACACCAGTCGCGACAGCCTCCTGACCGTCGTAGAGGTGGCAGAAACCACGGATTTGACGCGCCTGAAACAGTCGAGCGGCGTCAGTCATGCGATCCGGCTCGAGTGCACGTCTGTGTGCATTTTACGGCGGCGTGCGTACCTTGTACTCGTTGTCGCACGTGATCTCCATGCGGCGCATTGTGTACATGAGGCGGTAGAAGCCGAGGAGCTCCTCGCGGCTCGTCTTGGCGACGGTCTCCGGGCCCTTCTCAAGACCTAGAGAGAGAACAACAAACACGCGATCGCATGAGCGTGGCTGTCTCGCGAGCGCGATCCGAGTCTGTGGCAGCGCGAGACGTACGGTGGAGCTTGAACGGGTTCGCGAGCTCGAACGAGATCTCGCCGTTAGCGGCGGCGCTGAAGGCGCGGGCAGCGGCCGGCGAGGCGCGGAGCGCCTGGCGCGTCGCAGCGGCAGACTGGCGGAAGAGCATGACGCAGTGAAAGAGAGAGATAGCTCGATCTAGGAGGCGGTCGGCGACTCGGGAAGTGGGGAGGGAAGGAAGGCAAGCGAGGGGTTTCTGCTTGGGGTCGGTGGCCACACGACAGCCGCAAGAGATGGGCCGCTCGCTCTCAGCGAGGTACAGTGGCACATTTTCTTAAGTACGAGGTGACGTCACGAGCGCAGGCAGGATCGAGCATCGATCTGTAGGTGTGTCTAGCGCTGGATGAAGGCGCTATGCTCTGACATAGTGGAGATAGTGATCCCCATGTCCAGCACACGGAGCCGGAAGGAAGGTCTCCCATTGAGGAAGACGCATCATCCTACCGAGCGAGTGGTGACGTCGGCAGCGCCTGCTTGGAGCAATCACCCCACGTCTGTGACAAACCGTCAAGTAGCACGTCCCTAATTTTGTAACTAAACACGGTACTCCAGAGATCATCGTTAGTAACACATGATATGAAATCTAGTTTTGCTGGACGAAGTAATTTACGAACCGAGGGGTACATTTTGTATCGGAGCGAGTAACCCAGGTCGACGCCCAAGCAAAGACATCCATCGCATCCAAGAGCTATCATCACATGAAGCGCAGCAGCTCGGAGCTCGACGAGGCGCAGGGACCCGAGGGCAAGCGCCGCAAGTGCCCGTATCTTGACACGATCCACCACCAGTTGCTGGACTTTGACTTCGAGAAAGTGTGCTCCATCAGTCTTTCGGACCAAAACGTCTATGCGTGTCTGGTCTGCGGCAAGTACTTCCAGGGCAGAGGACGCAACACGCACGCGTTCACGCACTCGGTGCAGGCCGGTCACCACGTCTTCATCAACCTGCAGAACGACCGCATGTACTGTCTTCCAGGTGAGTCTGTAGACCATCGCTTGTTTCGCTACGAATCCTCACGCTGATGGTCTGCCGCTAGACAACTACGAGGTCATTGACACGGCGCTGCAACCTATCAAGAACGCGTTACGGCCGACGTTCTCTGCCGACGCCATCGCGCGATTGGACAGCAACCGCTTGCTCGCGCAGGACGCGTTCGGTGTCTCCTACCTGCCAGGCTTCGTCGGTCTGAACAACCTGAAGAGCACCGACTTCATCAACGTCGTCGTGCAGGCGCTGGCCCATGTTCCGATGCTGCGTGACTTCTTCCTCGACGCGAGCAACACTGTTGGCAAATGCAAATCGCCACTTGTCCTGCGGTTTGGCGAACTGCTGCGCAAGATGTGGAGCCCACACAACTTCAAGAACACTGTACGTTTGCTTGTTGAGATCGTAGGAACTGTTTCGTGCTGATCGTTATGCTACAGATCAGTCCCCACGAGTTTGTACAGGAAGTGAGTGTGAGCAGCAAGAAGCGCTTTCACATCGGGCAGCAAGAGGAAAGCTTCGAGTTTCTGTCGTGGCTACTCAACGAACTCCACCGCGTATGTGCTCAGGATATCTCTAACAACGTGCGAGGGGTGAACTGAACGTGACCTTTGCTGTGTGATGCAGGGATTGGGAGGTAGTCACAAACCAGGGAGCTCGGTCGTGCACAAGTGCTTCCAGGGAGTCGTGAACGTCACGACAACGGACGAAACCAAGGTCATTCCAGGTGCGCCTGACGAAGCGGAACAGCGCCTGGCTGCACCCAAGAAGTCATCCAAGACACCATTCCTGTACGTTGCACTGCAGACACGGCTAGCGTTGTGGAAGAGCTCACTGTTCTCTGGTCTTCATAGCCTCCTAGCTCTCGACTTGCCCTCGACTCCGCTGTTCAAGGACTCTCAAGGCGGCAACATCATTCCTCAGGTTGGTCATTTAGTGCACTCTCAGCCTATCGATACCTGGATTCGTTCTAACGGTCTCCCATGCAGATCCCGCTCTTTTCGGTGCTGGAGAAATTTGATGGCAAGCACGTGACGGTGCGTATATCTATCGGAGCAGAGTATTGAGAGTGCTTCCACATCAATACTCACCGGATCTTTTGAATCACCAGAGCGTTCTTCAAGGATCACAACGTCTAAAGAAGACGTACAGCATCAAGACATTGCCTCAGTACCTCATCTTCCACGTGAAACGCTTCACGCGAAACAACTTCTTCGTGGAAAAGAACCCGACGATCGTGAATCTACCCGTGAAGAACCTCGAACTGCGTGACTACGTTGAGATGGACGGATCGTTGCCATCTGAAAACGACCTCAAGAACTCGTACGTGACTGTGTTTGGCGGTCCATTCCAAGGAAGCAAGTATCTAATCCGTTTTGCTCACAGTTCCGTTGCTGAATTGCGGGCGATGCTAACGAAACGTGGCGAGTCCACCAAGGTAAGAGACACACATTGCTCTTGGCATTCGAGTCTTTCGTGAGTACTGATGTCGTGTTTGCACAGGATTGCGTGGAGAAAGCTGACCTTGTTGCCAAGATCTTGCATAAGACAATGCCGTGCACCAAGTATGACTGCTTGTATTATTCTGACAGCGTACTCCCTTTGGCTGTGATGACTGACAATGGCATCATGGTGCTAGGTACAACCTCATTGCCAACATTTGCCATGACAGTCCTCTGACGACCGGTAGAGAGGCGGCGCTCAAGACGAATCCTCTGACAGAAGGCAGTTACCGCGTGCATTTGCTGAACAAAGTACGTGATGTCGCTCGTCAAACCATCGATTCTGGTCTCATGACTTGACGTGTGACTCTTGCAGGCGACGGATCAGTGGTATGAGATCCAAGACCTGCACGTGCAGGAGACGCGACCGGAACTCATCAGCGTCTCTGAGTCGTACATGATGATCTACGAGCGCAAAGAGTGACTGACGGACTCAAACGAGCTCATGTACACCACTGGAGATGGATTGTACAACGGTTGATTCACGTTACGAACGACTAGAAGCGACGACAATTAACGGCATCAAGACACGACGTGACACACACCCTACTACTCAGTGCCCTCACGCATTCTTGACATATTGTTGGGACTGGGCGTTGATGGGCGTCGTCACGAAGTGACACGTCTTGAACGCGTGACGATCCAATAGCAGTTTCGCAACGGTGCCGCCGTGAGGAGCACCACAGTGCGTCGATGAACTGACCGAGGTTGCCTTGGCTCCTTCGGTATCCTTAATGTCTGTAGCATGCAGTTGCATCGCCCAGTCGGCCGAGTCGAAGCGCTGGAGACGTAACCGGCGCACGCTCTGTGGGGGCACCTGGCCGGGTTGGATGGGTGCGTACTGCTGTGTCATGGCAGTGAGGGCTTCCTCGGGCTCTGGCTCGGCCCTTGCAGCTGATAAAGAAGATACACTTGACTTGACCCGTCCGGCAGGCATCGACATCGTCAATGGTGCTTGCTGTGCTTGCGCCGACGCCGTCGTCGAGGGTCGTGCGTCTTGATGTAGCTTCATCGCGTAGTCGGCCGAGTCAAAGCGCTGCCGGTGCTCCAACCGCCGCTGCATCATGCGTGAGGCGAGCGTCAGCGACTCCTCAGGCTGGGACTGCGTCATGATTGCGGGAAAACTTGTCGAGTGATGACGCTGCGGCTCCACGTTGGGCTGCGTGTGCGTCCTCGTCGCAATTCCGACGACGGTCGTTGAAGTTGGCGGGTTCGTTGTTCTCTGCTGGTGCTGTTGGCGCTGATCCCCCGAGCCCTTTGCCTCCGAGGAGTGGAGGACGAGCGCACAGAGCTTGCGCGGATGGCGGTGGATGAAGGCGACCAGAGTGATGGACTCTATTGTGGATGTCCAGCGTCCTCCATCACTCACATCGCATCCATCTTTCCTTCATCCTGCATGACAGCTGGCCTGACGAACCAGATGCGGCCCCTTTGAAATGGCGGATGATTGGAGGCGGTGGCAGTTATCGATTGGTTGAAACCACGAGGAGCCGTCTCACAAGCGACGCCGATTGGTCGATTCTCGAAAGGCTGTTGGAGAAACGGAAGAAGAAAAGAGAGAAAAAAAAAAGAATGACGCTGACATGAACGCATGGAGTGGAGAGATCAAAAGTGATGCCTCCTGATTGGCAAGCGAGTTCTCCTGTGAGCTGCTCGTCACATCACGACATCGGAACAAGAGGTCCAGATCTAGACCTTGTCCATGTACGTGCCCTCTTCCGTCGACACCTTGACCTCATGGCCATTCTCGATGAACAGCGGCACCTTGATCACAGCACCGTTCGACAGCTTGGCGTCCTTGACACTGAGCGGCGAGTCCGCGACGCCCTTGGCGGTCGTCTCGACGACAGTGAGCGTGATGTACTCGGGCATATTGGCCCACAGCACCTCTCCTTCAACGATCTGCAGCGACAGATTCATGCCCTCGGTCAAGAAGTCGAGCTGACGAGGCGTGAAAAGATCCTGCGGAACTTCCATCTGCAGCCACAAGTCGACTTAGCATTGCTGTGGGTCGTCGTCATCGGAGGCGACAGCCGACTGACCTGCTCGTACGATGTGTTGTGCATAAGCACCAGCTTGTCTCCGTCGCGGTAGAGATACTGGAAGTGCTGGTCAGGACCCAGCGGAGCCTTGGCCACGGTCTCAGCGGCTCGGAAGCGACGGCTCGTCTTGGATCCCGTCTTGATCTCCTTGAGGTCACACTGATGCCGCAAGCGCGATTGCGTCAGCCCGCGCGCTTTTCCTATCAACTAGAAGTGACTGCACCGTAAACGATTCTCACCTGCACATACGCGCCACCCTTGCCAGGCTTGACGTGCTGGCTCTTCATCACGCGGTAGATTCGTCCGTCGATCTCAAGCGCCATTCCGGTGCGGACCTGGTTACCTGTGATGCAGGTTCATTCACTTGGTGAATCACATCGTTCTGACAGCACAATGGCTCGAACAGCGCAAACCACGAACCGTTGATGTGGGCAAAGCGAGCACCAGCGACAAACGATGGCACTTGAGTGCGCTGCGCACATCCGCGAGAGAGCTGCACGAGGCGCGACGTCACTCCACGGAGCATGATGAGACGGTGAGCGATGGCGATCTTGGTGTCAAATGGGCTTCGCTGGCTTTGTGGTGCACGCCAACCAAGGCCAGGGATTGGTCAATATTTGTCATAACTGTACTATTGGACGATTTGATTGGCTGATAACATCTACCCATACTCTGCTGCTGTTTTTCGAGACTCGATTGTCGACACTGTTTGTTGCACTCGAGTCAAGCGACGCACCAGCTACGTCACCATGTTCTTCTGGCGCCGAGCACCGCCGTCTCCACGCTCCGAGATGAAGCAGATTCTAGAGAACGCGGTGGAGGCAGACAGGCAGAACCGCGTGCAAGAGGCCATCGCGCTGTACACGCAGGGCATCGAGAAGCTTCTGGCGTTCATCAAAGGTTGGAAGGGCAAGCAGACGACAGCTTCAACATGGTTGACCGCACTGACTCTCCTTACACATGCAGACTCGTCAACATCCGAAGAAGCAAAGCAGCAAGCGCGACTAAAAGCACACGAGTACATGTCGCGGGCAGAGGAACTGAAAGAGAGCTTGTTGAGGCGGGATCGGCACGTCGCCCACCAGGTGTGTGCACGGCAGCGATGGGTGCGGTCTGACAGGCAAATGGCTGACTATGGACGCAGCAACACGGCGAGGCGACCCAGGAGTCGAATGAACCACGCTCATCATCGGTATCTCTCCGTCGTTCGATGGAGAAACGGTTGTATGTGCGAGTTAATGTGTGTCTTCATTTTGCTGTGCAGCGCCACGAGGTGTCGCGCTTCATCAAATCCCACTCCACGTTGGCACATACCATCTTGGACGAGATTGTAGAGCGCTCTCCAGGAGTGAAATGGACGGATATCGCTGGCTTAGATGTGGCGAAGCAAATTCTCCAGGTGCAATGCTGTCGTGGTTATCGCCATTCATCTCAGACGGACCTGACGTAGACTCGATCGTTGCAGGAAGCAGTCATTCTTCCAATGCTTCGCCCAGATTTATTCACGGGACTTCGATCTCCCGCACGCGGTGTGCTCCTCTTTGGCCCTCCTGGAACTGGTGCGTAGCGATAACTTGAGTTGTGAGGATCGTTTTTTTCACATGCTGCTGGTGCATCACAGGCAAAACCCTTCTGGCGCGAGCTGTCGCGACCGAGTCGAAGGCAACGTTCTTCAAGTACGTCATGCTAAGAGCATTTATGAACTTCAATGCCATCTCAGCATTTGAAACGACAGCGTATCAGCGTCGACGCTCACATCGAAATGGGTCGGTGAAGGGGAGAAACTCGTGCGACTGCTCTTTGCAATGGCTCGAGAACTGCAACCGTCCGTCATCTTTCTCGACGAGATGGATGCGTTGCTAGGAGGTCGCTCAGCATCAGAGCACGACGCCAGCAGAAGACTGAAGAACCAGGTAACGAGGTTAAAGGATGTAGCAGTGTCGCTGTGGTGCTGACCAAGTCACGAACCACTTTAGTTTTTCACAGAACTCGACGGAGTGGCGTCGTCGTCTGACGACCGAGTTCTCTTCATGGGTGCAACAAATCTTCCACAAGAATTGGATGAGGCGATTATTCGTCGACTCGAGAAGCGCGTATACGGTTTGTAGTTGTCGCGCAGCACACAGCAACAGTTATCGTGATTGTCACGCCTCACGCGACCTCTGCTTGGTGCCATAGTTCCCCTTCCTGATGCCACTGGCCGGGCGCGTCTCATCACTCACTTGCTTGAGCCCCACAAGTCGTCGCTCAGCCCACGTGATCTGAAGGCAATTTCAAAAGCGACGGAGGGATACTCCGGAAGTGATCTCAAGGCGCTTTGCAAAGATGCCGCGCTTGGTCCGATCCGAGACGTCAGCGATCGCATCGTTAATGTCGACAAGAGTGATTTACGGAGCATTTGCGCCGCAGATTTTGACACCGCCCTGCGTCGCGTGCGTGCCAGTGTCATGTCCAGCACAATCAAAGCCCTCGAGAATTGGAACGCCGAGTTTGGTATCTCCGGAACAACATAATGTGAAGGTTTGCCTCACTTCAGATCCTGTTCGTTGCCTCCCGAGCGTTCATGAGATGGCAACGAATTACTCGCTGCGCTGTGGTAACATCGTCTCTGTTTCGCCGTCGTTTTGTCTAGTTGTCTCAACGTATCTACTTGTCTCTGGGTGTCTCGCTTTCGTTCTCCTTGTTGCTGACGCGTTTTGCCTCGCTCGCTATCCAGTCGACGACGCCTCCTTCGTAAAGTTGCCGAAGGTACAGCTGCCGAGTTGGTTCGTCAACAGCGTCCAGTGTCTTCTGCTCTGCGCTGACTTTGGGCTTCGTTTTTCGCTTCTTGCCACTCGTTTCCGACGGCTCCTCGTCGGCACCTCGAAGCAGCGACATGTACGTCGTCGCAAACTCGGCTGCGAGTTGGTCGTCGCGCTGCAGGAGCTCCTGCCAGTGCATCCACCGCAAGTGTTCCGCAATCACGAACGAGTCGGCGATGTCGAACGCCGCGTCACGGAAGACGCCGTTGCTTTTGCGGTGACACGTGAACGACGGCCAGAGCGCAGCGCCGTCGCGCTCTCGACGCAGCACCAGCGCCATCACGTGGTCCTTCACTTTACCTGCGGACGCCTTGCCCGTCGCGGCGACGCCCAGCAGACCCCGTGCGGCCGTCGGGTGCGTGTGAACGGGGCGAGAGCCAAACTGCTGCCAGCAAGTGTACGACACCACGCCGTTGAGCTGCGCGAGCTGGAAGATGCCCTTGTTGTGGAACCTGCCGAAGCTGTACATGCGCATGAAGTCCTCGATGCCGACTCGCCAGCTCAACTGCGTCGACGACAGCGCGGCTTCGGTCTGTTCATGGTACTGGACGTCGGCGAGCGCGCTCTTGATGGCGTGCGCAATGTCCAGCACGTCTGCGCTCTTGAACTGCGTGGTCGCGATGTGGCCCCACGTCACGACGCGGCCGTCGGCGCTGAGCACCGAGTACCCGGTGCTGTTGGTGTTGATGTCGAGTCCGAGGAAGCGCAGCGCAGGCGACGACCGCACGAGTCGATCCAGTGCGTGTTCGAGTCGTGTGGCGCTCACTGCAGCGGAGATACGAGACGCATTGCGGCGGATGCGGGGCACTGCCATCGTTTCCGATGTCCAAGTGCGGACGTCACGATGACATGCATGTCATTGCATCTGGAGGAGTGGTTGGTGTACACTGTTTCGGGTACATATGTGGTACGGAGTACCAGTTCTGGTGGAGTTGAAGAGCTTTTGGCGCGACCAGCTACTGCATGCTCGACTCCCGCGTCGTTTGTTAATTGAATCGAAGGAGGATGGCATGAGACGTTAGCGCGATACGTCGGCTCCCTTTAAAGCGATTGCCGCTTGCTTCACATCGTGATATCAAGGAAAACGCGTGGATATCCGACAGCGCCACCAAGTTGAGATGCGGTGACACAGAATGCACGACTCCACCAGATTCAGACTACTGTGTCCACACCAGTAAAAGTTAGATGTTCCAATAAGCGTGGACCACATAGACATAATTCTGGTACACAGTAAGAAAATCGTAATCTCAGTACAAGGCAATCTTGCTGGATCGAATGAATGCTGCCGCGACACGTGAACCGCCATGTTGTCGGTGCGTGAAAGCTCTCGTCGGAGTCGCTGATGCGCATTGTTGCTCACTCTCACTGGCAACTACAGTACTGTTGATCGCGCTCCTGGTCGCCGCCTATCAGATGACGAAACTGGAGCATCTCAGGAGCCAGCGCCGCGCACACACAGACGAAGAGGTACTGATTCGCATCGGGTGGTCGAATCCATCACGCTACGCTGACGTACTTGCCTTGGCGCTCGGCGCTCAGTTTGAGCGTGCGACGCGCTTGCTTCGAGGTGCTCTTGTGCGTGGTGACGGCGTGTATCAGGTCCTGGTCGCGGGTGACTGTGATCGCCACTCGAGCTCTACGCCGTCGAATCGGGTGGCACTCGTCATCAACCGCCAGTCTCCAGTGCCTCGCATCGGTGCGTGAGTGGATCAAGCGCACCTTGCTTAGATGAACACGTGCCTACAGAGTCCAACGTGGGTGCTGTGTCGATAGAGGCGGAGCTGGTCATCGACTCGTCCCTCGTCAACTCCGCATCCGCCACACCTGCGTCTTCGCAAGCGCACACGCACTCGCGTTCAGCAAAGTCAAACCGCCACTACCAACAAACCAAGTCGGCGCCTGTGCTCCGCCTTCGGATTCATGATCCTTCAGGCTCTGAGCTCCGACAGGCAGCTGAGGTCAGTGGCCACGCTCTCACCATTGCATCACTCGGGCGATTTCCCACGACTCCAGTGTTGTGGCGTCTCTGCTACAGCTGCTGCGCCACCGCAACCTCATTGCTGCCACGTAGCCGCGCTCCTTTTTCACGTGCATGCATTGGGATTCATACTGCACCAGTACAAGAAAAGTTGGTCATGACCAACCGCCAACATCCACATGCGGCACATGTCGCAGACGGAGGAGATCCACTGACCTTCACTCTCCCTCTCTCTCTATCCCTCATGATGACCCAATCCTCATCCATGGGCTTGCTTCCTGCTTGCTGCTCCAAGCACCAGTGTCATTTCTCCATTTGAGAAGCTCAGACCTCAATGACCATCACTGCTCTTCGCGTTGGCCTCGTGGGCTTTGGAACGGCGTCCAGCGTCTTCCACGCGCCGCTGCTGCAGAGCGCGAATGGGCGCTTCGTCATCTCGCATGTGCTCGAGCGCTCGACCAACAAGAGCGCCACGGCGCTCACGCCGGCGCCGACCGTCGTGCGATCGATGGCGGAGCTGCTCGCCGCGCCCATCGACGTTGTCGTGATCGCCACGCCAACAAGCGTCCACTTTGAGCAAGCGAAGGAGAGCTTGCTGGCCAAGAAACATGTCGTCGTCGACAAGCCGCTTTGCCTGACAGCCGCGCAGGCGCAGGAACTCGTCGACCTCTCGCGTGCGCAAGGCGTCGTGTTTACCGTGTTCCACAACCGTCGCTGGGACAGTGACTTCCTCACGCTGCAGTCGCTGCTAGCGGCCGGTAAGCTCGGCGAAGTGACCCATTATGAAGCGCACTTTGACCGCTATCGCCCGACGCTCAAGGGCTACTGGAAGGAAAAGGCAGCGCCTGGCGGAGGCATCCTCTACGACCTCGGTGCCCACCTCGTGGACCAAGCGCTGGTGCTTTTCGGCACGCCGGATGCCGTGCAAGCGGACGTGCAAATCCAGCGGGAAGGCGCCGAGAACGACGACTACTTCCGTCTTGAGCTGAGCTACAGTGCGCGTCCGCCACTCAAGGTCGTGCTCACTGCGGGAATGCTGGTCAAGGAACCTGGCCCGAAGCTCATCGTCGAGGGATCCAATGGCCGACTGGAGAAGTTTGGAGAGGACGTCCAGGAGCAGTCGCTTCGCGACGGCCGACGACCAGGCGACGACGGATGGGGCCGCGAGCCAGCGACCCAGCACGCGACGTTCACGCACAGCGCGACGGGCGCGAAGGAGACCATCGAGAGCGTCCCCGGCAGCTACGAGGTCTTCTACGAGAACCTGGCGGATGCCATCCAGCACGGCGCTACGCGTCTCGTGGATCCACAGGAGATCGTCGCGCAGATCCGCATCCTCGAGGACGCCAAGCGCTCCACACGTCGCACGGTGGGGGCGTGATTCGTTGGGGGCGAACCCATTATTTCCTAAATGTTGAATATTAGGAATCGCGTATGACCATCACTCTGGAAGACGATGTCAAAACTGGGTGGATGCAGATTTCCAAAAGGCGGTGTGTCCCTTGGAGATCTCTTCTCTGTCATCGTCGCACGTCGAACGTCCGCGATGGAGAAGCAGACATGGACACCATCGTCTTCGTCGCTATTGAAGCCGACGGAGGCGGATATGAGGGACGCTCTGCGGTCCACGCGCTGCAGTCACGCAGAGCGCTGCCGCTCTGTCCTGCTCTCGCTGCTCTCGGACCTCGTGGCGTTTGTCCAGCGGCGCCAACGACAACAGCACCAACAGCAGCAGGAGACCAACAGCCACGCGCTCTTCTCGACGGTGAAGCGCGTGTGTGAGGCGCGCATCGCACAGCTGCAGCGCACCAGCGACGACGAGCTGCTGCCTCCGAGCTCGACGTCGCTGTCGCGGTCGCCGCGTGAGCTCGTGGCCGAAGCCATGGCGCAGGAGCTCCTCGTGAGCCTCGCGTCCATCCGCATGGCGGAGAAGGAGGCGCTCGTGCTGGAGGAGCTCGAGTCCGTCGAGACGCTGCGGCAGCTGCACGCCCGACTTCGACGAGACGAAGCGCAGCTCCGTCGCGCGGTGCGCGCTGGCGCCGGCGACGACGCGCAGCTGCGAGAGCTGCAGGCGCTCGTGCGCGACGAGCTGCTGCACGAGATGGCGCAATCGCGCGCCGAGGGACTCGCCGAGTCGCTGCACAACGAGGCGTCGCTACAGTTCGCGTGGGAGACGATCCAGGACCAAAAGAAGGAGATCGTGCGGCTGCGAGCCGAGAACGAGCAGCTCCGCCGGCGCCCGTTGTCGAGGGAGCAGGGACGTGAAGCAGGCGCCCGCGACCCCAAGCAGGCGATACGTGCGCTCCGTGCGCAGCTGTCCTCGCATCAAGACAGCAATCTGCGCCTGCTGCAAGACCACATTCAGTCGCTTGAGACAGCGCTTCAGCAGCAACAGCAACAGCAATTCGCACAACAACAACAACAACAGCGACACCAAGAGCGCTCTCGAGGGCTGGAGGAGACGATCGCCAAGCCACTGTCGGCGCTCACGGTCGACTCGAGTCGCGACGGCCGTGGCTCTGTGCTGTCGCCAAGTCACCTCACAGGCGCAAGTCGGTCTCGCGACCGAGACCGAGACCGAGACCGAGACCGCGACTGCCGCCAGTGCGCAGCGCATGTCCGCTCCATCGTCTCGTTGCAGTCAGAGCTCAAGCAGCTTCGCGCACAAGGCGCAGCGGACGACGACGCGCTCGTGCGAGCGGAGCGAGAGCAGACGCATCTCAAGCGCGAGCACGCGGCGCTCACGTCTGCGCTGCTCACTGCAAAGCAGCAGCAGCAGGAGCTGCGGCAGACAATTCTCGAGATCACGGACGAGAAGCTCGCGCTGCAGACAGCGACGGAGGCGCAGCAGCGCACCGCAGACCGCACGTTGACGCTGCTACGGCGGCAGCTGGAGGAGCTCGAACAGTGGCGGGAGCGTCGCGTCAGCGAGCAGCGAGAGCTCGACGACACGTGCCGTCGACTGACCGCGGAGCGAGACGACGCGACCCAGACGCAGCAACGAGTTCAGCGAGAGTGTGACGAGCTGACGAGCCGAGCGCACGCAGCGGAGGCGTCGCTGCGAGACGCAACGGCAGAGCTCGCGGTGATGAGAGCGACCGCGCAAGAGCACGAGAAGCTCACGACAGAGCTGGAACAGGCGCTGGAACGCGCGACGCGCCAGGCGAATGACGCCGAAGACGCTCGCAACGCGGTGCAACGGCAGTGGAGCGAGACGAACGATCGACTCACGACTGCGCTGGCGGAGATCGAGCGCTTGCGACGCGACCACGACGCCACAGCGGCGTCGAACGAGCAGCTCGTCTCGCAGGTCGCGTTTTCGTCGGAGAAGCACACGCAGCTTGAGCGAGAGGTGGTGAAACTGAGAGAAGAAACGCTGCAACTGGAGCGACTGTCGCAACGCTGGCAACGCGACGCAGACGCCAAGCGACAGCAACTCGCAGCTGTGCAGATGCATGCCACGCGGGTCGAAGAGCAGCTGATGGAGGTTGAAAGCGAGCTGCTGAGTCGCTCGATAGCTGTGGAGACCAGCGAGCAACGCGTCGAAGCGCTGGAGGCAGAGGTTGGTGTCCTGAGGACCACAATTGAAGAGCGAGAACTCGTCGTCAAGGAGCTCGAGCAGCAAATGAGCTTGACGCAGCAGCGAGAGACACAGGAGCGAGAGGCGCTCGCGTCGTGTCGTCTCGAGCTGCAACAGCTCCGCGATCGTCTGTCGGCGGATGCGTCGACGCAAGAACAAAGTCTTGCGTCGCTACAAGAGGAAAACGCGTCGCTCACGCAGGAACTGGCGGAGACCAAGACGACGATTCTGATGTGGATGAGCAAGTATCACGCGATGGAGAACGAGCGCACGCAGCTGAGTGAAGCGCTGGAGCAGCAACAGCAGGTGACAGAGCAGGAGACGCGGCAGTTCCACGATGTGGAGGAGCGTCTGCGGACTGCGTGCGAACGCTTGGAGCGATCGGTGCAGACGAAACACAAGGAAATCGAGACGCTGTGTCTGGCGCTCGAGAGAGAGCGACAAGAGAAGCGTGAGTCGGTCATCGCATGGGAGACGCGAGTGAGCGAGATGAACGACCAACGATCTTGGCTGGAGGCGGCGATAGCAGAAGAACGAGAACGATCGCTGGCTGCGGAGGAAGACGCGAATGCTCAGCGACGACAGCTACAAGAATCGATGGAGACGCAACGCGAAGAGCACGCTCGTGCGATGGAGACGGTGCGGCGAGACTATGAGCGAGAACGCGAGCGTCAGCGCGTGGAAATGGAGGAGCTGCACGCACAGCTGACGGAGCAGCTCGTGGAGATCGGAGTGTTGCAAGCAGACAAACGACTATTGGTCGAAGACTGCGAGTCGCTGCGAAAGGAGACGATGAAACTGGAACAGCGTGTGGACGCTATGGCGATGACAGAGAGTCAAGCGGTTGAACAGATCCAACGTGGCGTCTACGAGTCGTTGATGGCGATGGAGCGACAGTGGAGCTACCTTTTGGAGAGCACAAGAGCCGTGGAAGCGCGACTAAAGACCGCAACGACGGTCATATCGATGCTCCTGAAGCAACAACAACAACAACAGCAAGCGAGAGGAAACGAGGTAATGACACTCGTGTGTGACGCAGCAGTGCAGGTTACTCTGGTGCGACAGAACGCCCACTTGGATCAGCAGACGCAGTGCGACTTGATGTCTGACGCTGCGGTTGAGCATCGATCACGGTTGTCGCTTTCGCAGCGGTCAATGACCGACGCAGCCCCAGTGGTGCCGCTCTTGTCACCTGAAGTCGCTTTCCAAATCAAGCCAAACAAGGAGCACACGATCCGCAGAGAAAGCGTGACGCGAGTGCTAGCGTTTGGAATGCGCCATGCGTGGGGCTTCTCGCGTCGACCGCCAGCGTTGCTCGTGGCTCCACAGTCGTTAGGCGTCGCCAAGCGACGACGCAGCTCTGTTGTGAGTCAGCAGCAACTCAGTTCAGCCCATATCTCGGACATACGCGGTAGTGATGGCGTATGGCGTCAATGGAGAGAGCTACTGCTTCGTGTCATGGCGAAGTCCTCTCTGCAGCTGCGTGTGAGTGCATTGCGCTTCGTCCTCACAGAGCAGCGACGTCTTCACGCGACAGAACGTCACACGCAGACGTTGCGTCGATGGGAGACGCTTGTGCGAGCGATGCTGAGGGCAGCGCAGAGTCGCTGGCGTTGTCAAGCGCTAACGATGGCGATGAGGGAGAAGCTCGTAGACCAACGATCGATGTGGCGGTGGCAGAGTCTCAGCAGTCAAACGGCCACGCAGACGCTGTGGCGACGACGCGTTCTCCGTCTGCTGATCGTCTCATTGAAGCAGCGAGTCGGCGAAAGACGACTGCGAGCGGCTCTTGCGTTTCTCCGGTGGCGTTTTCAGACCGCTCGTTTTCCAGTACCAGCCATCGTCTCCACCTCCGCTTCCGCCTCCTCTTCCTCCTCCTCCTCGCATTTGTCTTCGTCAGTCGTGCGAACGATGCGAGAGTGCGTCATTCTTCTCAGTCAATTCTGTGCACCATCGTCTGCAGACTCGCTACAGTCTCCGCAGACGCCGTCGTCGCCATCACCCTCAAGCGCCGACAGCAGCGTGCAGTCGTTTGACAGTCAGACGCTGGCAGAGCTACTTCTCACGAGCACTCGCCACGTCGTCGCTTGGCGCGACACGATCGAGTCCAAGCTCCGCGTGCTGCAGGCGCGAGAGCGGCAGCTCGAGCGGCTGCAGACGCACTGTCAGCAGCTCCAGGCGCTTGTCACTACACTGCAGCAGCGATCACCAGCACCCGGCGACAGTCTGCGGCGTCGACAGCTGAACGAGGCCAACGTCACGATGCTCGAGGGCGTTATTCGGTCGCTGGAGGAGGCCAAGATCACGCGTGTGCGGCTACATGCTGCGCTCGAGCGCAAGAGCCAGCGGATCGCGCGACTGGAGCGCCAGGTCGCGACGCTCGAGAGCCGCGCGAGGCTTTCACGGGCGTTTTATCACTGGCGGAGGCTCCATTCCAAGGACAACCAAGCGACATGAACGAGGAAGAAGTATGCATTACTTTACACTGAGCAGACAGCAAGATCGCCAGGAATTCTGTCAGTCCAGTCGCCAAATCAAGAGAGCAAGAGAGCCGAAGAGCTGGCGATGGATAGGTAGATAAAGTGAGAGAACGTACCGTAGTCGAGCGTGATGCGGTCAGCACAGTGCTTGCGCTCATGTTTTGCCTCTGGAGAGTCCGTGTCGTCGATGATCTTGTCCTGCAGGATCTCCTCGACCACGTCTTCGAGTGTCACGAGCCCCTTGAGGTCGTAGAACGGGTCTCCCTATGCACCACAACACCCCTCAAGTCGGTTGGTCCGTCCGTCCGTCCGCCCAACTGCAGGCAGTTGATCAAAGCACACGACGTACGGGACCCGTGTTGTTCACGTCGTAGACCAGCGCCATGTGCACGTGGCCGGCCTTGAACGTCTTGAGCACGTCGCCGAGCGTGGCGTCGGCCCACACGCGATGCGCGGCACGACCAAACACCCGCACGAAGTCCCGCAGTGGCACCTCCTCCTTCGGGTCGATGAGCACGAGGTCCTTGACGAAGATGACGCCGATGACGTCGTTTGGGTCGCGGTCCCAGACTGGAATGCGGCTGTAGCCAGACTGGTAGACCTTCTTGATCATGTCGAGGCTCAATCGAGCGGTGGCGTGCAGCACAGACAACCCACACAGCATTAGAGTCAAGGAGACGTCCTGCCAGTCAGCCACACACACACACACAGCAGTCTTTCATGAAGAGGATATCTGAAGCGCAAAGATCCTGCGCACGGGCACCATGACTTCGCTCACGGGCTTCTGGCGGAAGCCCATGGCGCCGCGCACGATGTGACCCTCGTGCGGGTGCAGCATCTGCTGCTTGACGTGGATCTCGAGCAGCTTCTGGAGCTCACGCTTGCTAAAGATCGTGCCGACGTCAGCGCCCAGCGCAGCGTCCAGTGCCATCGCGACGGGTTTCGCGGCCACGTAGAACATGGCGAGCAACACCTTGACGAGCGGTACGAGGCGCGCACCGACCGCCAGTGCGTGGCGCGCGAAGACGGCTTGCGGAATGATCTCGCCGAAGAGCACGATGAGCACCGTCGACGTGAGGAAGCCCACGAGTCCGCTCGTGAGGTCGGCCATGAGGATCGAGAGCAGGCTGTTGACCGAGATGTTGCCGAACACCAGTGTCGTGAGAAGCTGGTTGCCGTTGGCCCGCACGGGGAGGATGCGCTTCGCCAGCTTTGCCTTGAGTTCCTCCTCCTCCGTGGCGCCGGGGGCCTCGCCTGCACCGATGACCACCTCGAGACCGGTCTTGTCCAGCGCCATGAGACCGAGAGTGAGTCCCGAGAAGATGGCAGACATGCTCACGAGGAGAAGAATGGAAGCAAAGCGAAGGATCTCGACACCGGTCGACACAGGCGCCTCGTCGCCGTCATGGTCTTCGTCCAGCGCCAGTGTCGCCGAAGCTGACACAAGCAGCAGGAGACTCCACAGCCTGATCATCGTCGAGGCGCAGGAGCGCGCGGAGACGTGGAGCTGAGGTGACTGACAGGCAGACTGACTGACTCAGCGGTCCTGTCAGGCTGAGATGAATGAGGAACACAAGCGGCGAGTGCCTGTGTGCCAGATTCAATTGTCGTTTCAGCGAGCGCACACACCTGAAACGACCACCACACCAAACGCAGCCAAGTAAGGGGAAACACGAGGTATCGATTAATTGTTGCACACAACCTGCTGACGTAAGAGGGTGCCATGTTCATGCATCATCGATTACTTTCCTCGCTCAGTTAGAGTCCGTGAAATACAGTGACTCGTTGCTCAGGCGACTACGCTTGCCAGTAGCCGGCCTGGACCATAATCTCCGGGTACAGGTTGTGCCACTCGGTCACGAGCGGCTGGTAGAGGTCCGGGTGCGACTGCTGGAACGCCACGGGGTCCTCAGCGAAACAGACGAAGATAGTGGCGACGGAGCTATCGATGACTGATAGCGGTGTAACGGCGACGCCCACACCAACGATAAAGCCGAGGATGCCCAGGAAGACTAGAAAAGCATCGCAACAACTCGTCAGCGACCTATCACAAAAGCTGCCCGACAACAAACACGTACGCGTCGAGTTCGAGTAGGACACCTCGTTCGTGAAATGCGCGAACGCCACACCAACACCTGCACAGATGAGACCTACAAAATGGCATCGAGATTAGCTGTCTTGTACGCTTCCACAACCATCAACACGATGACGCACCAACGCCGAGTGCCGCAAAACTGAGCACGTTGCCAATGAGATCGTCGTTGATAATCGCATCAAATCCACGGTTGTGGAAGAGATCGAACACGGCCTTGCCCGCCTGCGTGAACTTGTAACTGCAAAACAATGAGATCAATGAACCACACGTTGGACCCTTTCCAAAATCATCCAGTGAACGTACCCGTAGATACCAACATAGACGAAAGCCCAGCGGTTGATGTACTCGAGGATTGCCTGAAGGCAGCCAAGGAGGCACTCGGCGATACAGCCAAGGAAGCTGCCTTCCTCGCGAGCCTGGTTGGCGAGCTCGCGCAGCGCCTGAACGATCGCGACGAGAAGCGAACCAAAGCAGATCGAGCCGAACGACGTCGTCATGCTGCGCTTGAGCGACGATCCCGTGGCACCCGCGGACTCGGCGTTGTACCAGAACGTCGCGACAGTACCAGCGATCGTGGTGTGCGAGACGTTCTTAAAAACTTGGAGGCCCCAGTAAAACGAGACCAGCATGAAAAAGTAGATGACGTAGTTCACGGCCGAGTCCTTGTAGAACGTGGCGCCATCATAGCAACGGTTGTTTCGGCACGAGCTCGACGCACAGTCCGAGTTCGAGAAGCATCGCTCGCCTTCGTTGCGAAGCCCAGCAGACGACGGACCGTCTTCCTTGCGGAGGTGGCTGGCGACGCCAAGCAGCGCAATGGCCCAGGCGACGACCCACACAATCTGCACGATCGTGAAGAGAATCGCCACGAGGTACGTGGACCAGTGCTTCGAGATGGCAGCAGCCGCGACCTTGAGGTTGGCGGCGGCGAACGGAATACGGTGCTGCACAGCGCGCGCGTAGCAGAGGCCGAGCAGCGCGAGGATGAGGCCAAACACACCCAGGAAGATCGATCCAATGTAGAAGCCGAGTCCAGCCACGGCGAACGAGAGACCGACGCTGAACCAAAGCGTAAAGTTGATCATGCAGCGCGCGTACGCGACAATGAGCTTGACCGAGAGCAGCGCGAGCACGACGGCGAGCACAGACATGCCGAGCGCCACGCCGAGCGTGACCTTGGCGTCGCGCGCCGAGATGAGGTCGCTCGAGGAAGACGAGGACGTCGTCGTGGAGTCGTTCTTGAGCGAGTCAAAGCCCCAGACGACCATGAGGCCGACGATCGCGGCCACGTTCAGCAGGAAGACGACAGCAAACGGCATGTCGCGGCATCCCGACGGCGGCGCCGATTCCCTAGACACCCACCATTCCTCCCTCCATTAGCCATCGGAATAAGAATACAACAGCAACGGCAACGGCAACGTACGGCTTGATGGGCGTGACGTCCTGCACGTTGGCGCTGCCGCCAAAGTGCTGCACGGGCTGCGCGGCGTACTGCGGCTGGCCGTAGGGCTGCGCATACGGCTGCGCGTATGGCTGCGCGTACGGCTGCGCATAGCCCTGCTGCTGGTGGTGGTGGGGCGGCGGCCCCTGGTTGTTCTTGTATGGGTCGTGGTACTGCTGGTCGTTGTACATGACGCCGAGAAAAAGTGTTCTGCGCTCGCTGTCTTCGGTTGTTGCTCCTTGCTCTCCCCAGAGAACAGAACTGGAGAGAACAAACAGGCGACAAGCGCTAAACAAGCGGGAGGAGAAAAGGCCAGAAAGGAGAGACAGCCGTGAGGCGGGTGGGTCGGTGGGTGGGCCAGTGGGTTCATCGGCAGCTGACGACGAAGATTCGTCGAAAAACCTGGCCATACCTGTTTTCAACCAATAGGAGAAGGCGGATGGAAAAAGGAGTGGAGGCGACTTGGGATGGTGGTCGCCAGCGATCGTCACTGCCGCGATTGGACAGCTCGCTACGCCTCACTGGGGCTCAAATGAGCGATCGACGCAAGGAGTCCCACGCTCGTTCTCGCTGAGCTCCAATGTCGCAGGACGCGCCATGCTTCTTCCTCCAGTTGCCTCCAGTTGCATCATGAAATCGTGCAAAGGAGATGTGAAGGACAGAAGGAAATTTGACCCACATCTGCGACATGGGTGCAATTGAGATCCCGTCATCAGATTGAGCTCAGTCTGATAACGCCTGATTCGCGCAGGTTCTCGACTGTTCCCAACCGGCAGACGAGAAAGCGTCGATCAACCTCTGCCATGTTCCAGATCCGCGTCTCGCCATCGCCGGTGCATGGCGACTGCGAGGAAGCCAAGGCCGAGGAGGCCGAGGCATATGCGCTCGATGCACCGTTCCTCACGGGAAACCCGCAGGTCTGCGTGTCCACGGGCAAGCTCCGCTTCTACCGACCGAACCATCTGAACCCCAAGGCAGGGGGGCCGCTCGCTGCTCATGCGCTCCCGATGGAGAGAAGCACGTTGGTGTGCATTGTGACGGTGCCGTCTCACATGTCACCAGTCGAGCTGCTAGAGTTCCTCGCAGGATTCCGGGGCGACATTCAGCTCGTGCGTATCCTCATGGACCCAGAGCGCACGAACTGCATGGCGCTGCTGCAGTTTGCCACACAGGAGCGTGCGGATCAGTTCTTTCTCGCGCATAACGGCACATACTTCAACTCTATCGAGCTCGAGCGCTGCAAGATCGTGTTTGTTCGTAGTATCGAGTTCGACAACGCGGAACCGGAGCCGTCGCCCAAGCTCAACGGTTCCGAGGAACAGAAAGGTGGCAACGCAGACGACCAAGTGGAAGAGAATTGCCCTCGGCTGATGTTTCCTCCACCACCGCCAGGCATGACCGAGATTCCGACATGCGCTGTCTGTCTCGATCGGTTGGACGCCTCTGCGTCAGGTATCCTCACCACGCTGTGCAACCACACGTTCCACTGCGACTGCCTGTTCCGATGGGAGGGCTCGAGTTGTCCAGTGTGCCGCTATAGCCATGGAGACATGGGATCCTCTTGTGAGGTCTGCCAGACGACCGAGCACCTGTGGATCTGCCTGATCTGTGGTCATGTTGGCTGCGGTCGGTACTCTGGCGAGCACGCCAAGCAGCACTACCAAGAGACGATGCACACATACTCGCTGGAGCTGGAGACTCAGCGCGTGTGGGACTATGCTGGTGATGGCTATGTGCACCGACTCATCCTAAACAAGCAAGATGGCAAGTTTGTGGAGTTCCCGAATCCGAACGCGGTCAGCGCCGAGCGATCGCGCCTGCCGCCGCTCTCAGCGGCCGAAGCCGAAGAAGGAGAGCACCGCAAGCTGGAGAAACTTGCGGTCGAGTACAATTTTCTTCTGAAAAGGTGAATATTGGTGGTGTTGAGCGTATGGTGTTGTGGATTGATGGCTTATGCCTTCGTTTGTCGTGTTTCTGTGGCAGTCAATTGGAGGAGCAACGCCTCTTTTACGAGCGCAAGATTGCGAGTATGGAAGAGAGCGTGCACCGTCGGACAATCCAGTCATTGGAACACGACAAGAAGGCACTCGAGAAAGCCAACAAGGCTCTGGTCACCAGAGCTAGCAAGCTGGAAGAAGAGCTTAGCTTTGTTCGGTGCGTTCGACCGACGTCTTGCAGATGGCTTTGATCAGCCGATGATGATAATGTATGACTGTCCAGAGAGCTGAACAAGTCGCTGATCGAGAATCAAAAGCAGTGGAAGGAGCGCGTGCAGGTGCTGGAAGACACCAACAAGCGTATGGAGAGTGAGACTGCGAGTCGAGTTGCAGATCTAGAAGCACAGGTACGACTGCGAGTATGAATGCATTGTGGTGGTCGTTGTGACACATGAGGGACGTGAACATTGGTGACAGACCAGTTTATTGACCGTATTTCCATGGATTGCAGGTTCGAGATCTCATGTTCTATCTCGACACTCAGACCAAGGTGGAGCAGAGCATCCATCGCGCAGATATCCAAGGCGGCACCATTCAGATCGAGGCAGCAGCACCGACCCGGGAAACAGCGGCTCCACCGCGTCGTGGACGACGCAGGAAATAGGAGGCGTGAGGAGCAAACCAACGCTTCAGCACCTGCGTATTTAAGAGAGAGAGAGAGAGAAAGTATCATGAATGCGAGTTCTGCTATCGTTGATTTCCATCCTGTTGGACGAAGGACGAAGGCTAAGATCGATTCTCGTGTGGCAGTATCAGGAAGGTAGCGGAGATGGTGATTATATCAGTGGTTTGACAACTGAGCCGCACAAATCGTTTATTCATCCACTTTATTGGGATATTCACTATCCAAAGTGGACCACACTACGGCAACTTCAGCTTGCCTGCCGGAAAGGACACCACCGACCACCGCAAGCATCTCCATGCTACGATCGCGTCCGATCGATGTTGGACATGCGCGACTTCTCTTGTGGCACGATGCGCTAATGCGTTAGCGCGCGCAGAGAGAAGCGGTGCCATTCCTGTCATGCATCTCTCTCTCTCTCTCCCTCCCTCCCTCTCTTCAGTAGGTTGGTTGCTCCTTCACAGTCCAAGTGATGTGATGTGATGTGACTTGACTACTATGGGACAAGACGCGAGTGAGAAGAAGAAGGGGGGCAGACAGCGATTCTCTGTGTTCTCAGTCTTCTTTCGCGCTTCGACGACAACAACGAAGACAGACAAACACTGCTGCGACTGCAGAGAGCAAGCGGGCGACACGGCACCCCCTTCCCGTTCGCTCTTCCGTTCTGTTCTCTCAGCAATCAACTCGGATGATCATGACAACGACGATGCCCATCCCAACGACGACGACTGCGTGCAAGACAATCACGACGGGCGCCGATCGATCGGTCGCCGAGCTCCGCCTGATCTTCGAGCGCGCCTCTAATCCTTCGCCAGCGAGTACGACGGCCGAGAGCGACAGCGACAGTGACGTCGCCAGTGATGTCGCCAGTGATGTTGCTGCCACCGAGATCGAGATCAACGGTACCGCGCCGGAGAAGGATATGGTCCATCAGCACGACGCTATTGACATTATGAACGAGCTAGTGCGTGTGGAAGCGATGCTCGAGTTCATCAAGCGTGCACCGGAGCTCTCGACGGCGCAGACATCGGCTCAAGTCCACGCCGACGCTGGCGACGACGTGACGAAAAACCGCGACGACGACGAAGACTGCAGATCGGCATGCGAGCTCGAAGACAACCAACACGTTGAAGAATCTGCGAATGCTAGTACGAGCAAGATCGAGTTCGAGGCTGGGTCCGAATACGGGGCCAACGTTGAGCCCGAGTCCAAGCTCGAAGATGACAAGGAAGATGAAGAAGCCACGCCCAACGAGGTGGAGGACGATAAGGGAGTAAAGATTCACGAGGTCGGGCTCGAGGCCAAGGGCGAGTCCGAGGAAGAACAAAACAACGAGATCGAGCACGAGGCTGAGGACAAGTCCGAGTCCAAATCCGAGTACCAACTCGAGTCCGTCAACGTACTGACGGCTCTTGTCGCGAACAACATCGGTATTTGGACGGAAGATGAGTGCCGAACAGTCCCATTGGACGCAGTCCAAAACCTGAATATGAACAATGTCTTGGTTAGCGTTCGCCCGGAGCCCATGGCACCAACTGCCAGTGCCACTTCGACGGCTGCTCGTCAACCCTCAGCGGTAGTGGCAGCCGCGGCGAGCGTGCCTCGTCTAGCGCGCCAACGCGTCGGTGACCAAGAACGCGCTCGCGCGCAAGCGTGGCGCATCAACAAGCGCGACCTCGACTCTCGCGTCGCCGCCACCAAGCCTCGCTACCTCGACTACGCCACGTCGAACCGATACCTGGCTCACCGCGAAGCGAGTGTCGCTCAACGCCAACAAGCGTCAAGTCCGTCGCGAAAGGACAACCGAGCTGGTACGATGACGATAACTGCCACTGCTACTGCTGCTTCTATCGCTGGTGCACATACTGATTGATGCACATGCTTGAGTTGCAGATATCGATGCCAGTACAAGTCGCTCTGTTCGTCGTCGATCCACGACGTTCCCGAGTGCGCCAACGAGACCAGTGATGACACGGCGGTCTACCGCGTAGACAGACAGTTAGTCAGACATGTATGCTGCTGTGTCGTGTCTCCAGTCCATCCCAGGGCCATTCCCACCAAGCCAACGAGTCATCCAGCGAGCACGGAAGTGTTCAGCAAACAAGCTCGAGCTGGGGTCAGTGAGAGTGCGC
Organism: Pythium insidiosum; assembly: GCA_022836835.1. NCBI lineage: Eukaryota > Oomycota > Peronosporomycetes > Pythiales > Pythiaceae > Pythium > Pythium insidiosum. The sequence continues at coordinate 1,490,162 of JAKVDI010000001.1, forward strand.
TTCGCTTCCTCTCCCTTGCTGTCGATCACGTTCGCTTCATGCGCTGGGTCGGTCGATATCTAGATTACTATTTACCACTCGTCGTTCTTTCGTTCGCGTATCGACGTCGTCATGCCGTCAGTCAGTCGACGAACGAGCAGGCATCCTCCAACATCTAGCAATGAATCAATCGATTCCAATCCTTTCTCTCTTTCTTTTGGTTCATTGAGTTGGTCTGCTCCTATCTTGTTGACTCGCCAGTGCTGTCTCTCGATTGATGCACTCGCATAACAACTGAATATGGTCACTTCTTGAATCGGATTAAGCCGTGTATTAGAGAGCTTCGTGGACATGGCACGCAAACATTAACACACATCGACCATATACGTTGTCCACAGGCATCGCTTTCATTTCATAGGCCAGAGCTATACTGGACCATTCCCCGTAGAGATTTAGAAGCCTTCCTAAAGCTAAAATTTCGGTTCTCGACGCTCTAAATCTTGTTTAGACCAGCTGCACCCCCTTCCTAAAGCCAAATCTGGCGAGGGGGGTACCCCCCCCCTCGCTAAATATTTAGACACGTCCAAACATGCCCAAAATGATACCCTCTTTAAACAGATATCAACACCACACTTCTTCGTCAGCCATTGCCGATGGAATCCTCTGAGATGTGATGCTCGCGACCTCTGGAGAATCTGAAAACGATAAATCACAGGATTTCTGCGGGAAAACAAGCAAAGCTAAACTTTAGGATAGGACGTGAATTAAGCTTTAGGAAGACGCTAAATTCCTACGGGGAATGGTCCACTTCTTCCTTCGCCATCTTGCCCAAGACCTCTGCTCCAGCAAGAAAGGAAGGCAACTTCCACTCGTACTGACGACAGAAAGCGAGACATGCAGAGACGTCTAGACAAAACGACGGCGAAACAGAGACGATGTTACCACAACGCAGACGGTATCCTCGTGCTAACGCGTCCCTACCGCTAGCACTACTAGATAAAGCCTAGTGGAATTCGTGGACATCGGTCCACGCCTTCTCCTCTCGGTCCTCGCGTTCGTAGTAGTCAAACAGGCTGTCGGCGTCCAGACCGAGCAGCGGCTTCTCCTTGTGAATGGTCATGGCCTCCACGAAGAGCTTGACGAGACTGATGTTGGTGAGCAGCGGCACCGAAAAGTCGACGGCGGTTCGACGGATGAGGTAGTTGTTCTTGATCTGCTTGCTGCTGCTGTTCGGGAGGTTGACAACCAGATCAATCTTGCCTTCGCGAATGAGATCCAGCGCGTTGTTTTCTGCATGCTCATCGAGAGGGAACGCCACCTTCGTGGACGGAATGTCGTACTTCTGCAGGAACTCGTGCGTCTTCTCCGTCGTAAAGAGGTTGTATCCCATGTCGTGCAACTGGTACGCAGCGTGTACAAAGTCCTCTGTGAACTTGTCCTGCATCGACAGCATGATGTTCTTCTTGGGCAGCTGGAAGTTGGATGAGATGAGTGCCTTGAGGAACGCTTCATGGCGGTTCTTGCCGAAGCACGCCACCTCACCAGTCGACGCCATTTCCACACCCAGCAGCGGGTCAGCTCCACCGAGTCGAGTGTACGAAAACATCGGCGACTTAATGCCGACAAAGCCATTGGGGCGCTTGGGTCCAAAAAGAGGAGGAAGGTTGTCCTTCTCCGTTGACTCTCCGACCATCACCTTTGTCGCAGCATTGATAAAGTCGGAACCCGTCGTCTTGGAGACGAACGGGAAAGACCGCGAGGCACGCAAGTTGCATTCGATGACACTCACATCCGCTCCCTTGGCGAGGAATTGAGCGTTGAATGGACCCGAGATGTTGAGAGCCTTCGCGATCTTCTCACCGCACTGGCGGATCTGATTGATGTAGAACGAACTCGCTTCGACCGGAGGCAGAATGAGCGTTGCATCACCACTGTGAACACCAGCATTCTCAACGTGCTCAGAGATGGCGGCCGCGATCACAACACCGTCCTTGGCGACCGCGTCGAGCTCCAGCTCGCGCGCACCTTCGATAAACTTGGTGATCACAACCGGGTGCTCCGGTGAGACATCAGCGGCCTCACCGAGGACTTGGATGAGATCCTTATCGTTGTAGGCGACATTCATCGCCGCACCGCTAAGGACGTAGCTGGGCCGCACTAGACACGGGTAGCCGACACTCTTAGCAAACGCCTTCGCCTCATCGAGACTTGTCAGCTCCTTCCACTGCGGTTGACGAACACCAGCCTCATCCATCAGCTTGGAGAACTTGTATCGATCCTCCGCACTGTCAATCATGGTAGGGTGAGTGCCAAGTACGTTCACACCGGAACGATGGAGTGGCAGCGCGAGGTTGTTGGGGATTTGACCACCCACAGACACCACGACGCCCTGCACACCCTCGCGTTCATACACATCCATCACTCGCTCCTTCGAAAGCTCTTCGAAGTAAAGCTGATCGCACTCGTCGTAGTCCGTGCTGACGGTCTCGGGGTTGTAGTTCTGCATCACAGCGCGATATCCCAACTTGCGGAGCGTGCGAATACAGCTGACAGCGCACCAGTCAAACTCCACTGAACTGCCGATTCGATAGGCGCCACTTCCGAGCACCATAACACCGTCGTTCTTCGGGAGTGCTGGCACATCATGCTCTTCACCGTTGTACGTCATGTACAAATAGTTCGTTTGAGCAGGGTACTCTGCAGCGAGCGTATCGATCTGTTTCACACTCGGCTCCACACCAAGTGCCTTACGCTTCGCCCGCACATCGTCATCGCTGCAGTTCAGCATCTTCGCCAGTTGTCGATCCGAGAATCCAAGTCGCTTTGCCTGCAGCATCGTGTCGCGAGTAACAGAGTTCAATGATTGGCCGGTGAGGTTGACTTCGAGATCGGCAATTCCCTGCAATCGGTTGAGGAACCACTTGTCGATTTTCGTGATCTCATGCACCTCATCAACGCTCAGCAGACCTTCACGAAGCGCCCGGGCGATCTGGTAGATGCGCTTATCAGTCGGACGCCCCAAAGCCTTTACCAGCTCGTCTCGGGTCATCTCGTTGTTTCGTGGCTCGAAGCCTTCGACAGCAGGGTCCACCATTCGGAGCGCCTTTTGGATTGCTTCTTCGAAATTGCGCGCAATCGACATCACCTCACCCACACTTTTCATCGATGATCCGATCTCGGTGCTCACGTGCTCGAACTTGGACAAGTCCCAACGCGGCAACTTGGCAACACAGTAGTCAAGGGATGGTTCGAAGCACGCGGTAGTGCTCTTCGTCACAGAGTTCTTGAGCTCAGGCAACGTAATTCCCAGTGCGAGCTTGGCAGCCACGAAAGCAAGAGGGTAGCCCGTCGCCTTGGACGCCAGTGCACTGGATCGTGATAGTCGAGCATTCACTTCGATAATGCAGTACTCCTCTGACTCCGGATTCAGTGCGTACTGGATATTGCACTCGCCCACGATGCCGAGATGGCGCACAACCTTGATAGCCGTCTCTCGCAACATGTGATACTCCTTGTTGGACAGCGTCTGCGAAGGAGCAATGACGATCGACTCGCCGGTGTGAATGCCGAGTGGGTCGAAGTTCTCCATGTTGCAGACTGTGAGGCAGTTGTTGGCAAGATCACGGACGACCTCATACTCGACTTCCTTCCAGCCCTTCATCGATCGCTCGACAAGGATTTGCGGGCTGCCAGCAAACGCCTTCTTCGCCATCGCGCGCAGCTCCTTCTCCGACTCACAAATACCCGACCCAAGACCTCCCAAAGCAAACGCCGACCGAATCATCACCGGGAAGCCAATCTTGTGAGCCGCCTCAACTGCGTCTTCCACCGAGTTGACTGCATGGCTTTCCGCAATCTTCTCGCCGATCTCCTTGAGCTTGTTGTTGAATAGCTCGCGGTCCTCCGTCGCCTCGATCACATCAATCTGCGTACCCAGAACCTGTACGCCGTACTTGTCGAGGACACCACGCTTATGCAGCTCGACACCACAGTTGAGCGCTGTCTGACCTCCCATGGAGATCACAATGCCATCCGGACGCTCTCGCTTGATAACCTGCTCGACGAAGTCTGCGTTAACGGGGAGATAGTAAACGTTACTGGCTTGCGCTTCGCTTGATCGATCGATGTTGGTCTGAACAGATGCGATGTTGGGGTTGATGAGAATCGTTTCAATATCCTCCTCCTTCAACGCCTTAATCGCTTGTGAGCCGGAGTAGTCGAACTCGCCAGCCTGACCAATGGAAAGGCCACCCGAGCCAAGAACCAGCACCTTCTTCACCTGAGGACGGACAATCTCTGGGCGCTGCACGAGACTGGTGATTGGACCCTTCTCCTTGTTGCGAACAGCGTCAAGGAAGACGTCAAACAGGAACTCAGTGTCCGTCGGTCCACCACAATGCTCCGGGTGAAACTGTGCGGTGAAATACGGCTTGCTCTTGTGGATGATGCCTTCATTTGTTCCGTCATTGCTGTTCACGAAGAGCTCCTCCCATTCGTTCGGTAGCGATGATCCATCCAGAGCGTAGCCGTGGTTCTGCGCTGTGATGTAACTTTGGCCAGTCTTCAAGTTATTCACCGGTTGATTCTGCCCGCGATTACCGAACGGAAGCTTGTAAGTCTTGGCTCCTGCTGCTCGTCCGAGCAATTGGTTTCCGAGACAGATACCAAAGATGGGCTTGACATTGTCGCCTTGAGCATTCATCGCTTTCCGAAGCTGCTCCGTCGTCGCAGTGAGCATGGCCGGATCTCCCGGACCGTTGCTGATGAAGAGACCATCATACCACCCCGCTTCCGATGCGATATCATGGTTCCATGGCACGAGCTTCACCTCTGCGCCTCGCTTGACGAGCGAGCGGATAATGTTGTACTTGATACCGCAGTCGACAGCGAGAATCTTGAGCGGATTGCCCTTTCCGAATACACGAACCTCCTTCGTAGACACCTGTGCAGCGAGATTTTGCGAGTTGACGTCCACAAAGCCCGGTTCCTTGTCGCCTTCGACAATGATTCGGCCTTTCATCGCTCCCTTCGCACGGATCTTCTTGGTAATCGCACGCGTGTCGAGCCCTGCAATGCCGGGAATGCCCTCGCGCTCGAGCCACTCGGACAGCGACGACGCTGCGTTCCAGTGACTGTAGTGCGCCGAGTAGTCCTGCACGATCATGCCTGCAGCGTGGATGCGGTCCGACTCGATGTACTTGTTGAGCCCAAACTCGTCCAGCGTCTTGGTGCACGGCACGCCGTAGTTGCCGATCATGGGGAACGTCATGTTGAGGATCTGGCCCTTGAACGACGGGTCCGTGAGCGCCTCTGGGTAGCCGACCATGCCGGTCGTGAACACGACCTCGCCGGCCGTCGACTTCTTGGCGCCGAACGAGACGCCGTGGAAGCGCGAGCCGTCCTCGAACTCGAGCACGGCGGGCGTCTCGAAGCGCGGCGCGTTGCGGCGGTCGACCGGCGGCCGCGCGGCCTGCAGGAAGCGCGCGCCGCTGGCCTTGTAGAGCGGCGTGCGGTGCGTTCGGAGGGACGACGACGAGAGGCGCAGCATCGGTCGGTGACGGCGCAAGTTGAAGAGTGAGGAAGAGAATGACAGACATGCGAATGGCATGACGGCGAAAATCGAAGATGCGTTTCCAGAGGTTCAGCTTTTCCCCAGCGGGGATGCCCCTGCAAGATACGCATTCGATTTCAGAGGTTCGTTTGCACAAATGTGGGTGCCGCGGAAGAGTCCCGCAGGAGAGCCAGTGTGATGGGGAAGAGAACAGGTGGGGCCGTTGCGAAGATTCTTGTGGCCGCCGCGAGAGCCGCATGGAACAGCAGTCGTCATAGATCCAGGCGCAGAACAGAGTGTGTCAGATGGATACGAAAGCACCGTGTGTGTGTGCTTGTGTGCTGTGTCGGTGCTGGTGTGGTTGTGTGGATAATTGATTGATCATGCCGTTGGGATGGCTGCGCAAATGGTCGCAACGACTCAGCCTGGATCTCGCCACACAGAGCGGCTGCCAACGCTCGCTCCCTTGCTCCCATGCCAGAAGAAAGTTCACGAAGCGCTCGCGCGGGAAGCAGCGTGCCTGCGTGTCACACGAGCCAGCGCTCGTCGACAGCGATCGCGTGTTATGGACCGATGAGCTACATCCACGCGACGCGTGATTGCCTCTGGGAGCACGCCGCACAATCGCCATGGCACATGCACTCGGGTTCCATAATTATTCACGGCGTAATACAACAGAGCCAAAGCGCCCAAACCTCCCTCCGTCCACGGAGTGCAATCGCCACTCTACGGCGGAGATTGCCCAAACGTCTGCTTTGTGCTGAAGGTGTGACATTGCTGACGTCATTGAAAGCACATATCAGGTCTCAGAGGTGCATCGAGACCTCTTCGACTTCCACTTCCATGGAAATGCAGTGTCGACATTCTCCATGGCTTCTAGCTCGGGCGCAAGCAACCGACATATCGTCAACCTCTCCGCCTCTCCGCTCGTTCATATGCCCACCTGTGTGTCCATTGATCCACGCGCGTGCTTCACGTGCCCATCAACTAACCCCTACCATTCAAGCGACTGCTGGTGACATCCAAGCAGCTCACGACTCACCAGCTCGAGATCACCTCAACGGCGCATTCTACGTCAGATTTGTATTCTGATTGATTATGGTAACGATTGACTGTCAATCGATACGACTTCGCCGTCGCCTTTCGTCGATGGTTTGACCTTCGTGTTCCAATGCGTGGCAACTTGGTCACTTTGCCGTCTAGTCGCCAGGATCATTGAGTCCTGAAGGCCTTGACGCAAAGCTGCGCGTCAATGGAGTGCAGTGCACTCCATTCGCACCATTTATCGCGAAATGTTGACTGTTGAGGGCCAGATATTGCCACAGAAATCGAAGTCGAATCGAGTGGAATCAGGAAGTATGCAGTACCATATCAGGTGATGTAGTGCTCATATCGATGTCTGATGGGCCACGAACGCCTGCAAGCAGTTGCAACGCATACAGCATTCGGTTACATCTACGAAGATTATGAAGATACAGTGTAGCGACCCGCAACTCCAGCTCGCATCGAACACGCACCAGCAGAGAATTTCGTTGCGTTCACATCGATTGGAGGAGTTCGCCTTCAACATCAAAGATACGTATCCGATTTCAGAGGTTCGTTTGCACAAATGTGGCGGCTGTTCAAGAGATCCAAAGGATATGCAATGTAAAAGGAAGGGGAACAGTTGGGAGCCGTCGCGAAGTTTCTTGTGGCAGGCGCGAGCAGCATGGAGCAGTAGTCGTCATGAATTCTCTGCGGTCAGGCGCAGAACAGAGTCTGTCTGGTGTGGTGCTGTGCCGATGGGGAGTCACCAGCGCACCGTTTGTGTCGCGGCAGGAGATCGTCGAGCGTGGATCATGGCTGCGCAATGCTCGAAATGCGGGTGATTCGGCACACTGACCTGCTGTCGACGCCCTGCACGACGACTGCTGCGTGCCACGAGAAACTTCACGAGGCGCTCGCGTGCGGAGAAGCATGTGCGCGTGTCCCATGAGCCGAGTGCTCGTCGACAGCTCGATGCTCATGATGATGGGGGAAGTCAAATGAACACACAGAGAAAGACGCTCATGAAAGCACGATGAAGGCCTGGTCGTCCCCATGTCATGGGGAGTGAATACCCCGCCCCCAACACCACCGCCACCACCCCCACCAAGCATTTGGCTTCGCCTGCCATCGCACCAACCGCCGCCGATGGAGGTTCCGAGATTGCCCAAACGTCTGCTTCGTGCTGGGTGGGTGACGGTGCTGACGTCATTCCAAGCGCGTATCAGGTCTCAGAGGTCAGCACCTGTTCCAAAGAGCTTCCACCTCCCGTGCGGTGTATCTCTCCATGGCTCTTGGCGTGGGCGCGAGCGACCTGCGCCCGACGCGTCCAGTTTCGATTCTGCCGAGCGTGCGGTCGTCCGTCCGTTCGATCGATCGTCCGTCCATCCGTCCGTTTGATCGTCCTCCTCCGCGTCCGTTGATCCATGCGAGGGCTGCTGCGCCGACTCGCCCAGCGCGGTCTCCAACCGACGGCGCGCGTGCTACCGGCGGCCTCGCATGTGGCTCGGCTAGCGCGCCGTTCGCTCTCGACGCTGCCGCCGGTGACGCCCAAGCAGTTCACGACGGACCTGCTCAAGATCGTGTCGACCGAGCGCCACGTCGAGGAGTACCTCAAGATCTATGGCACGCCCGGCGTCTCGCGCACGACAGTCATCAAGATCGGCGGCGAGGTCATTGAGAATGAGCTCGACACGCTGGTCAAGTCGCTCATCTTCCTCAAAGAAGCAGGGCTGTTCCCGATTCTGGTGCACGGCGCTGGTCCGCAGATGAACGCCGAACTCGCACGCGCCGGCATCGAACCTCAGTACGTTGGCGGCAACCGCGTGACCGACAAGGCCACGCTGGCGGTCGCCAAGCGGATCTTCCTCAACGCCAACCGCAAGCTCGTGGATGCGCTGGTGGCGGCGGGTGCACCAGCGCGTCCGATCACGAATGGCGTGTTTGAAGCCAAGTTGAAGGACCTCGACGTCTACGGATTTGTCGGAGAGGTGAGCAAGATCAACGGAGAAGGCGTCGAGTCAGCAGTACACAGTGGACAGATCCCCGTGCTCTCGTGTCTTGGCGAAAGTGTCGACGGCCAGACGCTCAACATCAACGCGGACGTCGCTGCGCGAGAGCTAGCGATCAACCTGCAGCCATTCAAGACGATCTTCATCAACGCCAAGGGAGGGTGGATCGAGGACGACGGTACCAAGCTCAAAGAGATCAACATGGCGCGTGACTACGAGCGCATGGCGTCGCGCGACTACACGGGGCGTCAAGGCACGCTCCTTAAGCTGAACGAGATCAATGCGCTGCTGCAGGGTCTGCCTTCGACGTCGTCTGTCGCATTGACGTCGGCCGCAGCGCTCTCCCGAGAGATCCTCAGCAGCTGCAGCACGGGAACGATCTGTGTCCGAGGCGACACCGCGAGTGCTCCTGCTGCTGCTGCTTCAGTGGTGCAGCCATCGTCGCGCAAGTTCAGGGTCGGTCTGCTCGGAGCTCGTGGCTACGTCGGTCGAGAGGTCATTCGCTTGCTGGGGCACCATCCCGACTTGGAGCTTGTGTGCGCGAGCTCTCGCGCGCTGGTCGGGCAGAAAGTGGTAGAAATCGCGACGGCACCGCCGCTGAACCCACACACCAACCAGCCTGCGAAGCCGTTAGAGCGGTCGACACCACGGCTCAACATCTCGTCCGAGCTCGAGTTCTGCGATCTCGGACTGGAGCAAATCCCAACGTCAGAGCTCGCAGAGAGCGTCGACGTTTGGATCCTCGCGCTGCCCAATGGCCATTGCGAGCAGTACGCGTCCGTTCTCGATGACCTTCGACGAAAGCAGAAGCTCATCATCGACCTTAGCGCGGATCAGCGCTTCAACGACCAGTGGGTCTACGGTCTGCCAGAGGCTCCGAGCGGTCGCTCGCGGCTGCAGGGCGCGACGCACATCGCTAATCCCGGGTGCTACGCTACGGGTGCGCAGCTCGGTATCTTGCCACTGCTCGGGGGAAAGGCGGGCGTCTCGACTGGATCTATCCTCGACCCGAGCATCCCCCCACACATCTTTGGGGTGTCTGGCTACAGCGGCGCCGGTACTGGCAAGTCGAACGCCAACAACCCGACGCTGCTGGCTGATAATCTCATGGCGTACAAGTCGGTGAATCATATCCACGAGCGCGAGGTGAGCCATCAGCTGGGCACCGCCGTGCGGTTCATGCCACACGTCGCGCCATTTTTCCAGGGCATTCACCTGACGATCGCGACGCAGCTGAGCGACTCGTCGTTGACAGAGAAGCATGTGCACGAGCTCTTCCAGGAGTACTACGCTGGTGAGCGACTGGTGAAGGTGACGCCGTCTGTGCCACTTGTCAAGGACAACACGAACCAGCACCACGTCACAGTCGGTGGATTCCAGATCGACCCTCAGACAGGTCGTCTCGTGGTAGTCGCGACAATTGACAACCTGCTCAAGGGCGCAGCGACGCAGGCTGTGCAGAACATCAACGTGGCGCTCGGACTGAGCGAGTACGCTGGCATCCTCGAGTCTTGAGCGCCCGTACAGCGCAACATAGGACGCTATGAAGACTCTCGATTGCAATGAGGACAGCAAAGACACATAGGCACGCTGTTGATTCTTCGCCACGAGCATCAATACTGTAGAATGGGATCCCCGATTTTCTCGATCATCGGCACTGTGCACTTGAGATCAAAGACCTTGCTGAGCACGACCTTGAACACCTTCTGCACGTTGATTGAGTGTGATGCCGACGTGAAGATAAGCGGCGCCTTCATCGCCTTGGCAAACTTGCGAGCCTGGTGTCATCGGTCCATGCAGTTAGTGACAGAATGCATCACCTGCGCTGGAAAGGTGGAGGAGCGACCATACCTGTTTGGTGATGTCCTCCTGCTCTTCGAGGGAGAAGTTGGCAAACTGGTCGTACTTCATGCCGATCAGAAAAGGAAATGCGTTCTACTCGCGTTTATAAAGTGAGGAGAGATGACAAGACGATCGCAAGGGGCGATTGGGTTGGGCTGGGGTCGCACCTTGTTGATGGATCGCACTTGTCGATACCATTCCTTCACGCTCAGAAGCGTCGCCTTGCGCGATAGATCAAACATAAACAGGATCGCGACGGCGTCGTTGCAGACAAGCGGCAGCATGCTGATGAACTCGCGATGTCCTGCGTGAAAGATATGCAGTGGTGAACATGAGCATTTCACACATCTCTCAAGTCCAAAAACGCACCGCCGAGGTCCCAAATGCTGAATGTGATCTCTGTGTTGCGCAGCGCGATGGTCTTTTCCATGAAATTCACGCCTGGCTCTCACTACCATCAGCACCGCCGATATTACGCGTGTGCATGCGGCGTCAAACGCACCGAGTGTGTGGATGTAGTCTTCGTCGAACTTGCCCTCGACGTATTTGACCATGAGGCTCGTCTTTCCGACTTGCGCGTCTCCGACCATGCCGACCTTGACGACGACATTGTTTCGGGCACCGTTCGCACCGCCGGGCGCGTCGAGGCCTCGTCCTGCCGACGCAGCGTGTCCGTCAGCGTCGTCCATGGAGCTCGTCTTGCTGGTGCGTTGAAAAGTCAAGTGAGCTCTCAGCTGAAGCGAGGGTACACCTCTGGGGTTACATTTGAAAAATGCTATTTCAGTAGATATTATCATCGGCTATTTGTGTGTGAAGTGGTTGCTATTTCAGTGCATGGATGGATCGGCTTTGTCGTCAACACGACTTGACCACAGAATAGAGAGCCGACACATGAGCCCGTCGAATCGGGTGACAGCACGCACACGCGGGTCGTTGTCCCCCGCAAAGCAACACCGGGACCATGGCGCTTTTGAAATCGCCACGATCGAAAAACTCGATTGAAGGCGGGCGACACCATGGTGCCACGCGAATGTGACACAGCAACTGTGGGCGATGCAATGGACCGCTGATCAGCCATCGACGCCAAATTTTCTCTATGGCGAACGCGTGAGTTTGCTTCAATCTGAACACCTGGACCTCATTCACCACATGGAGAGCGTAATATCTAGTATCACAAGAATTTAATCACCCAACCCGGATACATGGTGCATCTAAATTTAAAAAAGCATTCGTATATACAGGTTTTTGGGTGAGTAGGGCTCGCGCAAGTGGTCTGCTCGTGCGCCGCTGCCGCAGTGATGCGTGCGACGCCCGAACCGGCTGCCGCCTGCCTGCTGGTCGCGAGTGCGAGTGCGAGTGTGGCGAGGGAAGAAAGGAAGGACTGACTGCTCTGCAACCCAACGTCCTGCAACGAGCGAGACCGACAACAAAACTTGCTCTGACCGACGGCAGAACGTTCTTTGGGGCAGAGCAATAACAACTCTTCCGAATCGGTGCCATGCGTCTCGGGCTGTTCTCCGCGCTCGTGGCCGCGGCGCTCGTGACGCTGCATGGCGACGTCTCGTCGTCCTCGGTCGCGACGGCGGCCGTGACGTGTCCGCTCAACTACCAGACGCGCCTCGGGTCCTCGCTCTCGACGCCCATGCGCGAGGAGCCCGACTCCAAGGGCTCCAACAAGAAGGACGACAAGAACAACAAGAACAAAAACAACAAGAAGAAAGGCAGCGGCAGCGGCTCCTCGAACGCCGATGTCGGGGACCAAGACGTCGGCAAGGGCTCCGGCAGAGGCTCCGGAAGGGGCTCTGGCAGCGGCGCTGGCGGCGTCCCGCGGTCCACGGCGCCCGGGGTGACCACGGCGCCCACTGGCGTGCCGTCCTCGACCGCCCCGACGTCGTCGCAGCCCTCCAGCTCCAGCCCTCCACCGACGTCTGTGGCGCCGTCATCGACCCGACCGACGACGACGCGACCGGCCACCACGAATGGCTCGAATGGAGGCGGTGAGGCGGGCGTGCCGCGCGGTCGTGTGCACGGCGCCCGCCGCTTTCTCCAGGCGAATCCGCCCGCGACGACGGCCCCGACAACCGCGAGACCAGGAGGTCTCCCTGACGCGGGCGCCCCGACGCCGACGCCGACGCCCCCGCCGACTGGCACCCTCGCTCCTGGTCAGACGACCCCTGCGCCCGCAGAGTCAAACAAGAGCGCCAGCAGCAACAGCACGGGCAGCGGCAGCGCGTTCTCATGCGACGAGAACTTCTACAAGCAGTGGGAGGCGAATGGCATCAAGTGTAACGGTGTCAGTCTGGACGTCGCGCAGGCGGTCGCGGCGAGTCGCTGCGTCATCTACAGCGGCGCGCTCGGAGCCATCGAGGGGACGTCCTGTGTGTCGATCTGTGCGTTCCCCGCGTGCGTGAATGGCCAGTGGGACTACAGTGCGACGAACGGCATCTCGTCGGAGGTGTATCGAAGTGTCGGCATCACCAAATTCATGTCGGCAGAACTCACGGCTGAGATCTCCAAGCGCACGAGCGGTGCAGCGGTTCTCGTCGGCAACACGACGCTGGCGTCAACAAAGCAGTGCGACTACGCGTCAGAGGATTCGTTCGCTGCGTGCTCTTGCTCCAAGCTCTCCAAGGACGCGCCCAAGTCGGACGCAGAGATCAAGAAGGAACGCCAGGAAGACCGTCAAAACGGTGTGATCTCGAAGGATGACACCACCACTGCTGGTTCGATTATCGCCCCGACGTCGCAGAGTGTCGCCGGCGTGACCGTCTTTATGAGCGGTGTGGCCGCTGTCGCGAGCACCGTAGTTAGTGGTTCCAGTGCGGCGACTGCGTCTGTCGCTGCGGCTGGTGCCAATGTCGCCGTCGTGACGGTTGAAATCTGTCAGTTCACTGTGCTCATCAACCAACTGAAGCTGGAAGGCAAGTCCGCAGCGCTGGCGCTGTTCGGCAAGCAGATGGCTCCGTCAGCGTTCACGTTCTTGCCCTTCGGCAAGATGAACGATGGAGACGACGACATGAAGAAGGGCCGTCGACTTCAGGCGCAGACGACGGCAGACGCTGGTGTGTCGTCGTACTCGCGTACTCTTGGTATTCGCGAAGATATGCTCTTCGTCGTCACGTTGGCTGGCGTCATCGTTGTGATGGCTGGTGTTGTGGGTCTCTTCGGTATCGCTTATGGTCTCTCGGGTCTCTTCATGTCGCGTGAGGAGTTCATGAACAAATTCTTTGACAAGATGATCGGTCTTCAAGTGCTCATCGCGATTCTTTCGCAGTACACAATCGGTGTCACGGCAACGTACCAAATCCACTTCTCATTCCAACAAAACAATCCGACGGACCCCAAGTGCATCCTTGCGATCATCTCGCTGCTTGTGTTGGCGTTCGGTGTGATCATCTACGGCTACGTGGTTGTGAAGAAGCACGAGGACGAGATCAAGGACGTCGGAACGGCCACGCATATCAACAAGAAGGTGTGCCTCCGCTACGGACCGATTTACGAGGAATACAAGTACAAGCACCGCTTCTTCTTCGCGGCCAAGATGATGCTTGCGCTTGTGTCTGGTGCGGCTACAGGCTATGTGGCTATGGAGGCCAAGTACCAGGTCTCTATCATCCTTGCAGCGCACGTGATCTTTTTCTTTTACCTGGAGATGAAGGCGCCTCACCACTCGAAGTTCGTGCAGACGACGACCAGTTTCGTGACCATCATGAAGATCGCGACGCTCGCTCTGACGTTCTTCCTCATTAGTGCGGCGGCGAGCTCGGATCTCCCGTCTGAGCTGCAGAACGGCATCTCCCTCGCGATCGTTGGTCTCAACTTGTTCGTGCTCTTCCTGTTGATGGTCCGCTCCCTCTACGCTTTCTGGAAGAAGTACCAGCTTCAGCGCGACGCCAAATTCGAGGAAGAAGAGCAGTCGGCAGCGCAGGAGTACTTCAAGGACGACACGCCAGCTCGCAAGAACCGCGTGCCGAAGGAGCAGAACCCGTACCTGATGGGCAACGCAGTTCAGCATGAGTACAACGACGCAGGTGACGATATTCGTCTTCGTTCAGGGACGCACATGCAGGAGTCTGGTAACCGCTACAGCTACGGCGACTCAGCGCCTCGCTACGATCCGTCTCGCTCGGGTGGTGCGCAGCACTACATCGCGAACCAGCGCGACACGAATCCTCACTACCAGCAGCAGCAACAACAGCATCACCAACAGCAGCAGCAACAGCAGCAGTACCATCAGTATCAGCAAGTCGAGCATCAGTATCGACGAAACGACGTGGTTGAGTTGTAGGCGAGACACGATCTCTTGTGCATGTGCTACGAGTGGAGGGAAACAAATTTGCAATCGTGCTTGCATGTACACACATCTAGATACTTAATCCCTTCTCGGCTGGGGAACATGCATGGAGCCAACAAATATTTCATCACCATCAACACGAAACACAGTTGATTACTCCGCTTGAACCATTGATTGCATCAGACAACAAACAGTAAGTCAGAGAGACTCCGAGACCACTGCCACGTCACTTCCAGTTTGAACTCTTCTAACAAAATGGCCGCTGCGTCTCTACTAACAAACGGACTGGAGGGGCTTCAAGCGCAATCGCAAGAGATCCGGCGTCTAGTGGAAGAGCTCTACACGCACGAGAAGACGCTGAACAGCGCGCATCAAGACGCCAAGCGCGACGACGAACACGGCGAGACAGTCGTGACGGCGTACAAGCGGTTCCTCGACTGCCGCGAGCGGCTCATTCGACAGCTAGAGAGCGAGCAAGTCGCGGTGCCGTGGCAGCTGCGCGTTCGCGTCGCCGACCTTGATCTCACGGTACGCCAGTGTGCCTATTTCTGTAATGAATAGCTGCTCCACATACTGACAAGATGATCCCTTCCCTCCCTCCCTCAGCTCAAGCAGCGCAGCGAGAAAGCCCATAGCGAGAACAAGGTCACGACCGATGCAAAACCTGCATCTACAGAGGGCGCAGAGGCAGCTGAAGAGGATACCACTGCAGCTCGCGATCCGCTCGTGGCGTTCAAGGCCATGATAATCCCGAGCGTGCTCATCTTGCTCGTCGCATTGATCACCTACTTCATCACCGCGTAGGACTCGTTCATAACCGATATCATCGTGTTCGTAACATCATGATTGCCATCCGTGTGCCATCATCCGCCTGCCATCCATCCGCATTGCGTGACGTCAGTCTCCCGAAGGACGCGACCGCGGCGCGTGCCAGTTCCCCCCACGATTCTGCGCCTCGCGTGCAGCGTTTCTCTGCGTGGCCTCGGCGCAGCATCTCTTCAGCGGCCGACGCGTTTCTTGCATGCAGCCATGAGCTCGATCGGCGACCTCACGACGCTCGGACTGGAGCCCCATGGCACCCACACCGCGCCGTCGGTGCTGATTGTCGGGGACGGCAACTTCTCGTTTGCGCGTGCGTTCCTGCGAAAGAATGCTGCCGCTATCGGCGATGGATCGATTCGAGTTATCGCGACATCGTTGGATACGCACGAAGAGCTCCTTCAGATGTACCCGAAGGCTGGTGGCATTCTCGAGGAGCTTCCTGACGGAGGCGTCACGGTCATCCACGGCATCAACGCGACGCGACTGGAGACGTACGACATGCTGCTGCCAGTAGCGCCGTTTGATCGCATCGTCTTCAACTTCCCGCACTTTGCGGAGGGCGGCAATCGTCGCAACAAGATCCATCGTCACCGCCAGCTCCTCTGCGATTTCTTCCAGAGCGCCGTCAACGTCTTGCACCGCGATGGACAGGTGTGGGTGACGCTCTGCGCCGGACAGGGAGGCACATCCGTTGACCCAAAGCAGCGCGCGTGGGGAGACACCTGGCAGGTCGTGCACTGCGCGGCCGGCGCGCGCCTCATCCTCGAGAGCGTCCACGACTGTCCGGTCGACGAGCTCAGTGCGCTGGGCTACTACAGCGTCGGCTACCAGCTTCGAGAGCGCGCGTTCTGGACGCAAGACAGCCTCAGTCATGTCTTCTGCCGCGAGCGCATCGGTCGACGCGCGCAGCTTCCGATCGAGTGGGACCGCGACATGAGTTTCTGGATCAACGAGCAGTTCTCGGAGGAGCGCTTCCTTGCACTGCTGCGGGAGTTCTTCCCTCCAGAGGACATGACGCTGACGCTCTCAAAGCTCGACGACTACCACTGCAGCAAGACGAACCGCAATGCCGTCACGTACCGCCTGCATATCACCAGCGATGTCGTGGCGCTCAGCAAAGAGGATGTGAACGCGCGCGCGACTAGCGCGTTGGCGGCCGTCGAGTCGTCCGAGTTTGCCGACTCGCGCGGCAGTTAGCGCAGAGAAATCGACCAAAGAGATTCAGCCAGCGCACGCAGTTTTGTATATTTAAGGCCCAAACAAACACGATAGAGTCTGCATCTTCAGACGGCGAGACCGACGTACAGCAGCATGTTGGCGATGTTGCCGACCACGTGGACACCGCAATGCCACGCCGACGACTCGTCCTTGTTGCTGGCGTTGCGTGCTTTCATGTAGCAGTAGGCGGTCTTGGCGACGAACAGCAGGTAGAAGACCTGGTACATGCGGTGCTCGCAAAATGCGCTGCAGTAGATGTGGTACGTCATGCCGATGAAGACCGCAGTCATGTCGACGTTGCGCCGCCAGCCGCGCACCGGGTGCCGCCAGTAGTTGAGCGACGTCAGCAGCACGATGAACGCCATGATCGCGCAGCTCCAGAGCTCATGGCGCGCCGCGAGGTACACGGAGCCGCATGTTGTGAAGGACGAGCGGAAGAGCCGCGCCGAGTATTTCGGTGGGAGCACTGGCACGAGTCCAGTCATGCGGGACGCAACGCTGCTGTGCTTGGCTGTGCCACGCACGTCGAAAGTCAAAGTGAGGGTGGAAGGATTCCGACGTGTTCGCTGTTGTTGCACCGCCGTCGCCGTCGCCGTCGCAACCGCAATCAGCGTTCGGGGGCAGTGATGGCAGTGGCAGTGGCAGTGGCTGCGGCAGTGGGCATTGACGGTGCACACGCGGGCGTCTCGTGCGTCTTCTGTCTCGCGTCGGGTGGGCGGTCGCGTGGGTTGCGCGACTCGAGCGCAGAATGGGTCCCCAAGAGAACAGGCACGCAGACTGACAGCTCTTCAGGATCAGCACCCGCCCACACCCTGACATGCGACATGCCGTGTCGCGTCAACATCGCTGGAGAAAAGGGTGTGGCACACATCAAAGTAGGATGGATCGCCCTGGATTCACGTGGCGCGAGGCAAGTGGCTACATGTTGTTGCTGACGTACTCGGCTTCAATGCGCTGGAGCACGATGTCGTGCATGAGATCCAGCGTCTCGTGGAACGAGTGCGTGTTCACGGGGATCTTGGTGAACGGCAGCACGTCTGGCTCGAGCTCATGCGCCTCCAGATACGCCTGCACGTCGCGCAGGTTGTTGAACCCGATGTCGGCGTGCTCCGTGCGGTAGCGCGGGTCGGGCGCGTACGTCATGAACTCGCGATGGTTCTTCTCGTCGAGCGTCAAAAGAAACGGCACCACGATCCCAGAGATAGACGATGCGGTCTTCTGGCCGTCGGCTGGAGTCTGCGGTGCGATCTCTGCTTGGTACAGTCGAGGGTCGATGTGGAACCCTTCGACGATGAGGGACTTGCCTTCCTTCAGGCACTTGTCAATGTCCGAGTTGACGCCCTTGCGGACCACTGCACAGTCCTTCTTGTACTCCTCCAGTAGCTCGTTCTTGGATGGGAACTCGGTGGTCGCATAGGACGTCTCCTCCCGCCTGAACAAACATGCAAGCGTCAGGGGCATGTCATTCTGTCTTTCTCACAATCAATCCACACAGACCCAGAGAAGTTGCACATGAGCTCAAAGATGAGGTCTGACTGGAGTACGCTCGAGAGATTCAAACGGTCCGCGAGCTAGAGGGATCCTCAACAAAGTCAGCAATGTCGTTCCACACCACACCCGCTGCAAGTGGACAGACCTTGGTCGCAAGAGTGGATTTGCCGATGCACGCGGTGCCTGCGAGGATGATGAGCAGCGGAACACGGTTGCGATGGAAACTATTCAAAGGATGACATCAGCTCGAAAGCGGCAGTATCCACATTGAGATGTGATGGTACCTCGACATCATGCGATAGCAGGCGATATGCGACTCTCCGTAGCCAAAGACTTGCATCGTCTTGTAGAGAAAGTCCTCGAATTGTTCCTGAACCACACATCGTGCGCTTAATCACAGCGCTGCGAGTCCATCATCACGACATGAAACCAGACCTGCACAATGTCCACGAGTCCTAGATCGACCAGCGTCTGCACAACACCACCAATGGCTGAGTCTCACGCATGTTGACAATAATGACGACTCAGTCACGCACTCGCTTGAGGTCCAGTGCGATTTGAACTGCATCCCGCGAATTGATCTGCCCAACACAGCACGGTCTGTCTGTGAATCGCCTCCTTCGACGCCTTGCTCGCCTCATCACTACCGCGCATTACCTTGGTGCTGACGAGCGCACGCGACAGGAGATAGCGAGAGAGCACGTAGAAGTGGTCCTGCACCCACACGCGCACCTTGACAAAATCGTATTTGGACTGGTTGCGCTTGACGACTGGCGCGTCAGCGGGTCCGATCAGCGGCGACGCCGGCGGTCCCACGCTGTCCGCCAGCGACGGCTGCGTCTCCCTGCTCTCTGCTGTTGCCGCCGAGGCAGCCGCACTGGCGCTGGCGCTGGCGCTTTCGGTGGCGGCGATGACGACCGACTGCTGGCTGCTTGCCGGTGCGCCGTCTCGAGAAGCGGTCGCGACGGACTTGCGGCCGTCGCTCATCGTGGAGGCTTCGGCGTCGCTTAGTTGTCGTCGTTGCGTTGGATGCGAAAAACGCGATTACTTTTGTGGAGCTCGTTTTTCCCAAATCACGTTTTTGGGAACGCCACCAACACTGCCCCACATCACGAAGCGACGCTTCTTTCCGCGTGCGGATTCGTCCAAAATAGCGCAGAAGACCCTTTCATTGGCTGAAAGGACGTCGGTCGAATGTCCCATCTCCCCGGTGGGTCCCTCCTCGCCAAATCGGATGATTGGGGAAATGGCCAGCGCACGGACCCGCTCTCCATCTTCGCCATGACTCTCGGCTCGAGCGACGAGTGCAATCAGAGCCTCAAGAAGCGACGCCGCGACATGGCGCTCGGCGAACACAGCGAGCCGGCGGCGCTCGAGCGCGCGCACGGCGCCGCGGAGCCTGAGCCCGAGGACAGCGCGGCGCTGCCGCGGATCCGCCAGCTTCTCGAGCCGTTCTCGCGCGAGCAACTGCTGGAGATCCTTGCGTCCGCGTAAGTACGAGCGCGCCTGCATTGCTCTGGATGGATGGGACGCGGTGTCGATGGTGGTGTATCTATGTGCTGTACTGACACTGTGCGTGTGCGTGTGTGCTGTGTGACTGGCAATGTATCGATCGATCACACCCCAGTGCCGCGCAGCATGACGACGTGCTTCGCGAGATCAAGGCCGCCGCGAGCACGGACGTGGCGCATCGCAAGGTGTTTGTGCGCGGCCTCGCGTGGGAGACGACGTCGGAGCGCCTGCGTGAGGCCTTCAGCGTGTTTGGCGACGTGGACGAAGCCGCTGTGATCTATGACAAGGCGAGCGGCAAGTCGCGTGGCTACGGCTTTGTCACGTTTATCGACATGCACGGCGCTGAGCAAGCTGTCGAGAAGCAGACGCTCGAGATCGATGTACGTGCATGAGTGGGTCTGTAACAACGCGTGGCTCCTGTATCGAATTAAAACGGTCGCATGCACAGGGACGCGTCACGACGTGCAACCTCGCGGCAGTGCGCACGCAGCAGAGTGACGAGCATGCGTCCCACAGTCAGCAGCAGACACCATCGCGAAACTCGCAGCCGCAGCTTCAGCCATCCGTCATGATGCCGCCGTACGCGATGTATCCGCCGTACATGGCGTCCGTGTCAACGCCGCCGGGCCAGGGCTTCCGTGGCGGCAACGACGAGAGCGAGCGCAAGCTGTTTGTGCGAGGACTCGCTTGGGATACGTCGGACGAGACGTTGCGTGCGGTCTTCCAAGTATTCGGCGAATTGGTCGAGGCGTCCGTCGTGCGCGAGCGCAAGACTGGCAAGAGCAAGGGCTTTGGCTTTGTGACGTACCGCCATCGCGCGTCCGCTGAACTCGCGCTACAGCAACCCGCCAAGATGATCGATGTACGTCGTCACTCTTTGCTGCGGTCGATAAAGGGTTGACGAAACTCATACGCGCTGTGTGATGGACAGGGACGTCAAGTGAATTGCAATCTAGCGTCCCTTGGACGCTCCAACGGCTCCTCAGTTCTTCCTGGCGGACACAGTCCGAGCGTGATGTACCCAGGACTGTCGCACGGCGGGTATCCCGTGCCCATGCAGGCGGATCCGACTGTCAACTACAGCATGGGGCATCCATCGCCCGTCGGTGTGGATCCGTACCACGCCGCGCACCTTCAGCAAGCGGCGTACGGCTACAGCAATGCATATCCTGGGGCCACTGGGGCGCCAGGTTATTTCCCTCCAGGCCCACTCAGTACCTCCCCTGCCGTCCATCCTGCAGACAGTCGCTAGCGACCACGACGAAGAAGCGCCGAGTCAATCAGTCTTGTTGCCATTAAATCTGAAATGGGAGTCTATTTGTTGTCCACTAGCGCCTGTCAACGAGCGAGAAGCCACTAGGTGGTTTGCTCAGAGCATCTTGAATATGTCATCTATGGTATTATGCCCACACCACCTCCATGTGCGGGGGCGACGGTGCCTCTCTGTAGATCGTGAGTGCAAAATGCGTTGCAATGGGAGTCTATTTATCTGCAACCGCCTTCTTGAACGAGCTCGCAACCAGTGAGCACTTGGTTTCCTTGCAGAGCTCGAGCTTGGGGACGTGCGAGATCTGTTGGGAACAACCGCAGAGCGTCAACCAGTGCTGGCTACTGAGTCAGTCTCTGACTCACTCACCTTGTCGAAGAAGAGCAAGCCCGAGTACTTCTCGATCACAGACAACGGCGTGAGGAAGTCGTGAAGGTTTTTGTTCTCGGGGATCACTTGGTTCGGCAGGATGAAGCCCGCTGTGAGGAACGTGCCCTCGCGTTTGCGAGCCAACACCACCTTGAAGAAGTGCGTGGGTACTGCGATGGCGTCTGGTGGCGTGCCTATCACAGGATACGACACCTCAAACTCACCACTCTTGCGGTTTTTCTAGCAGCAGCAAACAGTCAGTCAGTGGCACACACGTGTGTTGGACTGCCAGTCACACGAGAGCTATCTGTTCACACGACCAACCTTGGGAAGGAAGAGCGGTCCCGTGACGACGTAGACGCCGTCAAACTGGAACGCGAGGTGTCGCACAAAGCCCTCGAGGCGCGACCAGTAGCCGCGGTTGAAGCCCACGCCGACCTGTGGAGAGATGTTGGTCATCAGGAAGCTTTCGTTCATGGCCTTTTGCGAGGTCGTCATGTCCCCTGCAGCCGACAACAGTGTTTAGCCATTGCTGACGATAGAATGGTGCCGCTCCAGCCAAAGAAAAGCAAAGGTGACGCACGTGCTGGCGCGAGATGCCCCTTATCGTAGCCGGTCTTGGCGAACACGTTCGGGTGCACGCGGAACGGCTCGGGCGTCATGATGTCCACAGAGAAGTTAGACTTGCTGCGGTCAGTGTCCTCGACGACCTGGAGCGAGTCTCTCGTGAGGTACTCGAGAACCCACGACGCGTTTCTCGTGCTGAAAGAAAGCGACCGTCACGATCCTCCATCTACAGATACAACGAGCACATTTACGCACCGGTAGTCGTACGACACGACGTAGCCTGAGCGCACGTGGACGTTCGCCTGGGATGGGTACCCATACCGCAGCGCCTCATGCAGCAAGATCTCGCGCGGGGGTGCAGGCGCAGGCGAATGCGCAGGCACAACTCCATCGACAGTCTCGGGACGCTTGGCGAGCAGCACGTACGCGCCGATGGAGCCGACGCACACGCCAACAGCGAGACCGGCGAGTGCATTGCTATCATCAGCAGTTGACGAAGAGATCCATGAGCCAACGACGCTGGAAGGCGATTGGAACGAAAGAAAAGAGCGCTACCGCAAGGCGGACGGATGCTGCATCTTGCTGTGTTGCGTAGTGCGTCTCGCATGCATCGTGTGCTTGGCGGCGCATTGCGCTGGCAGACGCATGGTCATCGCCCGCAGCATCGTCACCATCGGCCTCATGATGGGGCTGCGGTCGTACGGTCGGTCGGTCCAGTATGTTATGGGGGGAGGCGGTGAATTGGACCAAATGGTCCAAATAGACCTAAAGAGATGATATTGATCAGTTGACCTGACTGTGACCTGAACTGCACAACTGACTTGACTGGTTCACCAAAACGACGCCGCCTGAAGACAAGCAAGTCATTCGACAGAGATAGAGACACTGCATTAACGATGGCGCGCCGCAACAACCGCAACAAGATCAAGGCGCAGTATGAGCTGGAGGTACAGAGCATGGCGCTGCTGATGTCTGCGTAGCTGTGGATGCGTCCGCGGATGTCTGATGTTGCCGTCACGAAACGACACGAAATGATATGAAACGCAGGTTCAGCGCGAGAAGGAGCGCCGCGAGAAGCTCCAGAAGAAGCGCGAGCGGGTACGAGCGTGACCGCCAAAGCACATTCCGTGATGATGGATGCATGCACGGATGGGATCAATTTCACTCACGTCTGCATGCATGAATAATAGAAAGTGCAAAAGGAGGAGAAAGAGACTGTGAAGAAGGTGTCGCGCAAGGTGCTTCGTCGCATGAAGGTGCGCGCGCAGGAGAAGGCGGAGAAGGACGGCGACAAGGACGGTGAAGACGAGGACGCCGCCATGGAGGAAGAGGAGAAATAGAGACGATAGCAAATCAACAATCAGATCCGTATCATGAGGCATTGTGCTTCTTTATTGTGTTTGCTTCTCGTGGGTGGCTACAGTCCGTCAAGACATCCAGCCAGGCAGCTCTCGTTGCTCTTTACGTCTTGTAATGTGTCCTGGAACGAATGAGCTCACACGACTGAGAAATACGCCTCCGCACAAGAGAAGCAAGCAAGAGCGCTTGTACCTGAATAATGGCAGCTAGTACACTGGGCCACCACGTCTCCACCAGCTACATACATTTCCATCGCACCACGTCACATCCTAGACCCAAGGCAATCCCAAGTAAAGAGCTGTACCTCGCTCTTCTTCTTTAGCTCTGCCGCTGTCACCACGACGTCCTTCACAAGCACGTTCACTGCGTGGTGCGACGGCGCCGCTCTGGACGCGCCTTCTCGGTCTCGATTCCTGCTCGCAGCCAAGTCTCCGGCAGCATCGAGCGACTTGATGCGTGCTGTCTTCTGGAAGAATTGTCGCCCGAGTTGTCGCTCGGACGCCGAGATCTCGTCGCCGTTTAGCCGCGAGACGTTCTACAACTCAACGCATTCAGCCTGAAAGACACAAGTACCTCTTCACGTGAATTCACGCACGTGCAGGCGCGCAGCGATGAACGAGCGCAGCAATCGCCTTCGACACACGACATTATGACTGATAAACACCTGCTCCATTCCACAACTCTCAGTGCTCAGTGTCGTGCTCCACCTCGCTTTCCATCTTAACGCAGACGCACCTCCTCTGCCTTCGTGCCCAGCGATACCAGCCACGTGAGCTGCTCAAACGACTGGATGTCGTTGAACGCAAAATTGAGTCGTCGCAGGCGCGCAAAGAGCTTGAGGTTCGTACTGGACGCACTCGTTGCGGCACTCGAGATCTTGTCAACGCTCACGAAGCGGAACTTGATCGTGTTCACCGTCGTGTGCGCCTTCGCACTCTCCAGCGCCTCCAGCGCGTCGCCGTAGATCGCCAGCACGCGGAAGTCGCCGTGGACCTCGATCTCCGAGAAACCAGCTTTGTTCTTGTGGAACGTGACGTCTTCTCGGCTCGTTGGCCGAGGCTCTAGCTCAAGAGCGTCATTGGCGGCCGTCTGTCCCCACGCTGGCTGACGTGACCCGACTGCAGTGGCTGATCCTCCTCCGACTGCTGCTGCTGTACCACTGCTGCTGCTATCGTCAATGCGCGTCGCTCGCTTCTCCCACTGCGACCGGATCAGCGCGATCGCTTGCGCACGCTGAGCCTCTTCCAGGTCTTCTCGCTCCTTGGTCGCGATGCGTGCCTGCGTGAAGTACAACAGTCCTTCCTTGCGCTCGGCGTCCGAGAGTGGACGCAGGTCGAGGTGCTTGAGCAGCGGGAAGCTGCGGATCATGCGCGAGCGGTACTCCGCCTGGTTGGACTCGCACACGTGGTTATTGTCGAGCCGCAGCTCAATGATGGACGCGACCTGCAGCAACGGCTCGAGCACGTCGAGCGACTCGATGCGGTTGTTGGAGAGAAAGAGCCGCTGCAGCGACGGCAGACGCCCGATCGTCGCGTTGATCTGGTCGATCGAGTTGCGTCTCAGATTGAGCTCCGTGAGCAGCGTCAGGCGGTCGATGTTCTCGAGCGTACGGATGCGGTTGCCGCCGAGGTTGAGCACGCGCAGCTCGGTGAGGTCGTTCAGGTTCTCCATGCGATCGATCTCATTGCTGGTTTTGTTGCACGGAGCTCATCGTGTCATCTTCACGATCAAGGAAGACGAGATGGCAACGTCAAGTAAATACCTGTGTAGATCCAACACATCGAGCTTCTTGAGCACGTCCAGGTTCTCTATGCGCTTGAGGCGGTTCTTGCCGAGCATGAGCACGCGTAGGTTGGGGACGGACTGCAGGTTCTCTAGGCGCTACGACAA
Source organism: Pythium insidiosum (assembly GCA_022836835.1). Lineage (NCBI taxonomy): Eukaryota > Oomycota > Peronosporomycetes > Pythiales > Pythiaceae > Pythium > Pythium insidiosum. The sequence continues at coordinate 1,515,358 of JAKVDI010000001.1, forward strand.
CACGGAGAGGCGCTGTGGATGGTGACGACGCAATGGTTGTGCGGGGGCTGGCCGCTCACTTGGCTCGGCGCTTACCTCGATGCGGTTGTTGTAGAGATCGAGGAAGATGAGGTTGGGTAGTCCCGTGAGGTGCTCGATGCGGCGGATGAGATTGTTCTGTACGTTCAATAGCCGCAGCATTTGCTCGCCGTCCAGCAACGGAACCACCGGCAGGTTACGACGGTCGAGATTCAGGCGCTCGGGGTTCGCTGCCTTCGCCTATCGGCACATTAAAGCGACAAGTACAGGCAGATCTCTTGTGTGAATGGCGAGCAGCAGAGCTGAGCAGGGCAGAGAGGCGGTACCTTAGGGTTTCGATACACGACCGGTACGCCAGGCTCCTCCGCTGCCTCTGCGAAGAAGAGCTACGGCGCAGCGAGTTAGCAGCGAGAGCCTCCAGTTATTTCTGCTGCAGGTTTACCTCTTGCTCGGGGACTTCCGAGACGGGCTCGGCGGCTTTGCCACTGGTTGAAGACGCCGTGACCGCCGCTGAGGCTGCTGCCGAATCGACGACGATGAGCTCGGGCTGTCCTCGCAACGGCGACGCATGCGAACGAATGCCGTCAGCGGTGCTGGGCTTGATGGCCCAGTCAGACGCGCGCCGCTGTGGGATTCCGCCGAGTGGATTGAGAGGTGTCGATGTCTGCAGGACATGAGTAGTTCTAGAAGACGTACCTGAGGTAGCAGGGTCTCAGTGTTGTTGGGCGGCGGGTCTATGGATCTCCTGTGTGAATCCTGATGGTGAGATCTGGTATCGTGAATCCCTTTTGCAGCAGCGCTGTGCGTACCTGACGTAGCCGCGCACGTTGGCAAACAGGGGATCCTGCCGTAGACCAAGCGGTCGAGTGAGGAAGAACTAGTGAGACAGAGAGAGAGAGAGAGAGTGGAACTTCCTTACGTCTCCTGCTGTGGACGGCCGAGTGGAGAGGTCCTCCAGCGGAAGTCCGCGGTCAGACGTGCTGTTGATGCGGGTCTAGCGAGCCACACAGAGCGCGTAGTCAGCAGCGATGCGAACAAAAACGACAAGATGAGGCTTTTGATGGACGTACGATGTCTGCGAGCGATCGCCGAGAGCGATCCGCTGGCGAGCGCAGCGGCGGCCGTCGGGTCGCTGATGGCAGTGGGGACGCAGGTGTCGGCGACGACGGCGTCGTGGGCTCAAGCGGAGTCCGAAGACGCGTTTCCTCCTGTCGACTCCACCGCAGGTTCTGCACAATCGTGCGGGACGACGCGCGACGAGAGCTGAGCATGGGCATGCCGGTCGTCACAGGGGTCGAGGCACGGGCGCGTGCTACAGTATGGTTGGTCGCAAACAAACACACATACACCAGAGAGCGAACGCTCCACGGACCTGATGCATCGTGGATGTAGGGGAACGGAGTCGTCGAAAGCGACGACGGAGGACTCGGGAAATGCGCGCTTCCCGTCTGCAAAAGCATGATGATCCGTCATCACTCTCTCTCTGTATGCCAATCGGTGGATCCAGACTTACAAACGGCGAGAGCTTTTCCTTGCGAGCCGCAGCGATCTTGCTAAAGAGGCCGAGCGTAACGCCAGTCTCGGACGCTCTCGCTGTCGCGGAAGCTGCTGCTGCTGCGGTCGGTGCCATGGAGGGGCTGGTAGCTCCGACGGAGGCCGACAGTCGCCGCGAAGACCCCGAGGCGTTGGAGGCAGAAGCTCCTGCGGTCGCTGGGAGGAAGGAGGTGGGCGAGGTCGAGAGCCCCGCTTTGTCCATGCCGATCACGGCGGCTCACAACGGGTCACGCACTGCTGGAGAAGCGCCTGCAATCTCCAGTCGTCGTCGCGGCGCTCGAAGCGACGCGTGGACCGACGTGATCCCAACAGCAGAAGGCTGCTCTCACATACAGAAAAAAAGCACAGAAAGCCCAACGCCAAGCATGCGTCGGCCAAGTTCTGGCGCCATGGTGCTCGTGACGCTCAGCGTATTGAGCGTCGCGCAGTCGACGCTGCTGCAGTGCAACGTCACGAGCGAGCTCCAGGACAGCAACCCGCGGTGGAAGCTCGCGTCCAGCCTCACGTTCTCGCGCGACTGTACGCTGTGAGCTTTGATGGATCTTGCGCTGATTCGCTAACGACAGGAAATGGTGAGCAGCGCATGCGGCCGCCGTGTACAAGGACCGCATCTGGATCGTCGGCGGCGTCTCGACATCGTACTACACCAAGCGCCTTGAGCACACAACAACCCGCAGCGATGTGCTCTCGAGCGCCGACGGCGTGACGTGGAAAGAGGCGCTGGAGGAGGCGCCGTTCCGCCGCCGCTTCGGCCACTCGCTCACGGCGTTCGTCGACGGCCGTGACAGCGTCGAGCGCCTCGTGCTGCTGGGCGGCTTCTCGCCTGAGCCGGCGACCGACATCTGGACCACGACGGACGGCGGTACGTCTATCTGTCTGTCTGTCTGTGCTTGCGTCGTTCAAGCCACAACATCGCAGGCGCTCTGAAGGAATACGACACTGTGTAATGCGATGCAGAGCGCTGGGCCGAGGCTGGCGTCACGGTGCCGTGGTCAGGTCGTGGCTACCACTGCACCGTCGTCTTCCAGAGTCGCCTGTGGGTCATGGGCGGCAGTCCGCTCTCGAACGACGTCTGGTCGACGGCGTCACTGCTCGCTAGCGCGTCTTGGGAGCAGCAGCGCGACGTGCCGTGGTCACCACGGGCTGCGCACGCGTGTGCCGTGCACCGAGTGCGTCAGAACGAGAGCGAGGGCGACAGCTCCGACCGGAGCTTCGTGTTTCTCATGGGCGGCTGGGACGAGACCTCGCGCCACGACGTCTGGCGCATGGACGACACCGGTTCGTTCCTGTGTGCGTCTTGATGCAAAAGATTGTCTCTCACACGCAGTACATGCACGCGCAGGCTCGTGGACGCGTCTGCTGGAGAACGCGCCGTGGAAGAAGCGCGGATGGCACTCGCTCGTCTCGTTCGACTCACGGACGCACGGCGATATCGCGCGCGGCCCGCGGCTCTGGCTGCTGGGCGGCGGCATCATCGGCAAGGGCATCGAGAAGATGTTTCCCTACACCGACGTCTGGTACACGCGCAACGGGTCCACGTGGGAGCAGGCGAGCTCGGACGCGTCCGGGATCTCGACGGCCGAGTGGAGCATCGTATCGACGCGGGACGCGCGCGTGTGCCTCGGCAAGTGGGGCCACGCGGCCGTCGCGTTCCGCCGCGCAGTGCCGCGCGCGTTCGTGTGCGGCGACACGTGCGTCGATGAGCAGAACACGACGCGGCTCGCAGGGCAGCTCATTCCCGTGTGCAAGCCGCAGTCGTCGCTGCCGAGTCCGCCCGAGCTGCGCACGGTGCTCAAGCAGAACAGCGTGACGACGCGCACGCTGTACCCCGACGGCTGCGGGCTCTGCCTAGGCGGACCCACGAGCCGCTACACCAACACGACCAGCGTACCGGCGCTGTTTCTCATCGCAGGCAACGTCGGCGCGCAGAAGGTCAAGGATATCTTTGTCAGCGACGACGCGAGTGCGTGGTGAGCGTCGTTTCAAGCGCTACAGGGACGACGACGGTGGAGGAGGGCGTCGCTCACCTCTGTGTGTGTGTGTGTGTGTGTATGTGCCTCAGTGCTGTGCGAGCGGGACGGCGTGATCTGCTCCAACCAGGGGACCTGCACGCTGGGCGGCACATGCCTCTGCGTGAGCGGCAAGGGCGGCCAGTTCTGCGACAGCGACCTCGACTACGTCGTGCTCAACCCGGGTGCGTCTTGACGTCAGATGCATGTTGCGACGGCTCTCGCCCTCTCTTTCTGACCAGAGCTCCCACTCGTGTCTGCTGTAGCGACGTGCTTTCCGCCGGACGCCACGGTGCTGTCGGCGACTCGAGGCGCCATCGCCATCGGCGACGTCGACATCGGCGAGCGCGTGCTCTCGCTCGACCGCCACGGACGACCGCAGTTCTCGCAGGTCTACTACATCCCGCACGACGTCTCGAGCGAGGAGCGCGCGCTATTCGTGCGCGTCCGCCACTCGCCTGTCGGCGGCGCCAACGCGACGACGTCCCTGGTGCGTAGCCATTCCACTGGTGGGTCAGCAATAGATCGAGCACGCGCCTCACGTCAGCCAGCTGTGCTCCGTCGTGCAGACACTGGAGGTCACACCCTCGCATCTGCTGTACGTGATGGCGGCTGTCGGCAGCGACCGCGCTCCAGTTGGAGTTGCTCCAGTCGACCTCTCGCATCTCGCACAGAAGACCGCGCAGGAGCTTCGTCCGGGCGACCTGCTTGTCGTCATCTCCTCCTCCGACGCCACGCGTCGCTCATCCGTCACGCTTTCCCGCGTGGAGGCCATGGAGCTCGTCGTGCGCCGCGGCGCCGTGACCGTGTACACGACCACGGGGACCGTCTTCGTCGACGGCGTGCTCTGCAGCAACTTCGCCGACCTGTACCCGCGCGTCGGCCTGCGGTCGCGCGACGCGCTGCCCTTCGCGCTGTTCGCGCCGCACCGCGCGCTCTTCTCGCTTTGGCCGTCGCCGTCGACCGCGTGGCTGCTGCGGTGGCTCATGGATCGCGCGCTGCTGCCGTCGCTGCGCCGCCTTTGGCCACTCCATCCGGCCATCGCGCGCACCTTTCCGCGCGAGATGACGGCCATTGCGGCGCCGCAGCTGGTCGCCTCGTAAAAGGGCGCGGGCCAATCGCCGCCACTGCACGGCCGCTCCGCACCTCCATCTGGCAGCTGCGTGGGCACTTGGGTTCTTTTACAACCAGAAAACAGAATGCAGATGCACGGAATGCAGCAACGTTCCGCGCATGCGGCTGCGAGGGTCATGGCCTGCGTGTCGAGCGAGAGAGACGGGTGCATGTCAGGCAGACCCCCTACACTGTACGTCGCGCCATTGTCGACACGGCGCGGGGCCTTGGAGTCGAGTCGAGTCGAGCCGAGCCGTACGTAGATCCGTCTATCTGAGCGTACGTACACTGAACGAGAGCGAGCGCCAGCCGCGCGATCGCAGTGGACAGCCATATCTCAACTCGCCGTGCACGTCGCACATCATCATCGCCATCTCGATCACGTCGCCGTTCCAGCCGTCATCCTTCATTTCAGTATGCTCTCCACGGCGACGTGCCCCAACGCTGCAAGCAACTCGCTGCTCGGCAAGCGCTGCTCGACCGAGATGACGCGCCACCTCGAGGCGACGCTCACCGAGTACTACCGCCAGGAGTGCCTCCGCGCGCTCTATAAGTCTCGCCGCTGCGCTGATGAACGCACGAATGGCGCGACGCCGGCGGCACGCAAGCGCGTCTCCATCGCACCGACGCCCGAGATCATCGGCTCCGCGGATCCGCATGTCGACCGCCGGCCGATCGACGTGACGCCGTTCTCACAGCTCGAGATGCTCGTGCTCCTCTCTCAGCGGACGTTTCCGACCGAGGGGTGACGCGCATAGAGCGCTTGCGCAGTACAGTATTTATTGGCTGCTGAAGCCTTCCTTCCATCTTTTCCGTATTGGATGGAGGCGAGTGAAGCCATTTCTCAATGTTGCTGTTGCCGTTTAAACGTGAGCTATAAACACACACACATTGTGGATTTATGTCTAAAATGTTTTTTGTGAAAAATCGTTTTATTCGAAATGTCCTGCTAAAACACGATCCGAGTACAGTAAAACCACATGAAGGAGGTGTTTTTCATGCAAAGCAAAAACCCTGTAAAGTTAACATCGACGTGGTCCACATGAATAATCATTTTTGCTGTGGATGCTTTCACAATTCAAAACCCAATATGGCGCGAAGGCGAACGGGGGCGAGCAGTATTTGCGCGTCTCCGCTCTCGTCCTCTGCGGAGGAGGACACGGACGACGGGGGCAACAACGGTGGCGATGTGTTCGACGATTGGCGCCATCTCGACGATGAGCCGACTACCGCGGGCGGTAAACGCCGCCAGACCGCGCAGCACCGAGATGATTCGAAGAGCTCCAAGCGCAAGCGCTCTGACAGCGGCGCCGTAGCATCCAAGCGGCGCGCGGCTGCTAAACCAAATGCAGCAAAGACGAAAGACGCTACCCGTCGTACGGGTCCGATCAGCAAGAAGGAGCTCGTGGCCTCCGCGTCCGAGCGATTTGTGCAGTACCTCGCCGATCAACTTGACCCTTCTAATCAGGCGACGCTGTGCGAGGAGTTTGGCTTTGGTCAGGGCTGCATGCTGCGGCTTCCCAAGAGTTGGCCTGAGCTGAAGGAACGCCGCGCGTTTGCTGCGTGGGCGACGTCGCTCGGCTTCGCAGCCTCCGCGGTGCACAAGCAACTGTACCGTATCTCGAGCCTCAACTTGGAGATTCTGCTGCCAGAGCTGCGAAAGCGCGTCCACGTGCGACGAGAGAGGTACATCCCTTCTTTCGCAGCTTCAGCATTTGTTTTGTATCCTCTAACTCATGACTCTGTCCACAGTGACGTATCTTCGACTGATCCAAACGAAGGAACAGGCGATGACGATCACGTCAATGGAGAAGCTGATGACCACTCGAGTGAGTCTGCGGCACTGCCAGATGCAGAAGCCGCGAGTCTGCAGAGCTTCAAGGAGCATTTCCAGCGACTCGACGAAGAGGAACTGGAAATGCTTTCCGTGTCAGAGCATGACCGCCTCCTGTCGACAATCCGGCACGAACAGATTGCCGAGGCGATGGAAGAAGTGCTCGCTCGACCGTCCGTGCGAAAGGACCGCGATCGCGCACGTCGAATGTCCAGACTTGGACGGATCTCTGGCCGTCGGCTGTCTGCGATCCCACTTCGCCAGTCTATCGCTGTCACAGCAGCGGATCAGTTTGGATGGGCAGCACCCATTTTCGAAGAAGAAGAAGAAGACGAGGAGGAGGAGGATCGCAGCGATGCAGACGACAACAATCATGCGAGCGACATCCCTGTCACCCCACGCGACAAGCTGCTGCCCGACAGCAAGGATCTGGGAGCAGTTGTTGACGATCGTGTCGCATACGAAGACATGGAAGTCGTCTCGGAAGAGGCTCTAGTGACTCCATCTAAGGAGAAGCGAAGGACGAGTCTCCTGGAGACACGCGATGTGGGCCAAGACGACGTCGAGATGGTCCAAGCGACTCCAGTGAAGACTCCGACCAGACGCACTACGTTGACAGAGGACGTCGCACGCACGCCGATGGCAACGTACTATGCAACGCCAGTTCGAAAGTCACGCGGCAGACGCAGCTCTCGACGTCACTCTAGCATTGCGGCTATTAAGCCTCGCCTGTTGGCTCGGGCGGTGCTGCAACAGTTGTTTCACTCAACATTTCTCAGTGTTCAAGAGCTGCAAAAGGCGTTCCAGGTGTCCAAGCTCTGGCGTGAGCTGGCTGTTCCGTAAGTGTAGCGATCTGTTGTTGCTGGGAGTGCGTTGACGTCGCTGATCTCAAGAGTTCATTCAGGGCCTACGCATGGAGTGTCGCGGATTACTCGAGTCAGCGCCATCGAACCCCGATGGAAGCGATTTACGCGTGCTGTCCACGAGGCCATTACCTCTCTGACGGCGCATACAAGGAGGTGTTCAAGGTTTTCTCCGTTCGTGACAAGCGGCTGGAGGCTGTCAGTGTCATGAATATTCGCGCCATCGAGCAGACAGGAAACGAGGTGCGAATGCTCTGGATTCTTTATTGCACATTGCAGTCCATTAACGTGTAATCGCTGATGAAATGCCAGCATATCGTGCGACACGAGGTGGCGCATTCCGTTCTGCTCTCCGAGCTCGTTCGATCCAAGTTCTCTCCGCACTTTGTGGAGATTTACGATGTCGTACTGACTCGCGAGCGCCCGCAGGAACATCGCTGGGGCTCCGCGTCATGGCGCAAACCCGTTGATTTGCTCAGCGGTCGTCGACTGACTGCTGCGCCAGCGCCATCGCTAAGCTCTGGTGGCGAAGACGAGGAGGAGTCAGAGAAAGAGCCACTCTTCCAGTACATTCGCATGGAGTTATGTGACGGTGGCGACGTGGAAGACTTCATCGGCTTGCAAGACGACAAACTCCTGCCTGTCAAATCGGTTGTCATACCCTTCTTCTTCCAAATGGTGTTCGGTCTCTACTGCGCTCGAGAGCGCTACCAACTTCGCCACTGCGATATCAAGGTATGACTTGGACGAATGGCTGTCAATGGTACGGCAATGGATCAGCTAACGCCAGGTGCGGTGTGCAGCTGTTGAACTTCTTTCTGAAGGACATCAGTCGCAAGGGACTCGCGTGTGCCCCGGATGAATCACTCGTGCTGCGGTACTGGCTCGGTGAGACACCGTTCGACGTGCGGATGCCAGCCACGTTCTCGTATTGGGTCAAGCTGGCGGATTACGGCACTGCAGACTCTACTGTCGCGAATCTCGGGAAACCGGTCACGCTCGACCAGTTTACCACGCTCGAGAACACGCCGATCGAGTTTCTGTTGGAGGGAGACGTCGCGACTCAGTCATTTGCAGCGGATACTTTTTCTCTTGGGCTCTGTCTGCTCCATCTCTTCACTGGAAGGTGCGACTGTTGTTTTCTGTGGCGTCACACCACGCACATGCACACTTCTAATCGCATGATGAAATGGGGATACAGGGGACCATATGAAGAGATCGTAGAGCCTGTGCGATGTCCACCAGCGCTTCTCCAAGACATCAAGCGCCTGTGGATGGTATGCTTTACGTTAATTGTACATCATTCATGCTGGTGGCGCATCGGTTCCCTCATTCTTCTTTGTCCGACAGTCTCCGAAGAAGAATTCAGCGTTTTCGGTTCTCAAGCGTGTCGCGCGAGATGACCCCGACGACGTGCTGATCCACACGTTGTACCGATATCTCGTGCTGTTCGGTTTGCCTGCCAACAATCCAAGCGAGAGCCGAGGTGTCGACCATGTTTGGAGCGTTCTCACGCGGCATCTTCGATCGTCACCAAATGAAATGGAAGGCGCCGCCAGGAGATCGCGGCGGGGAGCAGCGAAGCCTCAAGGACCAACTCCGAAGGCTCAATTCGAAGAGGACCGTGCTGCGTTCGGACTGGACATCGGATCGAATGCAATCATCGCACACGCTCGCGAGCGGCTCACGAGCATTCCTGGGGCGATGGACCTGCTCACTCGCTTGGTGTCGTTCGATCCGACCCAGCGCCCGACGCTAAAAAGCGTTCTTCAGCACGAGGTCTTCAATACGTTGCGAACGACTCGAGCTGCTGTGAGCGCTCATCCAGCGCACTACGAAATCAGCAGCTACGCAGCGTTCAAGAATGACCCGGTGGTGCTTGTTGACGTCTAACCCGAAATTGGCTCCACCGATCGCTACGAGGACCATCCACGCATGAGACCTTCAACACGGTGAAACGTGATCCGCACTGGGCGACTGCTACTCTGGATCGCTCGGATAACCGCGTTCGGATCGACGATGGCTTTCCCATTCACCGCCACGACTCGAGAACCGACCAGGACACCGCGAACTTGAGCTGCGCTTCCTGCGATTCCACAACGATAACTGTCAATAACAAGGTATTGTCCATGAGCTGAACTGGAAACCACCTCGTACCCGTATCGACGCCAGTGACAACACACCATTGCCCTTGCGCCTGAAGAGTGCACCCGAGAGTGGGTGCCTCAAACTCCAGCTCGGTCGCCACGGCGATCGGCTCGACGACTGACGAGATGGACGTGCGATGGCCATCGAAGGCTGTCGATGAGTTCTCTCGGTACGCAAACGTGAAGCAAATCGGGCGAGGCAGCGCATGCACAAGTGCCACGATGTCGTCGTAGCTCGTCGTCTTCAAGTCGTTCACACCGACCACGAGACTCCCTAGCAGCACACGCGACCGTTCTGCTTCGCTATTGGGTGTGATACGAGAGACCTCGGCGCCGCCTGCCTTGGTCTTGGTGAGCGTAAAGCCCAGAGGACCTCCTGGTACACCCAACCGACTCTCGTAGACATGCCACGTCGGAGCCGAGTTCTGCTCATGGTGTCGCGTCAGCGACCTCAGTGATCTCTATTCCTCGCGTGCGATTGATAAACGTACCGAGGACGGCAGGACGCATCGCTTCGAGTGGGAGTCGAGTTTGTCCATGGCGACGGTCGCTCGACACGTCGTGCATCGGACTCGTAGCTCGTCCGTTTCGGTTTCGCCATCCGTGACCTCATCGACGCCAGTGGGACTTGACTCGGAGCATTGATCGCTCGTCTCGTTGGCACGGAGATGCTGCTGTAGCTGCTCTGGAGGCTGCGCGAGGCTCGCGAGAAACTCGGTTACTCTCACCGGATCCACTGCCTCGAGCTGGGAAGCGGCAGCCACTGCCACCCTACGAAGACGTCACACCCAGCATCAGCAAGCGTGCACGGTCCAATAGTCAGGCGAAATGCGTCGACGTACCGAGCTCTGTATGCGCGTGCAATCGTGGACTGGTACTTGAGCGCGAGCGGGCGGTCCGCCATGGCGGTGCCCACGCAGACAGCAGTCCACTTGGCATTGCCCGCGGCCTCGAGCGCGCGCTGTTCGCCCCGCGTCCACCGGTCCATCTCAATCGACTTGACGACGCTCAGTTGCACACCGAGCGCGCGGTGCTTGCCGGCGCACGCGAGGCAGATGAGCACGCCGAAGGACACGTCCGCCCACTGCGGAAACAGCGTCGCGCAGTCGGCACAGCGCTGCACCTCGACGGCACGCTCGTGAGCGGACGGAGCCGACAACCAACTGAGTACTGAGCGAACGTCACACCACGTACATCGTTGCCAGGCAGCAGCCGAATCGCAGCCTCGGCGTGGGGCGAGAGACCCGTCGGCGGCATCGCCATCGTCCTGTTCATCGGTCTACAGTGGTGCTCAGGCGCCGTTTGGTCTGAGGACGTACACTGTGTTGGACGTGTATGGAACACGGTCCCTCGCGCGAGTGCCTCTCAGACGTCACTCGGTCGGGGGCGCTCTCTGCGTCGTTGGATGGTGGCGGGAAGAGGCGTGTTCGCGGCCCAAGCGAGCTCCCATTCTTTGCCCACCCATTTGCAATTGCATTGGCGCCTTGCGCTTGCTTGTCTTTCTCTCTCGACCGCCATCGCGAGCCAGGTGCACGATGACGGACTTCGCGGCGCTCATCGCGGCGCTCATGGCCAATGACAACCAGACCCGCAAGCAGGCGGAGGAGGCGTACGAACAGCTCAAGGCGCAGAACGCCGCCGCGCTCGTCGGACAGCTCGTGCAGCTGCTGCGCGCCGCACCGGACGTCAATGCGCGCGCGTTCGCGCCCGTGCTGCTGCGACGCCTCGTCGAGGCACAGTCGGGCGTCTATGCGGCGCTTGACGCCGCGACGCAGCAGGCGCTGAAGGCGCAGCTGCTCGAGGCCCTCGCTGCCGAGCCCGTGGCGCACATTCGCCGCAAGATCGGCCACGTCATCGCCGAGGTCGCCGCCGCTACGCTCAACGCCAAGCAGCAGTGGCCCGAGGTGCTCACCACCGTCGCGTCGCTCAGCGCGAACGCCGAGACCGCACTTCGCGAGACTGCGCTCGACCTCGTCGGCAACCTGTCGTCGTATGCCCCGGAGCTCGTGGCGCCGCACAAGGAGAGCTTCCTCACGCTCTTCACCAACTCGCTCAACGACGCGAGCGGAGAGGTCCAGATCGCGAGTCTCAAGGCGGCGTCGTCGTTCCTGCTCACGCTCGAGAAGCAGCAGGAGGTCGTGGCGTTCGCGATCATCGTTGGCCCGATGCTCCGCATCCTCCAGGTGCTCATGCAGAACGAAGACGACACGACGCTGCGCGATGTGCTCTCGTCGCTCGTCCAGATCACGGAGGTGCACCCCAAGTTCTTCCGCGGCTCGCTCGACGACGTCGCGCGTGCTATGCTCTGCATCGCGGCGGCGCAGAACCTCGACGGCGAGACCCGCGAGCTCGCGCTCGAGTTCCTGCTCTCGCTCTGTGAGTTTGCCGGTGGTATGGTGCGCAAGTCGCCGTTTATCGTCCAGTCGGTCGTCCCGCTGGCGATGCAGCTGATGTGCGAAGTCCCGGAGGACGATCAGTGGATCCACAAGTTCGACGACCCGGAGACCTTCACGGAGACCGCGGATGACGACGAGAACATCAGCGATGCGGCCGCCGCAGCCGTCGACCGTCTCAGCACGTCGCTCGGCGGCTCGGCGGTGCTCCCTGTCGCGATCCCCGTCATCACCAACTTCCTCGCCGACGCCGACTGGAAGAAGCGCCGCGCTGCTCTTTACACGACGTGCCTGCTGGGTGAGGGCTCGAAGGCGCTCATGACGCGTGAGCTGGACAATGTCGTCCGCCTCGTGCTGCCGTTCCTGAGCGACGCGCACCCGCGTGTGCAGTACGCTGCCGTGCACTGCATCGGTCAGCTCGCAGAGGACTTCGCAGAGGTCGAGAAGGGCCGCAACTTCCAGGCGCGCTACCACAACGAGGTGCTGCCGGCGCTCACGGCCATCATCCAGTGCGACGGCGTGCTGCGTACGCGTGCGCTGGCCGCGAGCGTCGTGATCAACTTCTGCAACGTCGCGGTCTGCAAGGCCAAGTACGTGAAGAAGCACGCGCAGGCGCTTCTGGAGGCGCTTTTCCACGCCATGCGCACCTGTCCGCGCCAAGTGCAGGAGCAGGCGATCACGGCAGTTGCTAGCGTGGCCAAGGTCATCGGCGCCGACTTCGAGCGCTTCTACAGCATCTTCATGCCGCTCGCGATGGATGTGCTCAAGAACGCGCAGGGCGCCGAGTACGCGCTGCTGCGTGGTAAGGCCATGGAGTCCATCGCGCTCATCGGCCAGGCAGTCGGCAAGGAGCGCTTTGCGGAAGACGCCAAGGCCGTCATGGAGATTCTGGTGCAGGTGCACTCGAGCGACGACATTGAGGGCCCCGAGGTGCAATACGTGGCCCAGTCGTGCGTGCGTATCGGCAGCATCCTCAAGGAGGACTTTGTTCCGTACCTGCCGTACGTCGTGCCGCCGCTTCTCAAGCAGGCGAAGATTGAGCCGGACGTTGTGCTCACGGACATCGAAGGCGACGAGGACGAGGACGCCGTCGACAACGGCAGCGGCCGCGAGACCATGACGGTCGAGATCGAGGGCGTCGGCAAGAAGCGCCTGCAGATCAACACGAGCGCGCTGCAGGACAAGACCAACGCGTGCAACATGCTTTACCAGTGTGCGCTGGACCTGCAGGGCGCGTTCTATCCGTTCGTTCCCGAGGTCGCGTCGGTCCTGATCCCTCTGCTGACGTTCAAGTACGTCGACGACATCCGAATCGTCAGTGGCCTGACGCTCTCTCGACTGCTGTCCGCTGCCGTCGACGGCACGCTGAACCACGCGCACGGCGCGTCTGCTCCGCAGTTCCCCCAGCAGCTCTTCGAGCAGAGTATCGAGCCACTGCTCGCAGCGCTGCAGGCGGAAGACGAGCTGGAGGTGCGTGGTGCGCTGGCTGAGGGCGTGTCTGCTCTGCTGGAGGTGTGCAAGGAAAGCCTCGACAAGGGCTTCCAGGTCGGCCTCTCGATGCAGCAGGTGCCGCATGTGATCGAGGTGCTCAAGTCCATCGCGGCGCACAGTGCGGAACAGATGATCAAGACGCACCAGGAGAACCAGGAGGACGAGGACTTTGACGAGGAGGCCGCTCTGCAGCAGACGGATGCGATGGAGCTGGAGGAGGGTGTCTTCCGCTCGATGATCGACTCGATCGGATGGATCATCAAGACGCAGCGCGAGGCCTTCTTCCCCGTCTTCAAGTCTCATCTCATGCCGTTCCTCACGCCGCTGCTCAACAACACCAGCGTGCTCCCGGTGCTGCGTGGACAGGCGATCTGCATGGTCGACGACATCATCGAGCACTGCGGAGCGGCCGCGCAGGAGCTTGTGCCCATGCTCATCACACACCTGATCAACGGTCTCGAGGATCAGTCGCCGCAGGTCATCCAGGCGTCGGCGTACGGCGTTGGTGTGTGCGCTGAGAAGACGGGACCCACGTTCCTCCCGTTCAGCTCCCCAGCGCTTGATAAGCTCGTCGCAGTCATTCAGGCCGCAGAGACGGTCGATGAGCCTGAGGCCGCCGCGGCGCGTGACAACGCTGTCAGCGCCGTGTCGAAGATTCTGCTGCACGCCGAAAGCGCTGTCAACGCCGCGAGCGTGTGGCCGACGTGGCTCACGTGGCTGCCCCTCAAGACGGACGTCATCGAGGCGCGCGATCTCCACGCTCGCTTCATCTCGTGGGTCGCGGGTGGCAACAAGCACATTCTTGGCGCCGAGTTCCAGCATCTGCCTGTCGTTCTGAAGGTGTTTGCTTCCATCCTGAGTACGTGAAATGCCGTGTCTGTTGACTGCATTGCCGATGTCGAAGTGACTCACCCGTGCTGCTGTTCTGTTGTTCTTTGTACAGTCCATGACCCGTACGACGGCGAGGAACCGGAGGGCGACGAGGACGAGGACATGGAGATCATCTCGCCCGAGTCCAAGCAGCAGCTTCGTGAGCTGCTCGCGAACATGCAGTCCCAGCTGCCGGCCAACATTATTCAGGGCGCCTGGGCCGCGCTTTCGGCTGAAGAGCAGAGCGCGTTTGCACAGCTCTCGCAAGCGTGAAGTATGTGCACGTGCACAGAGGATTGATAGTCAGTCAACACCACCGTCACTACACCTGCATTTAACGGTATATTGTAGTAGATAACAATGAGTGATCAACCAGCCAGCGTGTCCGTGAGTGCGTTCACCGCTTTAACATCATTCGTAGCGCCAGACCCGCAACGACGACTGCCACCCCCACGACACCAATGCCGACCATGTCTCCTGTACTCACAAGAATGAGTATCATCACGAATGAACCCCTGGAAGAACACGCAATCTCACCGTTTGCAGTGCGTTCTTTGATGCACTGATGCAGCGTCTGAGCGCGAGTGTGCGACGGATCGATACGCAAAAGCTGCTCGCAGTAGGAGCGACTGGTTCGGAAATCCGCGAGACCGAACGTCGTGAGTGCGAGCCAGTAGAGACACTCGGTCGCCTGGAATTCCTCTCGAAGCAAGTCTACAGAGATGTTCGATCCCATCAAAAGGATCCACCTTGGCGTCAGTCACAGACCGAGACGGTTGCTAGATACCTTCAAGAAGACCCATTCCACGGATCTTGTCGTCTCGCTTCTTGCTCTTCACGAGAGCCATCGCATAGCGAAGTTTCACCTGGCCAAATCGCAGTGAGTAAAAAAAAAAGAGAAGGCCAACGGCTTCACGAGGAGCTCACCTCTGGAGACGGATGCTCCAGCTCCTGGGCCTCGAGGTATGCTTCCCGTGCCGCCTCCAGCTCCTCTGCAGAGAACCAGTCCGAGTCGGACGCACTGGCGGCCGCCTTGGCGTCGTCATTGCTACGGAGTCTCCGCTTCTTCTCCATGATGGACGACGAGAGATAGCACGGGGTCACGCACGTTGTTCTTCAAGCGCCAGACACCAGAGTGATGGTCAGGAGAACGGAGACCCAAAGGACTATGTGGAACAGGGGGTGGCACGTCGTATATTGTGTGCCCATTTGCAAGAGGCGAAAGTGATCTACAGTGTATCTCTGCATTTAGTCAAGTCACACTAGCTCACGCTAGGACGATTTGATGGTCTTCGGGCACCCACGATCCTTTCGAAATGCACCAAGAACTTGGACGAACAGCTACAATGCACTCTCATTAGAAGAGATCCGATTGCTACATGGACAGTGAAACGAACGCACCTGAGCGTTGAGAGAGTCGATGAACACGATGCCACCAAGCGCCATGCCGAAGAACCCCTGCAGAGAGCAGACGTGAGAAAATGAGCTGGGCATGTACGTGGTGCAACAATCGAAGAGTACGGTACCTGATTCGCAAATAGAGATCGCCCTTGATATGTGAGGTACGTGACTGCGAGGTGGGGCACGATCCGAGCGACGAAAAACGAGACCCATTGCAGCACCCACACAACCCCAAGGAAACGTGAGAGAGGGATCGTGAAGCCACTCATCGCCATCAGCTTGCGAAGATGCATGAACGCCGAGTGGAGCTCACACGCCAAAGCGAGCGAGAGCAAAGGGACGCCGACTGTCTTCGTAAGCGCCGAGATGTAACAGATGAGGATGACGACGTGATGCGCGACGATGCCGGGCGACTTGATATAGAGCCGATTCAGAACGTAGTCCCATGTGTCATACGCAAAGTAGCCTGTGCATCTTGTGAGAACAAGCTCATGCGGAAGGCAAAAAGGAGCAGATTAGCTAACCTGTTGAGACGGCTGTCGCGAGAAACTCCAGGCTTGTCGCGCGGTTCACGTAGTCGCCATCGAAAGAGTGCTCCAGCGCAATGGCTGCGAATGCCAGCACCGAGGACACCACCGAGTGAATCATCGATACAAACGTGTTCGACCATAGCCGCTGATTATTCGTCGACATCACGCCGTACGATTTGACACGGGACGAAGCCAGCGGCACAACGGCGACTCGAATAGTCGTGAAAAGCTACAGTTCCGGTGCATGTGATATGGGCATTGCTGCAATCACTGCAATCACAACCCGTTCATCGCAGGCAGCACTTACGATCGATGATGCGAGAATGACCCATAGTCGCGGGTCATTGTAGAGCTACGCCGTTCATGTTCACTCCACTGAGCCTCAGAGGCATCCAGTCCCGAATGACGTCCTGCACACTTACCATGACGCCGCACATGCTGAACCACGCAAGCACTAGTCCTTCTGTGATCATGTTCAGCGACTGGATCGTCGCAGCGGGCGTCCGTAGATTGCTTCGTACTGGTTGTTGAGAAGGCGGAATGGCTTTTGTGTTGTCCGAGTGAGCAGTCGTTCGTCTGCGCCGACGCCGCCGATCACGATCGAAAGTTCACCAAAACAAAGAATGATGGTCGAACGTGTTGAGGTCGTCCAGCACATAACGTTCTTTTAGTGCATTTATTTCCGCCAGTCCAAGCTATCAATGGGGGATATACTTACTTAGCAATGACTAGTTAGAGGGAGCCATCCTGATTGTGCTTATGAGGCAAGTGTCAAAGGAATGAGAGACAAGAATGCGGCACGTGCATTTTTAAATACTGTCGCTCGGCACAGCGAGTCGTGATGATGAATTCGACGACACTGCATCCAAACTAAATTACGGCTTCCTCGAAGCCCTACCATCGAAGACGAACGACACAGGCGCCACGAATGATATCTTCCACGAATCACACGACTTCACCGACTCGGACGACAGCCTCGACTTAGACGCCTTCACGACAGATACGCTGGAAGACCGAGAGCCTGGAGAAACTGGTCGACAAGTCCTCCGCGTCGATTTTGCCACGCGGTGACACCAACTCCAAATGATCGAGCACGCTGGAAGTCGAGCTCGATGGTTCCGAGTCGACTGGGAACATGGGTTCGTACACAAGGCCATCCACACCAGGAGGGGAGGTCGGACCGCTACCGAGCGAGGTCAATCGCGTTAAAGTAACTTGCTTCAGCCCGCCGAAAGGCGCAGATAGATCAATGGGAGCTGTTCCATCGCCGAACGGGTTGACACGCCAATCGCTCGAATGGCTGACCTCGCTCTCGTCTACCTCGCTTGAGGTCGAGGAGCTGGAGCTGGCGACACTCATGCCGTCTTCTGGCTGCAAAGAGTGAATAAAGCGGCAGCGGTTGCCGTACATGCACCGCCCGGTCGCGAGATAGGCCTTGCACCGAGTGGTCTTGTACTTGGGGTGACGCAGAACTCCTCGCAGCTCTTCCTCACCGTGTGCAAACTGACACTTGGACCCGTACCGGCACGCCCCGTTCTCAGTGTAGTGCTTGCACAACTCCGTCTTGTAGAGGCTGTTGCGTGCCGTGTTGGGCAAGCGACCGCAGTCGACGATGTCACCGTTCGCAAGGACGTGCATTCTTCCGAGTCGGCTGGGGCTCGACGAGTCTGTGGAGGGCGTCGAGAATCGCATCAAGCCTGGAACTCAGAGAGCGTGCAACGTAAGGGAAAGGGGGCGGATGATCACCTCAATGCCTTGACTGGGAGACTTGAATTGCGCAGAGCGGACGGCGGCGTCGGACACGAGTCGCTGGAGCGCTGCGCGAATTCGCGAGTGTGCTGCCGTTGGGTTCTGCATGGTCTCCCCACACGCGAACGAAAGCAGCTGCGGGTTCCATTCCTCTGCCTCTGCCTGCGCCTCAGTTGCGCTGTCGTTCGCTTCGGCCGATGGTCGTGATGCGGGAGGTCGCGGCACCGCCTGCTTGACGTTGCCCACACACCTTATCCCTGCTGGGCGACCCTTCTTCACGTCATTGTCTCTGCCGTCCGCCCTGTGGCTGCGCTCGTGCACTCGACTGTGTGTCACGAGACTGAACTCTCCCAGATGGACGTCACTGACAGCCGCTCGCCGCTTTCATGTCATGGTCATCACTTGTCTCGCCAAAAGTAGAACTCGGGACGTGCGACCATCGGAGGACGTCATCGCTGTCTCACGTCACATGGCACCCCAAAGAACAAAGCAAGCCGCTGTGAATTTCTGTACCGATAACATCTCACGTTTCTTTCTGTCTCGGCTCCGCTTCAACGCGCACCCTCCGCCGACTTCTCCACGAGGTCCCAGTAATGCACGACGTGCTTCGCCTCCATGACCTTTCGGGCCGTCACAGAGGTACTGCACTCCTGGAAGCGGAAGTTATTGAAAGCACGCTTGGCGACAATGCCTTGCCACACTAGTGCACAGCCCGAGTCCTTTCCTGTGTCGTCCGCACCATCGGTGCTATCGGCGTCGTCTTCGTCCTCGTCCGAATCCCCGTCCGCCTGCTCTCGCCACCGGATTCTCTTGGTCATGAGGCGAGTGTAGTGCTTGATCGCTTTTCGTCCTCCCTCGACAACGACCATCGTGACGTTGTTCTGCTTGCAGCAGAGCACGCCACCAGTCAAGTGGAACTGTTGGGCGTTCACATCCACCTTGAAGCGATGCTGAGGGTTGGACAGATCGGACACGCTACAAAATCAATAGCGGAAACAAAATGAGACTGCGAGTCCGATGAAAGCTAAAGACTTTTTTCCGCACGAACTCACCGGAACACTGCAGCGTGGATATCACCAGACGCGTCCTCCTTGATTTTCTTGAGTTTCTTCTCGCGGCGCTCTTCCGGCGTCAACTTTCGGGCCAGATTACGCATCTCGTGGTTCTTCTCGCGCTGAGCCATTTGTTGTCGGACCTTCCGCTCCACTGCGGACGGGTCTGCAACGGCTTGCTCACCAAGAACCTTCATCATGTTCGACAGTTTCACCTTCGGCTCTGGCGGAGGCATCAGTCCCAATGCGATCTTGTCTTGCTTTTCCTTTTCTCGCTCAGCACGATTCTGTCGACGAATCTTCTTACGCTCCTGCATTCATCACACGTGAGGAAACCGCAGAAGGGGAACGGAATGACTCAAATCCACGTACCGCCGCCGTCAGCATAAGAGGAATTGCGACAGGAGTTGTGTCCTGTTTGACGATGGGCTTCACTCGAGCCGGATGTTCGATGACATGAAGCGTCCCACAATATTTCGCCTTCATTTCAGTGTAGCTGACCGTGATGTCGGCACGCTCTTTACGAGCTTGGGCTTTGATAAAACCAAATTTATCCATGGCATCTCGTTTTTCTTTCGGTAGATAGTCAAGATCCCACCACTCCACGTCAGGTGTTGTCGACTCAGGCTTAACTGGGACTTCGACATCCAGCAGCTCCATCATCTCGGCTTTCTCGGTTCCATCGTCGTCTCCAGGCTCTGGGAGTTCGTCCATCGCAACGATGGCTTCTTTCTTGTACCCTCTCGGATTTCTACCAGATGTGAATCCAGACAGCATTCGTTTGGCCTCTTTCGCCCGCAGCTGCTCGCCTTGCTTGATGTAGGTTCCCTGCTTGACAAAGCTGAAGCACTTTGCCGCTCGGCTGGACACAAAAACACACTCGTTAGATCACTCCCACTCATTGCCACCCCATCATCTAACGTACACTTCACGCTTCTTGGTCTTCAGGCGGGGATCCACAGCATCGAGCTTGTCTTCCTTCTCCACTGCACGATGCACAAGGTACGGATTTTGTGTCGACTTTGCCTGCCGAGTGGGGCGTTTCGTGCCTGGGATCGAAGGAGTGGAGGACTCGATCACATTTCCATTTTCATCGACTTGGCGACCTTGCTCGTCCAACAACAGGGGTGCCGGCATAAACCCTGTCGCACTGGTGGAGCTCTGACTCGCCGCGCCAGGCTTTTGCAGCAACGCCTTGATATGTGTCATCTGCTCCTGGACGGACTTGTAGATGAGGTCAGCCCGCTTGCGTTGCTCTGCTGCCGAGACCAGATCGACTTGCTGAGAGGAGCTCAGCGATGGGACTGTAGCTGCAACAGCGGATCCTGGAGCTCCGGACGCCGCAACGGACGTCGGGATCGAGCGCGCGATCTTGGCAGCTGCAAGTTTCGCCAGCGCGGCAGGATCCAGAGCGCGTCTCTCTGCATTGGAGTCGGCGGAGGTCGCTGCGATCTTGTTCGGTCGATCACTTTCGGTCGGTGCATCACTGAAGCGGCTCTTGCGCTTTCGCTGGGAGGAATCGCCCGCGGATGAGCTCATGGTCGTCACGATGGCCACCGTGCTCGTGGTCGTCTTGCTTGCTGGCGTTGCACGACGACATCTCAACCCAAGCTACCGGTACGCCACCGGTTAGCTTTGTGCCACGAGAATGACCTACTTGATCAGACCAGAGCACACAGGTATTTTCAGCAAGGCGACGTCAAGGCTCTCTATTCGAATCATAGCGTTTGTTGTTTTTCTACTTTTTTCCTCGCCTTGTCGCACAAACCCAAATAGAGACAAGAAAAGCGCTTTTGATCGGTCTCCCCTTTTCCGCTTGCGCGAGAGAAAACTACCGCAACACAACAAACAGCAGCCCAAACGGCCCCAATTCGCAAGCAGAAGAACTCAGCGCAGGCGGTTGATCGTGTCGCTCACCTGAGAACGGCTCCAGCAGCAGCAACAGCAGCAGCAGCAACAGCATCCGCCGCCGCCCGTCGCACGCAAGGAAAGGAAGGAAGCAAGGACGGACATGGGGGAGCAGCGCCGAGGGTCTCGGTCGACGCCCAGCAAGCAGCGGGGTGCAACCGGTGCCAGCGCTAGCGCCAGTGGATCGGCAGTGCAGCCCACGAGCGCCAGAGCGCGATCTGCATGCACGCCGTCCATGGAGGAAGTCATGGACGAGCTGCAGAGCCGGTTCCTCGTGAACCTGCCGCCGACCGAGTTTCAGTCTACCGAGCGGCTCTTCTTCCAGATCGAGCAGTGCTATTGGTTCTATGAAGACTTTTACGCGGATCAGTTCAAGCACCTGCAGCATCTCAAGCTGCACGAGTTTGCCAAACTGATGTTTGGTCATTGTCCGCTGCTCCAGCCATTGGCGCACCAATGTGAGAGCATGTTTCAAGACTTCAAAGTGTACCAAAGCCAAGTGCCAGTCGTCGGCTGTATCCTGCTGAACCCACAGCGAACGAAGCTTCTGCTTGTTCGGAACTGGAAAGGAACGTCGTGGAGTTTTCCGCGTGGCAAGGTGAACCAGCATGAGTCTGATGTCGAGTGTGCGCGCCGTGAGGTGATGGAGGAATGTGGGTACGACGTTGGACACACTCTGTCGGAGAAGCTGTTCATCGAGTTTGTGCAAAATGAGCAACGAATGCGCATGTATATTGCAGTGAACGTACCGGAGGACTACAGTTTCGCCCCGCAGACTCGAAAGGAGATCAGTTTGATTCAGTGGTTCGCGTTCGACACTCTACCGAAGAAGACATGGTGTGTTCTCCCGTTCATGCCTCGTCTTCGGCGATGGATCAACAGGGACAAGTCGGGCCGATCGAGGGGGCAAGTCGATGCGTCAATGGGAGCTGTTGCCACCCGCGTTGCGACAACTCCAACGAAGGGGCGTGCAGCATCAGCACCACGCAATCGACCAATGGTCATCACACCAGCAGTGGAGAAGAAGAAGTCAAACGCTGAGCGATCTGTGTCGACTCCGCACGCCCGACCCGTTGCCCGAAAAGGCCGAGGACACTTCGGAACTGAGTTTGAGACAGCCACATCCTATGATGGAGTGAACGACGAGACATTCGGTTCCAAGACGGCCGGCTTTAGTGTCGAAGAAATGTTCAGTGTGAACGAACGTATCACGGGTCAGAAGTTCGAGTACGACGGCAACCCTCACGACTTCGGAAAGCCTGCAAGCAGACCGCCAATCGCGCCGAAGCATGGTATGAAAGGGCCGGGTCCGGTCCAGATTTTGTCTCGGGGTGCGAGGTTGGAATCAAGTGCTCCGGTGGACGGAAACTCGGCATCGTCATCGTCGGCATCATCCGATGATCCCTCAAGACCCCCTCTCTTTCCCGTGTTCAAGTTTGACACCATGGATATCATGGCATGCGTAAACTGAGCAGGGCTGAAGAAGTTGATGTTGTGCAGCCTCGCGCTCAGGAGGAAGTGATTATGTACAGTACGTGGTCGATGCCTGCCTGATCAATCTATCATGCGTACGCGAAAAGGAGCGTAGCCCAAGGCTTCGACGGGTGTTTTTCAACACCACCCAGATCAAAGAAAGAGCGCCAACTTCTCTGATTTCGAGTAGCCCGATTGCATTAGGACAGCGTCTTGCCTTTTTCCTGCAGCTCTCAAATCACTCTCGAGGTGAAGTCGTGTAGGAAATCCAGCACACCAAGACAAGCTGCAAGCAGGAGACACTGAAAGAATCAAGACGTCAGTCACAGACGCATTAGAGATGAACACATGGGCCACAAAGCTTGACTCACCCAAACAGCATGTAGTTTCTGAACGCTCGGTTTTCTGGTGCCGGTTCAGCCACACTGCCCTTCATGCAATTCAACTGAACAAACGTGAACCACGATCAGTCCATCGACACGAGACCAATGAAAAAATCAGTTGTGCCTACCGTGAAGTAGGAGACGGCGACACCCGTATAGAGCAGCGCAACATAGTACGCCAAGGACCCCGCGAGCTGGTAGACGACAGTGTTGATGACCAAGGCAATGTACTTGTATCCGGAGAACGACACCAAGTCGAGGAAGGAGATGGAGCTGTTGAGAAGGTACAGACACGCGGCCAGGATGCCAATCTCGATCAGTTGCATGACGAGGCAGTAACTGGCATCATTTCCAATGACGTCGGGGCTGAATCTGCACAGGTTCGATCAGTCAGCATCAAAGTAGGATATAAACCAAGGAATTAAAAGGGTGGCGTACTGATTCGACGCGCCCTTCGTATAACCGGCAATCAAAATGTAGGTCAGGAATCCCATCAACGGCAGATACAAGTCGGGCGCATTCACGTCTCTGGTGGGTGGAGCATACTGTACAGACAAACGTCGAGTTTCCAGCGTCAGCAATTCTTTGTAGTGTGTCCATCTTCTGAGGACACTTGACATACGGATTTTCCCTCGGCTGAGTCCTGCTGACCGAGGCGTCGCCAATCTCGGTGCCAGAAAGGGAACAGTAGAATCTGGAAGCAATCATTTTCAGTCCGCAAACGTGGGAATCCATAGCATTGCAACCTTGTCCGTACCTTAAGCCGACTCTTGACATACGAGTTGTTGACAGTGAAATAGTACTTCGTGTTACCCCAGATTCCATACGCCCCAGGGAGGTAGATGGCCGATTGCTTCGTCAAGAAGTCCTGAGCCGTGTTCATAGCGAGGCCAGCCATGGGGTTCCTTTAGCAGGTTCCAACGTCAGATTGCTTTTCGATGTTGGTGTGCTGTTCGCAAGGTACTTACTGCGAGAGCTGATTGATGAAGTCAGGCTGACTACCAGTGTCATGTGGAGCTTGCGGGCGGGCTTGAGGCGGCACACCAGTCGCTGGCTGCTCGGGGTGATTGAAAGACTGTTTAGGATTGAATCCAAAGCCAGGTTTCGGTTGCTCAACACTACGGTTAGCGTGTAGGTTGGAGTAAAACTGCTGCGGAGGCTGAACTCGCGACAGAGATCGAGTGAATCACCGGATGATGACAACTCCGCATTTACCCACGCTTACCTGTTGCACAGGGGCACTCATGGGCTGCGGGTGGCGCATTGGCTGCTGCTGAGGCTGAGAGTGAGGCTGTCCGTAACTCATTCCAGGGTACGGGCGTGCTGCTGGCTGCGAGTGATACTGTCCCGAAGCTGCTGCTGCTTGCGCCCCCTGCGGCCCGTAATTGAAGCTCTGCGGAGATGGTTGTTGGTACGCAGGGCGCTGCCGCTGGTGAGGGTTATGGAACTGCGGCGCCCCACCATGTCCGTACTGAAAGGGGTCTCCTCCTAAGGAAGTGACACAGGAGTCATGTCGGTCTCTGTAGCGGTCGTTAGAGGAGGGATGCTGCTAGAGAGCGAATGGTACCTTGCTGAGCCATTTTCTCCCCGGTTTGCGAGCTGGTGAACCGAGAGACTGAATGAGGCCTGGCGTGACGGCCCCCCATGTAGTTTTTATCCGTTAAGAACAAGCAAAAAAACGTGTTTTCTCCAGAACCAGAAGTGATATTTTCCGCCAAATTCAGAAAACCCGAAACAAATCCACCCGTCTGACACATTTGGCGTTCTCGCCGGCCTACGCGTCCGGCTTGAAGTCTGGGTTCTTGCGGAGGACGACCACACCCTCGAGGACGTTTGTCAGCGGGAGGTACTCATCCGTTGCCAATTCGGCACGATCCTTCACACTCAGCAACACCGGAGTCGTGTGAGTCTGGAAGCCAGTGATCGATTTCGGTCGACCAGCTTGACCCACAATATCGACCTTCAGGAGCAAGAGACACCGTGAGTGGGCTGATGGAGATATCTCCAGAACAGGAAGCAACGTACCGCTTGACCGACGCGAACAGAAACCGGAAGAGGGTTCATCTCCTCGTCCACAGTGATCAACATTCGGGGATGCATGGCCGTCGCCAAGGTGAAAAGCAGGTAGTGTGACGTATCTAGGATTGTGCGCTCCATGTCGAGAGCGGCATGCATGACCGTGAGAATTCCCGAGATGGCAACACGCGACAGAATGAGGCGATCCGAGTGATACGGATGGATAGTCATGAGACCCTATTCACACCATGATGTCAGCACAAACAGTGCAGGGTGCCCAGAAGAACGCGCCAATCTCACCTTTGCCATGTGAAGTAGGCCTTGAGCAACCCGCACAATAAAAAGGTGGTTGGCTTCTCGGCTGTAGAATTCGGACAACTGGCGAAGCAATCCAGCGACACGCGAATTGTTGGTGCCAGCCGAAACGAGACCAAGAGCCAAGATAGCATTCTGGGAAACGCCAGCATCGGTGTCGTGTGTGAGACGCGACAGAGTATCGATCAGGGTGTACTCAGGGTTCGAAATGCTCAGCAGCGCAATAGCTAGAGGCACAGCACGGCGGACAGCCACCTCTCCATACTGCAGCAGATGATCGAACGATCGCATCGCCATCTCCGTTCCGATGCTTTCACCCATGGCAATCAGCGCGATACCAATCACAGCAACGCTTTGATGCTGTGCAGCCTGGGGATCTTCAATGTGCTCAGCGCAGATACGGAGCAGTTGCTGGATCTTGAGCACGTTGCCCGATCCAGCGTACGCGCACGTTTCTAGTGTGATGACAAGGTACTTGGACATTCTGTGCTCAATCGTTTTGGCGGCCTCAAGCATTGCATCAACACGCTCTTGACGTCTGTGACAAACGATAACACTGCTCAGTTGTTTGTTCCAGCACTTTGGAAACCAAGGAGTACGTACCCCAAGTAAAGCAAGCCAAGGCCAAGGGCGAGGAAACGGCTGCACGTCGAATCGAGCTCGGTTTCGGAGCTTTCCATAAGTCGCTGCATCAGGACACTACCGGCTTCATCATCGCACGTGCCAACTTCAACCATGCCGAGACCCAGTCCAGCATAAGCCACTTCTTGAATGTCGGCGTTGTCGTCAGCATGACTCACGACTGGAATCAACAACTCGGACACGTCCTCCCGAGCCGAACCTGCGTACGCGATTCCGAGTCCCAAGCAGGAGGCGCATCGAATCGAGCAGTTACCAGAGTCAATGTTCTCGGACAACAAAGCAAGAGCAGGATCGACTTCGTTTCGGACGCCTGCGCTCAGCACGCCGACACCGAGAATGGCACCGGCCTTAACGAACTCGTCTGTCGAGTAGAGATACTTGTCGATCTGGGTGAATCCTTCGTCGACGTTCCACAGCATGATCATGCCCAACGAAGCAGCTGCGCTCATCATGCCGTGCTTCTTGTTCTTGAACAGCCACGTGTTGCCCTCAACCGTCATCAACTTGTCGGATCCGTATCCTGCATTCACAAACGCATTCACGAACGTGGACGCGAGGTTATGGCGAGCTGAGTCAGTTGGCTGGGTTCCCGAGTCACGACTACGCGTGAAGCTAGCCGTTTCGGAGAGATGCGACTTATAGATATCTTCTGGTGTCTTGGCTTCGACGACGTCAAGATCACGGGCAAGCGCCAAAAACTTTTCACTCAAGTCAGCATTTCCGATCACGTCGTTCACAGCGGTATCCTTGTCGTCCTCGAAGAAAAAACGCTGACGGCCAAGCAGATAGCCCAGCTGACTTCGCACCGCGGCATCGTCGCACTTCTGGAAAACTTCCGCGACCAAATTCTCGCTTCCGAGACGCAGCGCCACACGGAGCGCGTCAGGGTACTGCTTCATGCGAAGGAAGATCTGGTAGGCAGTGTTTAGTAGCGTCGCCAAATCGTCCGGATCCGACATGTAATCCGAGCACGCCAACAGGTACAGACAAACTCGCTGGTAGTTCTTCTCGTCGATCTCGGGGGAAGAGAGAAGCTTGTCGAGCTGCTGGACTTCGACCAAAATATCAATAGCCTCAGGCTCAGCATTGTGCTTCATGTGGAACGGGACGATCGCGTCAACGATGGCCATCAGATCGGAGACGTCCGGGTCCACAGCATCCTCAGCTGTGATTCGGCTGTTGTACTCTTCACCAACTTCGCCAGCAAGCGAACGGACGAACTCGTGACCCCAAGATCCCAGATCAGTGCTGTTGCCCAGAAGCTTGTACTTCAGACTCTCTCGCGATCCTTCTTTCGCCATCGTCATGGCGAGAACCGCAATCACATCTGCAAGGTCCGTTTTGATTTCTCCGCGTGGGAACGTCTGCGAAGACTGACGCGTCAGCACAACGAGACACCAGGGTCACGTATACACATTCACGTACCTCAAAAGATGCTTTCAGCACATCATACGAGGGGCGCAAAAACTTCAGCGGCTTTGGGACCGACGTCATCGACGACGTCGAGGTGCGAATCTCGCGGCGCAGCAGTTCGAGGGCGAGCTTCTTCACACCGTCCGCTTCCAACGGATCGCACACTCGCTGCACTGCGACCTCAAGATCCTCCTTGAGCTTGCGATCTTCCTCCGACTGTCATCAACCGGCGGTGAGCCCGCATCACCACAACAACTACCCCGTGTCACTCCCGTACCAGCTCCTCTTCTTTCACCGGCTCCTCCGGCGCATCCTTCACGTTCTTCTCGACATCCTTCTGGTCCTTCGGGTCGTTGGAAGTCACCTTGATATCCGCTGCTTCCTTCATCTCGGCCACTTGCGCTTGCGATGCGTTCTTGCCCCCTGCCGCAATTGGTCGCACTGCACTGTTGCTGTGAGGGAGGAGCTTCCACGCGAAGGGAGAGCAGCGGATATGCACCAATCAAGAAACCCAATACAGTTATTTTAGCCAATGGGCACGAGGTGGGTGCCTCCGAAAAGATCGTCTGAGCCGTCCCTTATTTCAAGACGCTAAACAAGGGATCACGATCTCGTCAGCTCCATGAAGCGACGCGAGTGCTTGATTGCATCCAGCCATGGCGTTCTCGATCGATGACTACAAGCGCAAGATGCGAGCGCGTGCAGCCTACGCAAAGGCACACGGAGGTCGCGGGTCGTTGCAAAACTTTGCTTTCAGTGGGTTCCAGCAAAAGTATCTCGACTTCTGTGTCGGCAGACACCTCAATCCCGACCACCGACTGCTGACGTCATTGAAGTGAGTCGTGTTCGTCGTGCATAATTCGCTCGGGTGACAACTCGTTACGCTGAGCACAGGAAAGACGCGTTCGCGCTGAAAATGGACACTCTGTCGGACGTTGAGGTGCGTGGAGCTCACTGGGACGCCACGTCATGATGAGGCGCTGTCTGACAGTCGAAGTATATCAGCTTCATCAGCACATGGATTTCTTAAAGTCTTGCGCCGGGTTGTCGGAGATCTCCATCTCGCTGGGCTCTGTTCCGATCGATCGAGGTTTGTTTATACAAGTAATTACGCGGAGCTCTGACTGATGGGCAACTTATCAGAACTTCGCAAGAAGTTTGACAGACTGGGGATCGAGCGATCACCAGCATACGACAAATCCGGTGCAAGTTTGGTCGTGCGGTGAGTGATCGCGACAGCTTTATAGGCTGATGACCCATCCACTCAGCGTGTGCATGCGCAGTTCTCTGATTGCTGCTCTGCCCAAGAACGCTCGGGTGTGGCGCCTTCAGTTGAGCGGCATCTTGGTCACACGAAGCCTTGCTGCTGAGCTCGCTAGAGTGAGAGACATAGGCAAACCCTGAAACTTACTCTGTCCAACGACGTGTATAACCAACGGACCAACGCGGTTGTCAGGCACTTGACAAGTGTTCAGCAATCGAAGCTCTCAGTTTGGCTGGGTCGCATATTGGGGACAGCGGACTGGAAGGTGCTGTGTAGACAATCTTCAACAAGCTCAACGTTTATCGCAGCTAACACCACAACTCGCAGAGCTGGTGCCGTCCATTTCCAGTCAGCATTCAATGGTCTACCTCGACTTGTCGAGTTGTGCGCTGACCACGAATGCCAAATCCCATCTGAGCAAGATCATAACCGTACGTCACCGATGAGCGCGAATGCCTTGTTCGCTTGCTGAAGTGTTGTGTCGAGCAGCTTTTTGGTGCGCAGAGAGACACGATCGCCTGGAACGAAAGCTTACGGGACACCAGACCGACAACATTGAGCCCTGATCCAGTACTTCTGATGGATGTCAGCCACAACCAGATTGGCGACTCAGGGGTGGAATCGTTGTGCGACGCTCTGTTTCACGACAAGTGGGTGCTCGGTATGTGCCCACGTCTGACAATCTAAGGCACTTTGAGTTGACATCTATGACAGGTTTGAATCTGAGCTTCAACCACCTCACACAGTCTTCGAGTGCTGCTCTCCGAAAGACACTTGAGGAGACCAATTCAACGCTGGTATACGCAAGACTCGAAGAAGAAAGCACCATCGGCGGTCAGTTACCCTCGCTTCCTTAGAAAGCGGAAGAAAGCCTCGTATCACGCACTGATGCCCTGACAGAGGACGTGTTCTTCACCATTGCGTCTGATCGGGTCGAGCGACTTCGCTTCTTTTCGGCGCAGAACGCACGTCATCGTATCATCTTGACAAATCTCCTTCTGAACTGGAGGACTCCGATGTCATTGGTCCGGAAAATCGGTGGCGAAGATATCACCCTGTCGACTGCCGAGTCCACATGTCGAACAGACAATCAATCGTCAGAGGTGGTTGCCAGACACGAGCTCACACCGACTCGAAAGCCCAACGTGATGGAGAGTGTAAGTGCTTCCTCACTGGATGATGCCCGAAGCTGATTCTCACAGGACACATGCGGCGACGTAACAGATTGCCCTTCACGAGCGTGTGCATGTTCTGGAGACTGAGCAACGACGTCTCAAGGACTACATTCAGTTGTTGGAGGTCAGTTTTGGACACTCAGCGGACTCTGCGACTGTCATTGACATAGACTTCCGTAGACCGAAAACACGAGTCTCCACGAAGAAGTCGAGCTTCTCCGTTCTCGGGAGCTCTGTCGCTCGAATTCGATTGAGCTTTCAGTGCTGGAAGAACTTGAAAGCACAATCAAGCAACTGTCTACGCAAGTTGCGCTTCTCGACTCTTCCAAAAGACAGCAAAATTCGCCACACTGAACCAATTCTTTTATACCACTCCGTTTGTCAAGGAGACTGGATCCCATGAGAGGAGACATCAGACATTGGTTGGGCAATTCATGATTTCTGAGACTAAAAACACACAATACAATCTCACTATCTTGAATATTAAACCTAAATCTTCTTAAATCTATTCTAAAAGATAAGTATGGCAGCAGTGACCCACCAAACTGTCACGCATGTATTGGCTGAACATGGTGGGTGGGGTAGCATCATTTGCCCACCCCATGGGTCGGATCATGGATATGCTGGCCGATAGCTCAGCTGTACCTCAGGTGTGAGCAAGACAACTCCATCCGTCATGATCCAATGGAAAGACGCCTAACAACTATTCGTGATCACCTTACGAATGCGCCTCAGCAGATGATCGTTACTGCGAGTCGGGGCCAGCGAGAAGCCACCTCTGAATGCTGTTGTTGGGCCGCCGCCTGCTACGGACTAACAGGATTGTCGGCACAGTGTCAGCAGCAGGAACGAACTGTCTACAAGACGCTCGCGCTTGACATGGCGAGCTGTAGCAACTGTTGCATGTCCATCGAGTGGGGCTGTTGACGCTGTGCCGAGTATACTGCCGATGCTTACCCACGAGCGTCAACTCCAATACAGTCAATCACGTCCCTAAGCACAGGTGCTGCTTCTCATAGACCCCAATAACCAATATCTCTCGAGCCCATCACCAAAGAGTAGGACCTACTGATAGAAGCGCGCAACTAAGAAACTGGCGCAAGGGTGATGCGCACAAGTCTGGACGCCCACATGCATGCAACGACACGGACCTGAGGACTTTGGTGCGCAATAAAAAAATTCTCAACTTTGTTTGGGCTAGAAGGGCCAAGTGTAGTCTTAGAGCAAGTGGAGGAAAGCCGGTATCGCTGATGTTAGCCGCTATCACAGTCTGGCTTATTTGCTCAACCCCACAGAAAAGACTCTCAAAAATCCCGTAAGATAACACAATGCGGTACCCACGAGATTTTGCTTTTTCCACCAAAAATGTAACGGGGTTTCCCCGTTACAGGGAATGTCCTGCAATTCAGCGTTGTGAATTGCAGTTGTATTGACTTTGCCCTTGACAGGCAAAGTCCCATCGACAGCGACAGAGTGGGTCGCGTCCCAAAGTTCGCAGGTACTTTGTGACTAAGTACCTGCGTGCAGTCAAGAGGGAACTTAGTCCCATTGGCTAGAATACCAAAGATCGCTTTGGTATTCTGTCCAATCAAAGGATGACTGCGTCCTTTGAGTGGTAGAGTGAAGAGTCACTGCGACCCTCCAGCAGGACAGAATGTAGGTCATGCAGCAAGAAAGTAACCACTCAATGACACTTTGGAATTTGCATTCTAAGACACATTCCTGTCGGTCCGTTCCGGGGCGGAACGGAACGTTAAAGCTAGTTCGCTTCCTCCTACACTGCGCAGCAGTGTAAGCTGTTGTAAAGGGGAGAGCCCCATTACACCTGGTAGCACTTTGTGGTCCGTTCAGCGCCACAGAGCGAGGTCGACATGAGTGACTCACTCGCGTCGCAAGGCGAAAGAGCAACTGGTCACCCAGTTGCTCACCGCGTGTTCGAACGGGAGGCGTTCTCCCACTTGAGTGATCTCGAGTGGGCTGCCCTCGAGAGGATGGGGAGCAACATCGGCACGCAAGCCGTGGCAGCGATGTTGTTCACGCTATCTCCCGACGAGCAACACTCATGTGTTGCTCAGTTCATCCAGCATGAGCTGGATGAGGCCCGACAGCGTAACTCACTGTTGGAGCAGCAGGCACTGATGCTGGCCCAGCATCAGTCCTCTCCACCCGTGGTGGTGGAGAGGAGAGAGCGCGTCGAACCTCTGAAGATCGACGTGTCGAAGTACAAGGGAATCGCTAACGAGTCCCTGTTACGGTGGCTGGTTGAGCTGGACACAGCCATCGAGGCGCGCCGCATCGAGGACACCTCGATGCAGGTGACGTTCGCCATGTCGAACTTGGCGGGGCGCGCCAAGACGTGGGCGTATGGGCGTCGTTTGGCCGACCCCCATTGTTTCCCCACTCTTGATGCCTTCAAGAGTGAGCTGCGCGAGGCGTTTGAGCCTCCGAAGACAGAATTCAGAGCTCGCGCTGAATTCTTGGAGCTGAAACAAGGTAAGCGTGACATCCACGCTTACTCTCAGTACGCACGATACCTTGTGAGTTGTATCGTGAGTGACCCGGTCGATACGTCCACGCAAGTCGTGACGTATATGAAAGGCCTTGTGGATGGTCCCATCAAGACCTACCTGTTCCGAGAGTACCCTCGTACTCTCGAGGAGGCTATCTCCCTGGCGATCCAGGAAGATTTCAGCCTGCGACAGGCATACATCCATTCGGCGGCGTATCGCCCGCCGAAGGGGAACGCGCAGGGCGAGGGTCCTGAGCCCATGGATCTGTCGACTGCGTCGTTCGAGTCGATAGACCTCACAGCAGCGGATGCTTCGTCAACGAAGCAAACGAACAAGCGCGCGGTGAAGTGTCACCGCTGCCAGAAGAACGGGCACTTTGCGTACGAGTGTCTGGCTCCGAAGCCGACACAGCGCAAAGGTGCTGGCAAGTCTCGTGCTGCCGGAAAGCAGCAGCACGAGCAAGCAAAAAACGACAAGAGCCAGTAGGTGCGGAGCCGCCTACTGGGCCTGGTTCGTCGAGTGTCGCGGCGGGACACTTGACGATGGCTCCAAGAGAAGCACGAAGGGTGTGCTTCACCGCCGGGGGTGATGAGGACACCCTCATCACCTTACAGCACACGGAGCAGCAATGTTGTGCTGCGTGCGCTGCTAGACTCAGGTGCGTCTAACAATTTCGTTCGACGCGAGGCACTTGAAGGTAAGACCTTCAAGTGGAAGGAGAAGCAGATCAAGCCAGCGAGACTGAAGGTCCGTCTCGCCGACGGTTCCACTGTGAGAGTGGATAAGCGCGTAGTCTCCATCGACTACGCGTACAAGAGTCAAGCCCTCAAGGACGAGTTCATCGTCCTTGATCTGGATGACAGGTTTGATGTCATCCTGGGTATGCCATGGTTGAAGGTACATCAACCACGGGTCGACTGGTCGACGAGATCAGTCGAGCTGCAATCGGACCCACCGCTCGGTGAGCCCGTTCCAAGTGTTGCGAAGGAGACGCCTTCGCAAGTAAGGTCCGCGACCGCGAGCGACGGCCCGGTCAGCCCCCTTGCTTGCGATAGCATCGCAGGTGCGACAGAGTGCGAGAGCCCTGTCAGCACCGCGTGCTCTGCGTCGCTCGCCCCCGAGGCGATGGAGTGCGATGGCCCCATCAGCCTCTCGGGTGACTCACGCACTGTCAGCCTGCAGTGTCGTGATCAGGTTGCGTGGGAGACGCAACCCGCCGTGGGAGACGCGACTGCTAGCATCACGCAGCAGTCTCAAGACAAGCGTCGAGGCGAACCGATCGTCCGAATCTCGAGACGATCGGACAAGTTGCCTGGCCCCACTGCGTTGAGCGATTCACGCAGTGGGCGGAGCCAAGGCGCCCGCGCGCAGGTGGCGCGTTCACTCGTGTCGAGCAGTGACACGAGTGTCGATGACGGCGACACCGAGACCTTGCAAGTCTTGGTGAACGATGGTCATAGAGTGGGCAGCACCACTCTATCCCTTCGTGCACCTCCGAAGTGCGCATCGGAGGTGATCAAGCTCCCCGTGATGGAACCCAAGCGGTTCCTTCACGAGCTGTCACGGGGCAAGATCAAGCAGATCTGCGTGCTCATCGCGGATGACGAGCACGTCGACGACATCAGGTCGTTGCTGGTCGACTCCAGCAACGAGGGTCTGCACAGCAGTTCATCGATGGACGAGAGCGTCCTCGGTGACAAGACTCGGATTGAGCGATTCGACGCTCAATCCTGGGAGTCACTCAAGGGCAATCCTCTGTACGAGGATTTGCGTGAATACGAAGACGTATTCCTGGACCAAGTGCCTTGCCACTTGCCGAAGGACAAGGGCATTCGGCATGAGATCACTCTCATGCCGGGCACCAAGTATTGCGTCACGAGGCAGTGGCCTCTTCCTCGTGACCAAGTGAAGGCCATCGACAACTTCTTCGAAGCTCGTCGAAAGGCAGGGCATGTGCGAGAGTCTACTTCTCCGCACAGTTCGCCCACCTTCTGTGTCCGCAAGGCGGACACAGAAGGTGGAAGGAGGATGGAGAATCGTTCACGCTTTTAACAAGCTGAACGCGGCGACGGTACCGGCGCAGATGCCGATACCGAGGAAGGATGTCATCATCGATGGCATGGCAGGCAGCAGCATCTTCTCCTGCCTGGATCTGAAGGATGGATTCACAGCCGTCAGCACCCCGAGCGGGATGCTGTGGGAATGGTTGGTGATGCCCCAAGGCCTCACCAATGCACCAGCGACGTTCAATAGATGCGTTTCGCATCTGCTGAGGCCGGTGCGAGAGTTCGCACCGAGCTACTTTGACGACGTGTTTACACAGTCGTGCTCAAGACGGTTTAACCGATCTTGAGATGCATCGCATCCACGTTCGCAAGGTGCTCTCGCTTCTTCGAGAGCACCAGCTATACGCGAATCTGAAGAAGTGTATCTTCGCGGCTCCGGAGATACCCGTTCTTGGCTGTTTTGTCAGCAAGAACGGTGTGCGCCCTGATCCCGAGAAGATCAGAGCGATTGCAGAGTGGCCGACACCTGCGAATGTCAAGGACCTTCGCAAGTTCCTTGGCCTCGCGACGTACTTACACAAGTACTCGCGCAACTATGCCGGGCTGGCACTTCCTCTTTCTTCACTGCTGAAGAAAGATGCAGAATGGAATTGGGTTGCTGATTGTCAGCAAGCCTTTGACTCCATCAAGAAGAGCTTTGCTATCAACAACTAACCTCCCTGAACATGCAGTGTCATGTCTCGGTTTGTTGGCCCCTTCACGGTGCTCAAGAAGCACGGGAATGCTTACACCCTGCTTCTTCCACGTAGGATGCGGACGCATCCTACCTTTTACGTGGGCCGTCTCCGTCCGTATCATCGGCACGGCGCTTCCGACCCACGTCAGGAATTCCCTGCCTCTCGAGTACCCCGAGAAGCCGCTTGTAGTCCGCCAGGAGCTTCTCATGCTCCTGACGCTGGTCCTCGAGACTCTCCTCAAGGTCCGCGCATCGGGCCTCGAGGGCGGAGAGTCTCGCTGCAGAGACAGCAGGACGACGAGAGTGATCACTCGTCGCCACGTCCGGCTCGAACGCGCCGAGCCGGGCAGTCATCTGAACAGGCTGCGGAGCGACCACGCTCGCAGCCGAGATCGTCTGGAAGCCGCCCCCGGCTTCCACCGCCGCCACCCCCGTTAATTGACTCAACGGGATCGCCCCACTATGGGGTAGAGCGAATCGTCGACCATCATGATCGGGTCGACGATGTTGGAAACCGAATGCGGTACTACCGCGTTCGTTGGATTGGGTATTCCCCAGAGGAGGATACGTGGGAGCCGGCCGAGCCGATCCGCGAGGACGTGCCTGGCTTGGTGGAGCTCTA
Source organism: Pythium insidiosum (assembly GCA_022836835.1). NCBI lineage: Eukaryota > Oomycota > Peronosporomycetes > Pythiales > Pythiaceae > Pythium > Pythium insidiosum. The sequence continues at coordinate 1,550,845 of JAKVDI010000001.1, forward strand.
CGAGCGGCAGCGCTCGTAGAGATGGCATGATCTGCATGCATCCCCTCCACCACGTTGGAGACGATCGCATGCAGATCTCGGATCTCACTTGGAATGAGATCCGCCCAAGGTGGCTGCCACTCATCGATGGCCCGAGTGTCCATCCTCGGGGCGTCACCGACGCAGCAAGGGCAGTCCACGCCCTCTGGAACGCAGCAAGGAATCCTTGCTGTGCGCGAAAGCTGGTGGAGATACACCAGCTTCCCGAGGAGTGAGTACTGGCGATGGCGCAGTCTCGACTCCTCGAACTTGCGGTACCAGGCCGCAGGATCCCTCGTGTAGTTCAACACGAAGGCATTCCAAGCCTGAAGAAGAGCATCTTCTTCAGTCCCGCGCTTGGGTTTCTTGTTTCTTCCTTCGAAGAAACGGTGCATCAAGAACAGTGCTATGAAGTACTGTTGCTTGTGTTCGGGTCGCACCGCCCCGAACGAAGGAATCAGCGGCAACGCCGCTGAATCAAAGAGAGCCACCGGGTGCATCTGAGTGCTATACCCGGTGATTCGAGCGATGATACCCGCGGGCAATTCCCACGGGTACTGCTCAGGCAAGCGCGCAATAGCATTGCGCACTGAGGCCAACTCCTCCGACTCATCGGTGGAGTTGCTGATCATGCTTGGTGCTGCTACAGCACCAACGCCCGACGCTGCAACATTCGTCGCAGTCGTCTCGAGCTGAGGCAAAGCCCTCTGCTCGGCAGCATGAGGCTGCATATTCGCGGGCGATGGCGCGGCACACGCCATCTCGAGATCGGGTTCCGCGATCTCGCCCTCCTCAGCAGCAGCGCTCTGCTGCTGAGGCACGGGAGCCTTGCACTCCAGGTCGGGGTCCAATCGGGCGAGCTCTTCCTCATCGTCGAGGAAGCTCGCGCTGCGATTGATCACGAGGGACAGCGACTGTCCCTCCATAGCAGGAGCTTGCGGCATCTCCGCATCCTCTCGGCAGCGAGCGTTGTCGCTGCCGTCACACCACTGACGCCGTCGGCTCCCGACGACGTCACAGCGCTTGAGCTGGCACCAGCAGGTGCTGGTGCTGCATGCGCAGCCAGCGCGGGACGCCCGTGCTGGCAGGAGCCGTATCATCTCGACGCTCGCTCATGTTGGAGCGAGCGGCCTTGTACTCGGCGATCGACAGTGTGCGCACCACGCTCTCGATCAGGGCGATCTCGGAATGACCGAGATCGAGGACAGCACTGGGCGGAACGAACGATGCGTTCGTTCCGTTGACAACCGTCAAGTCGCTGTCAATCACTTCGGCCCGATGAGCGGGTCGAGCCTTGTCGCGCTGAGAGAGTCGTCTCTCAGCGAAGCAGTCAGTTGGAAATGATCCCAACGACATCGTGGGCAGTGAGGGTATCTCACTGTCCTCCCCTCAAGTTGCAATCCGTGACTGGATGCACTTGTCTTGAGGGAGGGGTGATGTAACGGGGTTTCCCCGTTACAGGGAATGTCCTGCAATTCAGCGTTGTGAATTGCAGTTGTATTGACTTTGCCCTTGACAGGCAAAGTCCCATCGACAGCGACAGAGTGGGTCGCGTCCCAAAGTTCGCAGGTACTTTGTGACTAAGTACCTGCGTGCAGTCAAGAGGGAACTTAGTCCCATTGGCTAGAATACCAAAGATCGCTTTGGTATTCTGTCCAATCAAAGGATGACTGCGTCCTTTGAGTGGTAGAGTGAAGAGTCACTGCGACCCTCCAGCAGGACAGAATGTAGGTCATGCAGCAAGAAAGTAACCACTCAATGACACTTTGGAATTTGCATTCTAAGACACATTCCTGTCGGTCCGTTCCGGGGCGGAACGGAACGTTAAAGCTAGTTCGCTTCCTCATACACTGCGCAGCAGTGTAAGCTGTTGTAAAGGGGAGAGCCCCATTACAAAAAACGAATAAACCTCCAGTAGTCCATTATCCATAGGTGTGCTAAGCGACGTGATTGACTGTACTCAGTTTGATTTGCGAATGAACGAAGCAGGGCATTGAAATCGAAAGGATATTTGGTTTCTGAAATACCTGATACGCCCGCGGAGCGGGTGGCACCAACTAAAAATGTATCTCACTGTGCACACACGTTCCTCACACCGAACCCGATCCTCACACCGACACCGACACCGACACCGACGATCTATCCTTCTGTCGGTCAATCTACTATGCCCACCCATCCTTCATTTGCGCGTACACACACGCTCGCTTTCTGCCGATGTATCGCTCTATTCGTGTATTGGTGTGAATGTATAGTCCGCAGCACTTGCTCTCTCTCTCTCTCTCTCTCTCTCTCTCTCTCTCTCTCTCTCTCTCTCTCTCTCTCTCTCTCTCTCTCTCCATCTCTCTTTCTATCTGTCTTTCTATCTATCTTTCTATCAAAATAGATCTGTGTCTGTGGCCTGCGGCTTTCCGTCACCGAGTAAAGAGGGTATAGCAGAAGTATGGCCTTCACTTCTTTTTTGTTTGTTTCTCTTGTTGTTGCTTCACATATTTCTGCTTCTCCTTGTTTTGTTTTGCTTTTGTGTTTTTTGTACTCTACATGGAGGTGCGGCATGCATCTGTATCTCTGCGTGTCGATGGTATCTGATGAGTAGCAGAGCAGTTGGTGCTGTAGTGGGTCACGTGAAGCGAGTGTCCAACAACAAGAGCAACGGACAGATAACCTGGCTGGCTATGACGGACGGCAGGAGATCGCACTCGCGCGTCGCCTCCTCGCTTCGGTGTATTGTGAGTGCGAGTGTATTGTGCTCGGCATGGCATGGTAGGTGGGTGAGGATGGTTGGTCTGATTGAAGTGGAAGATCTGCTGGACAGATCGAAGCTATGATTTTGATTGTGACAGGAGGTGGGCTGTGTGACTGTACACTACGAGTCAATGGCTGGCTGTAGGTGCATGGGTGTGTTGCGTTGAGTTGCGTTGGTTCGGTTCGGTTCGGTTCGGTTCGGTTCGGTTCGGTTCGGTTCGGTTCGGTTGTGGCACAACAAGAATTCGAGTGGGGGTGCCGTGTGCGTAAAATGTCGAACGCCGAACGCCGAACGCCGAACGCCGACTTGGCGGATGTGGAGTGTGGAATGTAGAGTGTCGGGTATGGTGTGTGGATGAGTGGTTAGTGGGTGCTAGAAATGGCAAAAGATTCCCAGACCGGGACTCGAACCCGGGTCTGCTGGGTGAGAGCCAGCTATCCTAACCACCTAGACTATCTGGGAAGGCGAAAGTACACACACATCAACGCATACCACAACCAAACAACACAATACACACACACAAAAACACAACACACACAAAACAAACACACGCTAAACAGCAACAACACAACAACACACACAACAACAACTACTACTACTCACAACCACACACCACACACACCACACACCTTACACCACACACCTTACACCACACTGCCACCACATAACACCTCCAAACACACACACAATCCTCACACCGACACCGACACCGACACCGACACCGACACCGACACCGACGATCTATCCTTATGTCGGTCAATCTACTATGCCCACCCATCCTTCATTTGCGCGTACACACACGCTCGCTTTCTGCCGATGTATCGCTCTATTCGTGTATTGGTGTGAATGTATAGTCCGCAGCACTTGCTCTCTCCTCTCTCTCTCTCTCTCTCTCTCTCTCTCTCTCTCTCTCTCTCTCTCCATCTGTCTTTCTATCTATCTTTCTATCAAAATAGATCTGTGTCTGTGGCCTGCGGCTTTCCGTCACCGAGTAAAGAGGGTATAGCAGAAGTATGGCCTTCACTTCTTTTTTGTTTGTTTCTCTTGTTGTTGCTTCACATATTTCTGCTTCTCCTTGTTTTGTTTTGCTTTTGTGTTTTTTGTACTCTACATGGAGGTGCGGCATGCATCTGTATCTCTGCGTGTCGATGGTATCTGATGAGTAGCAGAGCAGTTGGTGCTGTAGTGGGTCACGTGAAGCGAGTGTCCAACAACAAGAGCAACGGACAGATAACCTGGCTGGCTATGACGGACGGCAGGAGATCGCACTCGCGCGTCGCCTCCTCGCTTCGGTGTATTGTGAGTGCGAGTGTATTGTGCTCGGCATGGCATGGTAGGTGGGTGTGAGGATGGTTGGTCTGATTGAAGTGGAAGATCTGCTGGACAGATCGAAGCTATGATTTTGATTGTGACAGGAGGTGGGCTGTGTGACTGTACACTACGAGTCAATGGCTGGCTGTAGGTGCATGGGTGTGTTGCGTTGAGTTGCGTTGGTTCGGTTCGGTTCGGTTCGGTTCGTTCGGTTCGGTTCGGTTCGTTCGGTTCGGTTTGTGGCACAACAAGAATTCGAGTGGGGGTGCCGTGTGCGTAAAATGTCGAACGCCGAACGCCGAACGCCGAACGCCGAACGCCGACTTAGCGGATGTGGAGTGTGGAATGTAGAGTGTCGGGTATGGTGTGTGGATGAGTGGTTAGTGGGTGCTAGAAATGGCAAAAGATTCCCAGACCGGGACTCGAACCCGGGTCTGCTGGGTGAGAGCCAGCTATCCTAACCACCTAGACTATCTGGGAAGGCGAAAGTACACACACATCAACGCATACCACAACCAAACAACACAATACACACACACAAAAACACAACACACACAAAACAAACACACGCTAAACAGCAACAACACAACAACAACACAACAACAACTACTACTACTCACAACCACACACCACACACACCACACACCTTACACCACACACCTTACACCACACTGCCACCACATAACACCTCCAAACACACACACAATCCTCACACCGACACCGACACCGACACCGACACCGACACCGACACCGACGATCTATCCTTATGTCGGTCAATCTACTATGCCCACCCATCCTTCATTTGCGCGTACACACACGCTCGCTTTCTGCCGATGTATCGCTCTATTCGTGTATTGGTGTGAATGTATAGTCCGCAGCACTTGCTCTCTCTCTCTCTCTCTCTCTCTCTCTCTCTCTCTCTCTCTCTCTCTCTCTCCATCTGTCTTTCTATCTATCTTTCTATCAAAATAGATCTGTGTCTGTGGCCTGCGGCTTTCCGTCACCGAGTAAAGAGGGTATAGCAGAAGTATGGCCTTCACTTCTTTTTTGTTTGTTTCTCTTGTTGTTGCTTCACATATTTCTGCTTCTCCTTGTTTTGTTTTGCTTTTGTGTTTTTTGTACTCTACATGGAGGTGCGGCATGCATCTGTATCTCTGCGTGTCGATGGTATCTGATGAGTAGCAGAGCAGTTGGTGCTGTAGTGGGTCACGTGAAGCGAGTGTCCAACAACAAGAGCAACGGACAGATAACCTGGCTGGCTATGACGGACGGCAGGAGATCGCACTCGCGCGTCGCCTCCTCGCTTCGGTGTATTGTGAGTGCGAGTGTATTGTGCTCGGCATGGCATGGTAGGTGGGTGTGAGGATGGTTGGTCTGATTGAAGTGGAAGATCTGCTGGACAGATCGAAGCTATGATTTTGATTGTGACAGGAGGTGGGCTGTGTGACTGTACACTACGAGTCAATGGCTGGCTGTAGGTGCATGGGTGTTGCGTTGAGTTGCGTTGGTTCGGTTCGGTTCGGTTCGGTTCGGTTCGGTTCGTTCGGTTCGGTTCGGTTGTGTGCACAACAAGAATTCGAGTGGGGGTGCCGTGTGCGTAAAATGTCGAACGCCGAACGCCGAACGCCGAACGCCGAACGCCGACTTAGCGGATGTGGAGTGTGGAATGTAGAGTGTCGGGTATGGTGTGTGGATGAGTGGTTAGTGGGTGCTAGAAATGGCAAAAGATTCCCAGACCGGGACTCGAACCCGGGTCTGCTGGGTGAGAGCCAGCTATCCTAACCACCTAGACTATCTGGGAAGGCGAAAGTACACACACATCAACGCATACCACAACCAAACAACACAATACACACACACAAAAACACAACACACACAAAACAAACACACGCTAAACAGCAACAACACAACAACACACACAACAACAACTACTACTACTCACAACCACACACCACACACACCACACACCTTACACCACACACCTTACACCACACTGCCACCACATAACACCTCCAAACACACACACAATCCTCACACCGACACCGACACCGACACCGACACCGACACCGACACCGACGATCTATCCTTATGTCGGTCAATCTACTATGCCCACCCATCCTTCATTTGCGCGTACACACACGCTCGCTTTCTGCCGATGTATCGCTCTATTCGTGTATTGGTGTGAATGTATAGTCCGCAGCACTTGCTCTCTCCTCTCTCTCTCTCTCTCTCTCTCTCTCTCTCCTTCTCCATCTGTCTTTCTATCTATCTTTCTATCAAAATAGATCTGTGTCTGTGGCCTGCGGCTTTCCGTCACCGAGTAAAGAGGGTATAGCAGAAGTATGGCCTTCACTTCTTTTTTGTTTGTTTCTCTTGTTGTTGCTTCACATATTTCTGCTTCTCCTTGTTTTGTTTTGCTTTTGTGTTTTTTGTACTCTACATGGAGGTGCGGCATGCATCTGTATCTCTGCGTGTCGATGGTATCTGATGAGTAGCAGAGCAGTTGGTGCTGTAGTGGGTCACGTGAAGCGAGTGTCCAACAACAAGAGCAACGGACAGATAACCTGGCTGGCTATGACGGACGGCAGGAGATCGCACTCGCGCGTCGCCTCCTCGCTTCGGTGTATTGTGAGTGCGAGTGTATTGTGCTCGGCATGGCATGGTAGGTGGGTGTGAGGATGGTTGGTCTGATTGAAGTGGAAGATCTGCTGGACAGATCGAAGCTATGATTTTGATTGTGACAGGAGGTGGGCTGTGTGACTGTACACTACGAGTCAATGGCTGGCTGTAGGTGCATGGGTGTGTTGCGTTGAGTTGCGTTGGTTCGGTTCGGTTCGGTTCGGTTCGGTTCGGTTCGTTCGGTTGTGGCACAACAAGAATTCGAGTGGGGGTGCCGTGTGCGTAAAATGTCGAACGCCGAACTTAGCGGATGTGGAGTGTGGAATGTAGAGTGTCGGGTATGGTGTGTGGATGAGTGGTTAGTGGGTGCTAGAAATGGCAAAAGATTCCCAGACCGGGACTCGAACCCGGGTCTGCTGGGTGAGAGCCAGCTATCCTAACCACCTAGACTATCTGGGAAGGCGAAAGTACACACACATCAACGCATACCACAACCAAACAACACAATACACACACACAAAAACACAACACACACAAAACAAACACACGCTAAACAGCAACAACACAACAACACACACAACAACAACTACTACTACTCACAACCACACACCACACACACCACACACCTTACACCACACACCTTACACCACACTGCCACCACATAACACCTCCAAACACACACACAATCCTCACACCGACACCGACACCGACACCGACACCGACACCGACACCGACACCGACACCGACACCGACACCGACGATCTATCCTTATGTCGGTCAATCTACTATGCCCACCCATCCTTCATTTGCGCGTACACACACGCTCGCTTTCTGCCGATGTATCGCTCTATTCGTGTATTGGTGTGAATGTATAGTCCGCAGCACTTGCTCTCTCTCTCTCTCTCTCTCTCTCTCTCTCTCTCTCTCTCTCTCTCTCCATCTGTCTTTCTATCTATCTTTCTATCAAAATAGATCTGTGTCTGTGGCCTGCGGCTTTCCGTCACCGAGTAAAGAGGGTATAGCAGAAGTATGGCCTTCACTTCTTTTTTGTTTGTTTCTCTTGTTGTTGCTTCACATATTTCTGCTTCTCCTTGTTTTGTTTTGCTTTTGTGTTTTTTGTACTCTACATGGAGGTGCGGCATGCATCTGTATCTCTGCGTGTCGATGGTATCTGATGAGTAGCAGAGCAGTTGGTGCTGTAGTGGGTCACGTGAAGCGAGTGTCCAACAACAAGAGCAACGGACAGATAACCTGGCTGGCTATGACGGACGGCAGGAGATCGCACTCGCGCGTCGCCTCCTCGCTTCGGTGTATTGTGAGTGCGAGTGTATTGTGCTCGGCATGGCATGGTAGGTGGGTGTGAGGATGGTTGGTCTGATTGAAGTGGAAGATCTGCTGGACAGATCGAAGCTATGATTTTGATTGTGACAGGAGGTGGGCTGTGTGACTGTACACTACGAGTCAATGGCTGGCTGTAGGTGCATGGGTGTGTTGCGTTGAGTTGCGTTGGTTCGGTTCGGTTCGTTCGGTTCGGTCGGTTCGGTTCGGTTCGGTTGTGGCACAACAAGAATTCGAGTGGGGGTGCCGTGTGCGTAAAATGTCGAACGCCGAACGCCGAACGCCGTGAGTGTGGAATGTAGAGTGTCGGGTATGGTGTGTGGATGAGTGGTTAGTGGGTGCTAGAAATGGCAAAAGATTCCCAGACCGGGACTCGAACCCGGGTCTGCTGGGTGAGAGCCAGCTATCCTAACCACCTAGACTATCTGGGAAGGCGAAAGTACACACACATCAACGCATACCACAACCAAACAACACAATACACACACACAAAAACACAACACACACAAAACAAACACACGCTAAACAGCAACAACACAACAACACACACAACAACAACTACTACTACTCACAACCACACACCACACACACCACCACCTTACACCACACACCTTACACCACACTGCCACCACATAACACCTCCAAACACACCACAATCCTCACACCGACACACACGACACACACCGACACCGACACCGACACCGACACCGACACCGACACCGACACCGACACCGACGATCTATCCTTATGTCGGTCAATCTACTATGCCCACCCATCCTTCATTTGCGCGTACACACACGCTCGCTTTCTGCCGATGTATCGCTCTATTCGTGTATTGGTGTGAATGTATAGTCCGCAGCACTTGCTCTCTCTCTCTCTCTCTCTCTCTCTCTCTCTCTCTCTCTCTCTCCATCTGTCTTTCTATCTATCTTTCTATCAAAATAGATCTGTGTCTGTGGCCTGCGGCTTTCCGTCACCGAGTAAAGAGGGTATAGCAGAAGTATGGCCTTCACTTCTTTTTTGTTTGTTTCTCTTGTTGTTGCTTCACATATTTCTGCTTCTCCTTGTTTTGTTTTGCTTTTGTGTTTTTTGTACTCTACATGGAGGTGCGGCATGCATCTGTATCTCTGCGTGTCGATGGTATCTGATGAGTAGCAGAGCAGTTGGTGCTGTAGTGGGTCACGTGAAGCGAGTGTCCAACAACAAGAGCAACGGACAGATAACCTGGCTGGCTATGACGGACGGCAGGAGATCGCACTCGCGCGTCGCCTCCTCGCTTCGGTGTATTGTGAGTGCGAGTGTATTGTGCTCGGCATGGCATGGTAGGTGGGTGTGAGGATGGTTGGTCTGATTGAAGTGGAAGATCTGCTGGACAGATCGAAGCTATGATTTTGATTGTGACAGGAGGTGGGCTGTGTGACTGTACACTACGAGTCAATGGCTGGCTGTAGGTGCATGGGTGTGTTGCGTTGAGTTGTTCGGTTCGGTTCGGTTCGGTTCGGTTCGGTTGTGGCACAACAAGAATTCGAGTGGGGGTGCCGTGTGCGTAAAATGTCGAACGCCGAACGCCGACTTAGCGGATGTGGAGTGTGGAATGTAGAGTGTCGGGTATGGTGTGTGGATGAGTGGTTAGTGGGTGCTAGAAATGGCAAAAGATTCCCAGACCGGGACTCGAACCCGGGTCTGCTGGGTGAGAGCCAGCTATCCTAACCACCTAGACTATCTGGGAAGGCGAAAGTACACACACATCAACGCATACCACAACCAAACAACACAATACACACACACAAAAACACAACACACACAAAACAAACACACGCTAAACAGCAACAACACAACAACACACACAACAACAACTACTACTACTCACAACCACACACCACACACACCACACACCTTACACCACACACCTTACACCACACTGCCACCACATAACACCTCCAAACACACACAATCCTCACTCACACGACACACACACCGACCGACACCGACACCGACACCGACACCGACGATCTATCCTTATGTCGGTCAATCTACTATGCCCACCCATCCTTCATTTGCGCGTACACACACGCTCGCTTTCTGCCGATGTATCGCTCTATTCGTGTATTGGTGTGAATGTATAGTCCGCAGCACTTGCTCTCTCTCTCTCTCTCTCTCTCTCTCTCTCTCTTCTCTCCATCTGTCTTTCTATCTATCTTTCTATCAAAATAGATCTGTGTCTGTGGCCTGCGGCTTTCCGTCACCGAGTAAAGAGGGTATAGCAGAAGTATGGCCTTCACTTCTTTTTTGTTTGTTTCTCTTGTTGTTGCTTCACATATTTCTGCTTCTCCTTGTTTTGTTTTGCTTTTGTGTTTTTTGTACTCTACATGGAGGTGCGGCATGCATCTGTATCTCTGCGTGTCGATGGTATCTGATGAGTAGCAGAGCAGTTGGTGCTGTAGTGGGTCACGTGAAGCGAGTGTCCAACAACAAGAGCAACGGACAGATAACCTGGCTGGCTATGACGGACGGCAGGAGATCGCACTCGCGCGTCGCCTCCTCGCTTCGGTGTATTGTGAGTGCGAGTGTATTGTGCTCGGCATGGCATGGTAGGTGGGTGTGAGGATGGTTGGTCTGATTGAAGTGGAAGATCTGCTGGACAGATCGAAGCTATGATTTTGATTGTGACAGGAGGTGGGCTGTGTGACTGTACACTACGAGTCAATGGCTGGCTGTAGGTGCATGGGTGTGTTGCGTTGAGTTGCGTTGGTTCGGTTCGGTTCGGTTCGGTTCGGTTCGGTTCGGTTGTGGCACAACAAGAATTCGAGTGGGGGTGCCGTGTGCGTAAAATGTCGAACGCCGACTTAGCGGATGTGGAGTGTGGAATGTAGAGTGTCGGGTATGGTGTGTGGATGAGTGGTTAGTGGGTGCTAGAAATGGCAAAAGATTCCCAGACCGGGACTCGAACCCGGGTCTGCTGGGTGAGAGCCAGCTATCCTAACCACCTAGACTATCTGGGAAGGCGAAAGTACACACACATCAACGCATACCACAACCAAACAACACAATACACACACACAAAAACACAACACACACAAAACAAACACACGCTAAACAGCAACAACACAACAACACACACAACAACAACTACTACTACTCACAACCACACACCACACACACCACACACCTTACACCACACACCTTACACCACACTGCCACCACATAACACCTCCAAACACACACACAATCCTCACACCGACACCGACACCGACCGACACGACACCGACACCGACACCACCGACGATCTATCCTTATGTCGGTCAATCTACTATGCCCACCCATCCTTCATTTGCGCGTACACACACGCTCGCTTTCTGCCGATGTATCGCTCTATTCGTGTATTGGTGTGAATGTATAGTCCGCAGCACTTGCTCTCTCTCTCTCTCTCTCTCTCTCTCTCTCTCTCTCCATCTGTCTTTCTATCTATCTTTCTATCAAAATAGATCTGTGTCTGTGGCCTGCGGCTTTCCGTCACCGAGTAAAGAGGGTATAGCAGAAGTATGGCCTTCACTTCTTTTTTGTTTGTTTCTCTTGTTGTTGCTTCACATATTTCTGCTTCTCCTTGTTTTGTTTTGCTTTTGTGTTTTTTGTACTCTACATGGAGGTGCGGCATGCATCTGTATCTCTGCGTGTCGATGGTATCTGATGAGTAGCAGAGCAGTTGGTGCTGTAGTGGGTCACGTGAAGCGAGTGTCCAACAACAAGAGCAACGGACAGATAACCTGGCTGGCTATGACGGACGGCAGGAGATCGCACTCGCGCGTCGCCTCCTCGCTTCGGTGTATTGTGAGTGCGAGTGTATTGTGCTCGGCATGGCATGGTAGGTGGGTGTGAGGATGGTTGGTCTGATTGAAGTGGAAGATCTGCTGGACAGATCGAAGCTATGATTTTGATTGTGACAGGAGGTGGGCTGTGTGACTGTACACTACGAGTCAATGGCTGGCTGTAGGTGCATGGGTGTGTTGCGTTGAGTTGCGTTGGTTCGGTTCGGTTCGGTTCGGTTCGGTTCGGTTCGGTTCGGTTGTGGCACAACAAGAATTCGAGTGGGGGTGCCGTGTGCGTAAAATGTCGAACGCCGACTTGGCGGATGTGGAGTGTGGAATGTAGAGTGTCGGGTATGGTGTGTGGATGAGTGGTTAGTGGGTGCTAGAAATGGCAAAAGATTCCCAGACCGGGACTCGAACCCGGGTCTGCTGGGTGAGAGCCAGCTATCCTAACCACCTAGACTATCTGGGAAGGCGAAAGTACACACACATCAACGCATACCACAACCAAACAACACAATACACACACACAAAAACACAACACACACAAAACAAACACACGCTAAACAGCAACAACACAACAACACACACAACAACAACTACTACTACTCACAACCACACACCACACACACCACACACCTTACACCACACACCTTACACCACACTGCCACCACATAACACCTCCAAACACACACACAATCCTCACACCGACACCGACACCGACACCGACACCGACACCGACACCGACACCGACGATCTATCCTTATGTCGGTCAATCTACTATGCCCACCCATCCTTCATTTGCGCGTACACACACGCTCGCTTTCTGCCGATGTATCGCTCTATTCGTGTATTGGTGTGAATGTATAGTCCGCAGCACTTGCTCTCTCTCTCTCTCTCTCTCTCTCTCTCTCTCTCTCTCTCTCTCTCTCCATCTGTCTTTCTATCTATCTTTCTATCAAAATAGATCTGTGTCTGTGGCCTGCGGCTTTCCGTCACCGAGTAAAGAGGGTATAGCAGAAGTATGGCCTTCACTTCTTTTTTGTTTGTTTCTCTTGTTGTTGCTTCACATATTTCTGCTTCTCCTTGTTTTGTTTTGCTTTTGTGTTTTTTGTACTCTACATGGAGGTGCGGCATGCATCTGTATCTCTGCGTGTCGATGGTATCTGATGAGTAGCAGAGCAGTTGGTGCTGTAGTGGGTCACGTGAAGCGAGTGTCCAACAACAAGAGCAACGGACAGATAACCTGGCTGGCTATGACGGACGGCAGGAGATCGCACTCGCGCGTCGCCTCCTCGCTTCGGTGTATTGTGAGTGCGAGTGTATTGTGCTCGGCATGGCATGGTAGGTGGGTGTGAGGATGGTTGGTCTGATTGAAGTGGAAGATCTGCTGGACAGATCGAAGCTATGATTTTGATTGTGACAGGAGGTGGGCTGTGTGACTGTACACTACGAGTCAATGGCTGGCTGTAGGTGCATGGGTGTGTTGCGTTGAGTTGCGTTGGTTCGGTTCGGTTCGGTTCGGTTCGGTTCGGTTCGGTTCGGTTCGGTTCGGTTGTGGCACAACAAGAATTCGAGTGGGGGTGCCGTGTGCGTAAAATGTCGAACGCCGACTTGGCGGATGTGGAGTGTGGAATGTAGAGTGTCGGGTATGGTGTGTGGATGAGTGGTTAGTGGGTGCTAGAAATGGCAAAAGATTCCCAGACCGGGACTCGAACCCGGGTCTGCTGGGTGAGAGCCAGCTATCCTAACCACCTAGACTATCTGGGAAGGCGAAAGTACACACACATCAACGCATACCACAACCAAACAACACAATACACACACACAAAAACACAACACACACAAAACAAACACACGCTAAACAGCAACAACACAACAACACACACAACAACAACTACTACTACTCACAACCACACACCACACACACCACACACCTTACACCACACACCTTACACCACACTGCCACCACATAACACCTCCAAACACACACACAATCCTACACACACCGACACCGACACCGACACCGACACCGACACCGACACGACACCGACACGACCGACGATCTATCCTTATGTCGGTCAATCTACTATGCCCACCCATCCTTCATTTGCGCGTACACACACGCTCGCTTTCTGCCGATGTATCGCTCTATTCGTGTATTGGTGTGAATGTATAGTCCGCAGCACTTGCTCTCTCTCTCTCTCTCTCTCTCTCTCTCTCTCTCTCTCTCTCTCTCCATCTGTCTTTCTATCTATCTTTCTATCAAAATAGATCTGTGTCTGTGGCCTGCGGCTTTCCGTCACCGAGTAAAGAGGGTATAGCAGAAGTATGGCCTTCACTTCTTTTTTGTTTGTTTCTCTTGTTGTTGCTTCACATATTTCTGCTTCTCCTTGTTTTGTTTTGCTTTTGTGTTTTTTGTACTCTACATGGAGGTGCGGCATGCATCTGTATCTCTGCGTGTCGATGGTATCTGATGAGTAGCAGAGCAGTTGGTGCTGTAGTGGGTCACGTGAAGCGAGTGTCCAACAACAAGAGCAACGGACAGATAACCTGGCTGGCTATGACGGACGGCAGGAGATCGCACTCGCGCGTCGCCTCCTCGCTTCGGTGTATTGTGAGTGCGAGTGTATTGTGCTCGGCATGGCATGGTAGGTGGGTGTGAGGATGGTTGGTCTGATTGAAGTGGAAGATCTGCTGGACAGATCGAAGCTATGATTTTGATTGTGACAGGAGGTGGGCTGTGTGACTGTACACTACGAGTCAATGGCTGGCTGTAGGTGCATGGGTGTGTTGCGTTGAGTTGCGTTGGTTCGGTTCGGTTCGGTTCGGTTGTGGCACAACAAGAATTCGAGTGGGGGTGCCGTGTGCGTAAAATGTCGAACGCCGAACGCCGACTTAGCGGATGTGGAGTGTGGAATGTAGAGTGTCGGGTATGGTGTGTGGATGAGTGGTTAGTGGGTGCTAGAAATGGCAAAAGATTCCCAGACCGGGACTCGAACCCGGGTCTGCTGGGTGAGAGCCAGCTATCCTAACCACCTAGACTATCTGGGAAGGCGAAAGTACACACACATCAACGCATACCACAACCAAACAACACAATACACACACACAAAAACACAACACACACAAAACAAACACACGCTAAACAGCAACAACACAACAACACACACAACAACAACTACTACTACTCACAACAACACACACACCACACAACCTTACACCACACACCTTACACCACACTGCCACCACATAACACCTCCAAACACACACACAATCCTCACACGACACCGACACGACACCGACACCGACACCGACACGACACCGCGACACCGACACCGACACCGACGATCTATCCTTATGTCGGTCAATCTACTATGCCCACCCATCCTTCATTTGCGCGTACACACACGCTCGCTTTCTGCCGATGTATCGCTCTATTCGTGTATTGGTGTGAATGTATAGTCCGCAGCACTTGCTCTCTCTCTCTCTCTCTCTCTCTCTCTCTCTCTCTCTCCATCTGTCTTTCTATCTATCTTTCTATCAAAATAGATCTGTGTCTGTGGCCTGCGGCTTTCCGTCACCGAGTAAAGAGGGTATAGCAGAAGTATGGCCTTCACTTCTTTTTTGTTTGTTTCTCTTGTTGTTGCTTCACATATTTCTGCTTCTCCTTGTTTTGTTTTGCTTTTGTGTTTTTTGTACTCTACATGGAGGTGCGGCATGCATCTGTATCTCTGCGTGTCGATGGTATCTGATGAGTAGCAGAGCAGTTGGTGCTGTAGTGGGTCACGTGAAGCGAGTGTCCAACAACAAGAGCAACGGACAGATAACCTGGCTGGCTATGACGGACGGCAGGAGATCGCACTCGCGCGTCGCCTCCTCGCTTCGGTGTATTGTGAGTGCGAGTGTATTGTGCTCGGCATGGCATGGTAGGTGGGTGTGAGGATGGTTGGTCTGATTGAAGTGGAAGATCTGCTGGACAGATCGAAGCTATGATTTTGATTGTGACAGGAGGTGGGCTGTGTGACTGTACACTACGAGTCAATGGCTGGCTGTAGGTGCATGGGTGTGTTGCGTTGAGTTGCGTTGGTTCGGTTCGGTCGGTTCGGTTCGGTTCGGTTCGGTTGTGGCACAACAAGAATTCGAGTGGGGGTGCCGTGTGCGTAAAATGTCGAACGCCGACTTAGCGGATGTGGAGTGTGGAATGTAGAGTGTCGGGTATGGTGTGTGGATGAGTGGTTAGTGGGTGCTAGAAATGGCAAAAGATTCCCAGACCGGGACTCGAACCCGGGTCTGCTGGGTGAGAGCCAGCTATCCTAACCACCTAGACTATCTGGGAAGGCGAAAGTACACACACATCAACGCATACCACAACCAAACAACACAATACACACACAAAAAACACAACACACACAAAACAAACACACGCTAAACAGCAACAACACAACACACACACAACAACAACTACTACTACTCACAACCACACACCACACACACCACACACCTTACACCACACACCTTACACCACACTGCCACCACATAACACCTCCAAACACACACAATCCTCACACGACACCGACACCGACACCGACACCGACACCGACACCGACACCGACACGACGATCTATCCTTATGTCGGTCAATCTACTATGCCCACCCATCCTTCATTTGCGCGTACACACACGCTCGCTTTCTGCCGATGTATCGCTCTATTCGTGTATTGGTGTGAATGTATAGTCCGCAGCACTTGCTCTCTCTCTCTCTCTCTCTCTCTCTCTCTCTCTCTCTCTCTCTCCATCTGTCTTTCTATCTATCTTTCTATCAAAATAGATCTGTGTCTGTGGCCTGCGGCTTTCCGTCACCGAGTAAAGAGGGTATAGCAGAAGTATGGCCTTCACTTCTTTTTTGTTTGTTTCTCTTGTTGTTGCTTCACATATTTCTGCTTCTCCTTGTTTTGTTTTGCTTTTGTGTTTTTTGTACTCTACATGGAGGTGCGGCATGCATCTGTATCTCTGCGTGTCGATGGTATCTGATGAGTAGCAGAGCAGTTGGTGCTGTAGTGGGTCACGTGAAGCGAGTGTCCAACAACAAGAGCAACGGACAGATAACCTGGCTGGCTATGACGGACGGCAGGAGATCGCACTCGCGCGTCGCCTCCTCGCTTCGGTGTATTGTGAGTGCGAGTGTATTGTGCTCGGCATGGCATGGTAGGTGGGTGTGAGGATGGTTGGTCTGATTGAAGTGGAAGATCTGCTGGACAGATCGAAGCTATGATTTTGATTGTGACAGGAGGTGGGCTGTGTGACTGTACACTAAGAGTCAATGGCTGGCTGTAGGTGCATGGGTGTGTTGCGTTGAGTTGCGTTGGTTCGGTTCGGTTCGGTTCGGTTCGGTTCGGTTCGGTTCGGTTCGGTTGTGGCACAACAAGAATTCGAGTGGGGGTGCCGTGTGCGTAAAATGTCGAACGCCGAACGCCGAACGCCGAACGCCGAACGCCGACTTAGCGGATGTGGAGTGTGGAATGTAGAGTGTCGGGTATGGTGTGTGGATGAGTGGTTAGTGGGTGCTAGAAATGGCAAAAGATTCCCAGACCGGGACTCGAACCCGGGTCTGCTGGGTGAGAGCCAGCTATCCTAACCACCTAGACTATCTGGGAAGGCGAAAGTACACACACATCAACGCATACCACAACCAAACAACACAATACACACACACAAAAACACAACACACACAAAACAAACACACGCTAAACAGCAACAACACAACAACACACACAACAACAACTACTACTACTCACAACCACACACCACACACACCACACACCTTACACCACACACCTTACACCACACTGCCACCACATAACACCTCCAAACACACACACAATCCTCACACCGACACCGACACGACCGACACCGCACCGACACCGACACCGACACCGACGATCTATCCTTATGTCGGTCAATCTACTATGCCCACCCATCCTTCATTTGCGCGTACACACACGCTCGCTTTCTGCCGATGTATCGCTCTATTCGTGTATTGGTGTGAATGTATAGTCCGCAGCACTTGCTCTCTCTCTCTCTCTCTCTCTCTCTCTCTCTCTCTCTCTCTCTCTCTCCATCTGTCTTTCTATCTATCTTTCTATCAAAATAGATCTGTGTCTGTGGCCTGCGGCTTTCCGTCACCGAGTAAAGAGGGTATAGCAGAAGTATGGCCTTCACTTCTTTTTTGTTTGTTTCTCTTGTTGTTGCTTCACATATTTCTGCTTCTCCTTGTTTTGTTTTGCTTTTGTGTTTTTTGTACTCTACATGGAGGTGCGGCATGCATCTGTATCTCTGCGTGTCGATGGTATCTGATGAGTAGCAGAGCAGTTGGTGCTGTAGTGGGTCACGTGAAGCGAGTGTCCAACAACAAGAGCAACGGACAGATAACCTGGCTGGCTATGACGGACGGCAGGAGATCGCACTCGCGCGTCGCCTCCTCGCTTCGGTGTATTGTGAGTGCGAGTGTATTGTGCTCGGCATGGCATGGTAGGTGGGTGTGAGGATGGTTGGTCTGATTGAAGTGGAAGATCTGCTGGACAGATCGAAGCTATGATTTTGATTGTGACAGGAGGTGGGCTGTGTGACTGTACACTACGAGTCAATGGCTGGCTGTAGGTGCATGGGTGTGTTGCGTTGAGTTGCGTTGGTTCGGTTCGGTTCGGTTCGGTTCGGTTCGGTTCGGTTGTGGCACAACAAGAATTCGAGTGGGGGTGCCGTGTGCGTAAAATGTCGAACGCCGAACGCCGAACGCCGAACGCCGAACGCCGACTTAGCGGATGTGGAGTGTGGAATGTAGAGTGTCGGGTATGGTGTGTGGATGAGTGGTTAGTGGGTGCTAGAAATGGCAAAAGATTCCCAGACCGGGACTCGAACCCGGGTCTGCTGGGTGAGAGCCAGCTATCCTAACCACCTAGACTATCTGGGAAGGCGAAAGTACACACACATCAACGCATACCACAACCAAACAACACAATACACACACACAAAAACACAACACACACAAAACAAACACACGCTAAACAGCAACAACACAACAACACACACAACAACAACTACTACTACTCACAACCACACACCACACACACCACACACCTTACACCACACCTTACACCACACTGCCACCACATAACACCTCCAAACACACACACAATCCTCACACCGACACCGACACCGACACCGACACCGACACCGACACCGACACCGACGATCTATCCTTATGTCGGTCAATCTACTATGCCCACCCATCCTTCATTTGCGCGTACACACACGCTCGCTTTCTGCCGATGTATCGCTCTATTCGTGTATTGGTGTGAATGTATAGTCCGCAGCACTTGCTCTCTCTCTCTCTCTCTCTCTCTCTCTCTCTCTCTCTCCATCTGTCTTTCTATCTATCTTTCTATCAAAATAGATCTGTGTCTGTGGCCTGCGGCTTTCCGTCACCGAGTAAAGAGGGTATAGCAGAAGTATGGCCTTCACTTCTTTTTTGTTTGTTTCTCTTGTTGTTGCTTCACATATTTCTGCTTCTCCTTGTTTTGTTTTGCTTTTGTGTTTTTTGTACTCTACATGGAGGTGCGGCATGCATCTGTATCTCTGCGTGTCGATGGTATCTGATGAGTAGCAGAGCAGTTGGTGCTGTAGTGGGTCACGTGAAGCGAGTGTCCAACAACAAGAGCAACGGACAGATAACCTGGCTGGCTATGACGGACGGCAGGAGATCGCACTCGCGCGTCGCCTCCTCGCTTCGGTGTATTGTGAGTGCGAGTGTATTGTGCTCGGCATGGCATGGTAGGTGGGTGTGAGGATGGTTGGTCTGATTGAAGTGGAAGATCTGCTGGACAGATCGAAGCTATGATTTTGATTGTGACAGGAGGTGGGCTGTGTGACTGTACACTACGAGTCAATGGCTGGCTGTAGGTGCATGGGTGTGTTGCGTTGATTGCGTTGGTTCGGTTCGGTTCGGTTCGGTTCGGTTCGGTTGTGGCACAACAAGAATTCGAGTGGGGGTGCCGTGTGCGTAAAATGTCGAACGCCGAACGCCGACTTAGCGGATGTGGAGTGTGGAATGTAGAGTGTCGGGTATGGTGTGTGGATGAGTGGTTAGTGGGTGCTAGAAATGGCAAAAGATTCCCAGACCGGGACTCGAACCCGGGTCTGCTGGGTGAGAGCCAGCTATCCTAACCACCTAGACTATCTGGGAAGGCGAAAGTACACACACATCAACGCATACCACAACCAAACAACACAATACACACACACAAAAACACAACACACACAAAACAAACACACGCTAAACAGCAACAACACAACAACACACACAACAACAACTACTACTACTCACAACCACACACCACACACACCACACACCTTACACCACACACCTTACACCACACTGCCACCACATAACACCTCCAAACACACACACAATCCTCACACCGACACCGACACCGACACCGACACCGACACCGACACCGACACCGACACCGACGATCTATCCTTATGTCGGTCAATCTACTATGCCCACCCATCCTTCATTTGCGCGTACACACACGCTCGCTTTCTGCCGATGTATCGCTCTATTCGTGTATTGGTGTGAATGTATAGTCCGCAGCACTTGCTCTCTCTCTCTCTCTCTCTCTCTCTCTCTCTCTCTCCATCTGTCTTTCTATCTATCTTTCTATCAAAATAGATCTGTGTCTGTGGCCTGCGGCTTTCCGTCACCGAGTAAAGAGGGTATAGCAGAAGTATGGCCTTCACTTCTTTTTTGTTTGTTTCTCTTGTTGTTGCTTCACATATTTCTGCTTCTCCTTGTTTTGTTTTGCTTTTGTGTTTTTTGTACTCTACATGGAGGTGCGGCATGCATCTGTATCTCTGCGTGTCGATGGTATCTGATGAGTAGCAGAGCAGTTGGTGCTGTAGTGGGTCACGTGAAGCGAGTGTCCAACAACAAGAGCAACGGACAGATAACCTGGCTGGCTATGACGGACGGCAGGAGATCGCACTCGCGCGTCGCCTCCTCGCTTCGGTGTATTGTGAGTGCGAGTGTATTGTGCTCGGCATGGCATGGTAGGTGGGTGTGAGGATGGTTGGTCTGATTGAAGTGGAAGATCTGCTGGACAGATCGAAGCTATGATTTTGATTGTGACAGGAGGTGGGCTGTGTGACTGTACACTACGAGTCAATGGCTGGCTGTAGGTGCATGGGTGTGTTGCGTTGAGTTGCGTTGGTTCGGTTCGGTTCGGTTCGGTTCGGTTCGGTTCGGTTGTGGCACAACAAGAATTCGAGTGGGGGTGCCGTGTGCGTAAAATGTCGAACGCCGAACGCCGACTTAGCGGATGTGGAGTGTGGAATGTAGAGTGTCGGGTATGGTGTGTGGATGAGTGGTTAGTGGGTGCTAGAAATGGCAAAAGATTCCCAGACCGGGACTCGAACCCGGGTCTGCTGGGTGAGAGCCAGCTATCCTAACCACCTAGACTATCTGGGAAGGCGAAAGTACACACACATCAACGCATACCACAACCAAACAACACAATACACACACACAAAAACACAACACACACAAAACAAACACACGCTAAACAGCAACAACACAACAACACACACACAACAACTACTACTACTCACAACCACACACCACACACACCACACACCTTACACCACACACCTTACACCACACTGCCACCACATAACACCTCCAAACACACACACAATCCTCACACCGACACCGACACCGACACCGACACCGACACCGACACCGACGATCTATCCTTATGTCGGTCAATCTACTATGCCCACCCATCCTTCATTTGCGCGTACACACACGCTCGCTTTCTGCCGATGTATCGCTCTATTCGTGTATTGGTGTGAATGTATAGTCCGCAGCACTTGCTCTCTCTCTCTCTCTCTCTCTCTCTCTCTCTCTCTCTCTCCATCTGTCTTTCTATCTATCTTTCTATCAAAATAGATCTGTGTCTGTGGCCTGCGGCTTTCCGTCACCGAGTAAAGAGGGTATAGCAGAAGTATGGCCTTCACTTCTTTTTTGTTTGTTTCTCTTGTTGTTGCTTCACATATTTCTGCTTCTCCTTGTTTTGTTTTGCTTTTGTGTTTTTTGTACTCTACATGGAGGTGCGGCATGCATCTGTATCTCTGCGTGTCGATGGTATCTGATGAGTAGCAGAGCAGTTGGTGCTGTAGTGGGTCACGTGAAGCGAGTGTCCAACAACAAGAGCAACGGACAGATAACCTGGCTGGCTATGACGGACGGCAGGAGATCGCACTCGCGCGTCGCCTCCTCGCTTCGGTGTATTGTGAGTGCGAGTGTATTGTGCTCGGCATGGCATGGTAGGTGGGTGTGAGGATGGTTGGTCTGATTGAAGTGGAAGATCTGCTGGACAGATCGAAGCTATGATTTTGATTGTGACAGGAGGTGGGCTGTGTGACTGTACACTACGAGTCAATGGCTGGCTGTAGGTGCATGGGTGTGTTGCGTTGAGTTGCGTTGGTTCGGTTCGGTTCGGTTCGGTTGTGGCACAACAAGAATTCGAGTGGGGGTGCCGTGTGCGTAAAATGTCGAACGCCGAACGCCGAACGCCGACTTAGCGGATGTGGAGTGTGGAATGTAGAGTGTCGGGTATGGTGTGTGGATGAGTGGTTAGTGGGTGCTAGAAATGGCAAAAGATTCCCAGACCGGGACTCGAACCCGGGTCTGCTGGGTGAGAGCCAGCTATCCTAACCACCTAGACTATCTGGGAAGGCGAAAGTACACACACATCAACGCATACCACAACCAAACAACACAATACACACACACAAAAACACAACACACACAAAACAAACACACGCTAAACAGCAACAACACAACAACACACACAACAACAACTACTACTACTCACAACCACACACCACACACACCACACACCTTACACCACACACCTTACACCACACTGCCACCACATAACACCTCCAAACACAACACCACAACCCGACACCGACACCGACACCGACGATCTATCCTTATGTCGGTCAATCTACTATGCCCACCCATCCTTCATTTGCGCGTACACACACGCTCGCTTTCTGCCGATGTATCGCTCTATTCGTGTATTGGTGTGAATGTATAGTCCGCAGCACTTGCTCTCTCTCTCTCTCTCTCTCTCTCTCTCTCTCTCTCTCTCTTCTCCATCTGTCTTTCTATCTATCTTTCTATCAAAATAGATCTGTGTCTGTGGCCTGCGGCTTTCCGTCACCGAGTAAAGAGGGTATAGCAGAAGTATGGCCTTCACTTCTTTTTTGTTTGTTTCTCTTGTTGTTGCTTCACATATTTCTGCTTCTCCTTGTTTTGTTTTGCTTTTGTGTTTTTTGTACTCTACATGGAGGTGCGGCATGCATCTGTATCTCTGCGTGTCGATGGTATCTGATGAGTAGCAGAGCAGTTGGTGCTGTAGTGGGTCACGTGAAGCGAGTGTCCAACAACAAGAGCAACGGACAGATAACCTGGCTGGCTATGACGGACGGCAGGAGATCGCACTCGCGCGTCGCCTCCTCGCTTCGGTGTATTGTGAGTGCGAGTGTATTGTGCTCGGCATGGCATGGTAGGTGGGTGTGAGGATGGTTGGTCTGATTGAAGTGGAAGATCTGCTGGACAGATCGAAGCTATGATTTTGATTGTGACAGGAGGTGGGCTGTGTGACTGTACACTACGAGTCAATGGCTGGCTGTAGGTGCATGGGTGTGTTGCGTTGAGTTGCGTTGGTTCGGTTCGGTTCGGTTCGGTTCGGTTCGGTTCGGTTCGGTTGTGGCACAACAAGAATTCGAGTGGGGGTGCCGTGTGCGTAAAATGTCGAACGCCGAACGCCGAACGCCGAACGCCGACTTAGCGGATGTGGAGTGTGGAATGTAGAGTGTCGGGTATGGTGTGTGGATGAGTGGTTAGTGGGTGCTAGAAATGGCAAAAGATTCCCAGACCGGGACTCGAACCCGGGTCTGCTGGGTGAGAGCCAGCTATCCTAACCACCTAGACTATCTGGGAAGGCGAAAGTACACACACATCAACGCATACCACAACCAAACAACACAATACACACACACAAAAACACAACACACACAAAACAAACACACGCTAAACAGCAACAACACAACAACACACACAACAACAACTACTACTACTCACAACCACACACCACACACACCACACACCTTACACCACACACCTTACACCACACTGCCACCACATAACACCTCCAAACACACACACAATCCTCACACCGACACCGACACCGACACCGACACCGACACCGACACCGACACCGACGATCTATCCTTATGTCGGTCAATCTACTATGCCCACCCATCCTTCATTTGCGCGTACACACACGCTCGCTTTCTGCCGATGTATCGCTCTATTCGTGTATTGGTGTGAATGTATAGTCCGCAGCTCTCTCTCTCTCTCTCTCTCTCTCTCTCTCTCTCTCTCTCTCTCTCTCTCTCTCTCCATCTGTCTTTCTATCTATCTTTCTATCAAAATAGATCTGTGTCTGTGGCCTGCGGCTTTCCGTCACCGAGTAAAGAGGGTATAGCAGAAGTATGGCCTTCACTTCTTTTTTGTTTGTTTCTCTTGTTGTTGCTTCACATATTTCTGCTTCTCCTTGTTTTGTTTTGCTTTTGTGTTTTTTGTACTCTACATGGAGGTGCGGCATGCATCTGTATCTCTGCGTGTCGATGGTATCTGATGAGTAGCAGAGCAGTTGGTGCTGTAGTGGGTCACGTGAAGCGAGTGTCCAACAACAAGAGCAACGGACAGATAACCTGGCTGGCTATGACGGACGGCAGGAGATCGCACTCGCGCGTCGCCTCCTCGCTTCGGTGTATTGTGAGTGCGAGTGTATTGTGCTCGGCATGGCATGGTAGGTGGGTGTGAGGATGGTTGGTCTGATTGAAGTGGAAGATCTGCTGGACAGATCGAAGCTATGATTTTGATTGTGACAGGAGGTGGGCTGTGTGACTGTACACTACGAGTCAATGGCTGGCTGTAGGTGCATGGGTGTGTTGCGTTGAGTTGCGTTGGTTCGGTTCGGTTCGGTTCGGTTCGGTTCGGTTCGGTTGTGGCACAACAAGAATTCGAGTGGGGGTGCCGTGTGCGTAAAATGTCGAACGCCGAACGCCGAACGCCGAACGCCGAACGCCGACTTAGCGGATGTGGAGTGTGGAATGTAGAGTGTCGGGTATGGTGTGTGGATGAGTGGTTAGTGGGTGCTAGAAATGGCAAAAGATTCCCAGACCGGGACTCGAACCCGGGTCTGCTGGGTGAGAGCCAGCTATCCTAACCACCTAGACTATCTGGGAAGGCGAAAGTACACACACATCAACGCATACCACAACCAAACAACACAATACACACACACAAAAACACAACACACACAAAACAAACACACGCTAAACAGCAACAACACAACAACACACACAACAACAACTACTACTACTCACAACCACACACCACACACACCACACACCTTACACCACACACCTTACACCACACTGCCACCACATAACACCTCCAAACACACACACAATCCTCACACCGACACCGACACCGACACCGACACCGACACCGACGATCTATCCTTATGTCGGTCAATCTACTATGCCCACCCATCCTTCATTTGCGCGTACACACACGCTCGCTTTCTGCCGATGTATCGCTCTATTCGTGTATTGGTGTGAATGTATAGTCCGCAGCACTTGCTCTCTCTCTCTCTCTCTCTCTCTCTCTCTCTCTCTCTCTCTCTCTCCATCTGTCTTTCTATCTATCTTTCTATCAAAATAGATCTGTGTCTGTGGCCTGCGGCTTTCCGTCACCGAGTAAAGAGGGTATAGCAGAAGTATGGCCTTCACTTCTTTTTTGTTTGTTTCTCTTGTTGTTGCTTCACATATTTCTGCTTCTCCTTGTTTTGTTTTGCTTTTGTGTTTTTTGTACTCTACATGGAGGTGCGGCATGCATCTGTATCTCTGCGTGTCGATGGTATCTGATGAGTAGCAGAGCAGTTGGTGCTGTAGTGGGTCACGTGAAGCGAGTGTCCAACAACAAGAGCAACGGACAGATAACCTGGCTGGCTATGACGGACGGCAGGAGATCGCACTCGCGCGTCGCCTCCTCGCTTCGGTGTATTGTGAGTGCGAGTGTATTGTGCTCGGCATGGCATGGTAGGTGGGTGTGAGGATGGTTGGTCTGATTGAAGTGGAAGATCTGCTGGACAGATCGAAGCTATGATTTTGATTGTGACAGGAGGTGGGCTGTGTGACTGTACACTACGAGTCAATGGCTGGCTGTAGGTGCATGGGTGTGTTGCGTTGAGTTGGTTGGTTCGGTTCGGTTCGGTTCGGTTCGGTTCGGTTCGGTTGTGGCACAACAAGAATTCGAGTGGGGTGCCGTGTGCGAAAATGTCGAACGCCGACGCCGAACGCCGACTTAGCGGATGTGGAGTGTGGAATGTAGAGTGTCGGGTATGGTGTGTGGATGAGTGGTTAGTGGGTGCTAGAAATGCAAAAGATTCCCAGACCGGACTCGAACCCGGGTCTGCTGGGTGAGAGCCAGCTATCCTAACCACCTAGACTATCTGGGAAGGCGAAAGTACACACACATCAACGCATACCACAACCAAACAACACAATACACACACACAAAAACAAACACACACAAAACAAACACACGCTAAACAGCAACAACACAACAACACACACAACAACTAACTACTACTACTCACAACCACACACCACACAACCACACACCTTACACCACACATTACACCACACTGCCACCACATAACACTCCAAACACACACACAATCCTCACACACGACACCGACACCGACCGACACCGACTGACACCGACACCGACACCGACACGACGATCTATCCTTATGTCGGTCAATCTACTATGCCCACCCATCCTTCATTTGCGCGTACACACACGCTCGCTTTCTGCCGATGTATCGCTTATTCGTGTATTGGTGTGAATGTATAGTCCGCAGCACTTGCTCTTCTCTCTCTCTCTCTCTCTCTCTCTCTCATCTCTCTCTCTCTCTACTCTCCATCTGTCTTTCTATCTATTTTCTATCAAAATAGATCTGTGTCTGTGGCCTGCGGCTTTCCGTCACCGAGTAAAGAGGGTATAGCAGAAGTATGGCCTTCACTTCTTTTTTGTTTGTTTCTCTTGTTGTTGCTTCACATATTTCTGCTTCTCCTTGTTTTGTTTTGCTTTTGTGTTTTTTGTACTCTACATGGAGGTGCGGCATGCATCTGTATCTCTGCGTGTCGATGGTATCTGATGTGTAGCAGAGCAGTTGGTGCTGTAGTGGGTCACGTGAAGCGAGTGTCCAACAACAAGAGCAACGGACAGATAACCTGGCTGGCTATGACGGACGGCAGGAGATCGCACTCGCGCGTCGCCTCCTCGCCTTCGGTGTATTGTGAGTGCGTGTGTATTGTGCTCGGCATGGCATGTAGGTGGGTGTGAGGATGGTTGGTTGATTTGAAGTGGAAGATCTGCTGGAACAGATCGAAGTTTGATTTTGATTGTGACAGGAGTGGGCTGTGTGACTGTACACTACGAGTCAATGGCTGGCTGTAGGTGCAATGGGTGTGTTGCGTTTGAGTTGCGTTGTTCGTTCGGTTCGTTCGTTCGGTTCGGTTCGGTTCGGTTGTGGCACAACAAGAATTCGAGTGGGGGGCCGTGTGCGTAAAATGTCGAACGCCGAACGCCGACTTAGCGGATGTGGAGTGTGGAATGTAGAGTGTCGGGTATGTGTGTGGATGAGTGGTTAGTGGGTGCTAGAAATGGCAAAAGATTCCCAGACCGGACTCGAACCCGGGTCTGCTGGGTGAGAGCCAGCTATCCTAACCACCTAGACTATCTGGGAAGGCGAAAGTACACACACTCAACGCATACCACAACCAAACAACACAATACACACACACAAAAACACAACACACACAAAACAAACACACGCTAAACAGCAACAACACAACAACAACACACAACAACAACTACTACTACTCACAACCACACACCACACACACCACACACCTTACACACCACCTTACCCACCTGCCACCACATAACACCTCCAAACCACACACAATCCTCACACCGACACCGACACCGACACCGAACCGACACCGACCGACGATCTATCCTTATGTCGGTCATTACTATGCCCACCATCCTTCATTTGCGCGTACACACACGCTCGCTTTCTGCCGATGTATCGCTCTATTCGTGTATTGGTGTGAATGTTTAGTCCGCAGCACTTGCTCTCTCTCTCTCTCTCTCTCTCTCTCGCTCTCTCTCTCTCCATCTGTCTTTCTATCTATCTTTCTATCAAATAGATCTGTGTCTGTGGCCTGCGGCTTTCCGTCACCGAGTAAAGAGGGTTATAGCAGAAGTATGGCCTTCACTTCTTTTTTGTTTGTTTCTCTTGTTGTTGCTTCACATTTTATGCTTCTCCTTGTTTTGTTTTGCTTTGTGTTTTTTGTACTCTACATGGAGGTGCGGCATGCATCTGTATCTCTGCGTGTCGATGGTATCTGATGAGTAGCAGAGCAGTTGGTGGTAGTGGGTCACGTGAAGCGAGTGTCCAACAACAAGAGCAACGGACAGATAACCTGGCTGGCTGACGGACGGCAGGAGATCGCACTCGCGCGTCGCCTCCTCGCTTCGGTGTATTGTGAGAGCGAGTGTATTGTGCTCGGCATGGCATGGTAGGTGGTGTGAGGATGGTTGGTCTGATTGAAGTGGAAGATCTGCTGGCAGATCTCGAAGCTATGATTTTGATTGTGACAGGAGGTGGGCTGTGTGACTGTACACTACGAGTCAATGGCTGGCTGTAGGTGCATGGGTGTGTTGCGTTGAGTTGCGATTGGTTCGGTTCGGTTCGGTTTCGGTTCGGTTGTGGCACAACAAGAATTCGAGTGGGGGTGCCGTGTGCGTAAAATGTCGAACGCCGAACGCCGACTTAGCGGATGTGGAGTGTGGAATGTAGAGTGTCGGGTATGGTGTGTGGATGAGTGGTTAGTGGGTGCTAGAAATGGCAAAAGATTCCCAGACCGGGACTCGAACCCGGGTCTGCTGGTGAGAGCCAGCTATCCTAACCACCTAGACTATCTGGAAGGCGAAAGTACACACACATCAACGCATACCACAACCAAACAACACAATACACACACACAAAAACACAACACACACAAAACAAACACACGCTAAACAGCAACAACACAACAACACACACAACAACATTACTACTACTCACAACCACACCACACCACACACCTTACACCACACACCTTACACCACACTGCCACCACATAACACCTCCAACACACACAATCCTCACACCGACACGACACCGACACCGACACCGACACACGACACCGACACCGACGATCTATCCTTATGTCGGTCAATCTACTATGCCCACCCATCCTTCATTTGCGCGTACACACACGCTCGCTTTCTGCCGATGTATCGCTCTATTCGTGTATTGGTGTGAATGTATAGTCCGCAGCACTTGCTCTCTCTCTCTCTCTCTCTCTCTCTCTCTCTCTCTCTCTCTCTCTCCATCTGTCTTTCTATCTATCTTTCTATCAAAATAGATCTGTGTCTGTGGCCTGCGGCTTTCCGTCACCGAGTAAAGAGGGTATAGCAGAAGTATGGCCTTCACTTTTTTTTGTTTGTTTCTCTTGTTGTTGCTTCACATATTTCTGCTTCTCCTTGTTTTGTTTGCTTTGTGTTTTTTGTACTCTACATGGAGGTGCGGCATGCATCTGTATCTCTGCGTGTCGATGGTATCTGATGAGTAGCAGAGCAGTTGGTGCTGTAGTGGGTCACGTGAAGCGAGTGTCCAACAACAAGAGCAACGGACAGATAACCTGGCTGGCTATGACGGACGGCTGGAGATCGCACTCGCGCGTCGCCTCCTCGCTTCGGTGTATTGTGAGTGCGAGTGTATTGTGTCGGCATGGCATGGTAGGTGGGTGTGAGGATGGTTGGTCTGATTGAAGTGGAAGATCTGCTGGACAGATCGAAGCTATGATTTTGATTGTGACAGGAGGTGGCTGGTGACTGTACACTACGAGTCAATGGCTGGCTGTAGGTGCATGGGTGTGTTGCGTTGATTGGTTGGTTCGTTCGGTTCGGTTCGTTCGGTTTCGGTTCGGTTCGGTTCGGTTCGGTTCGGTTGTGGCACAACAAGAATTCGAGTGGGGTGCCGTGTGCGTAAAATGTCGAACGCCGAACGCCGAACGCCGAACGCCGAACGCCGACTTAGCGGATGTGGAGTGTGGAATGTAGAGTGTCGGGTATGGTGTGTGGATGAGTGGTTAGTGGGTGCTAGAAATGGCAAAAGATTCCCAGACCGGGACTCGAACCCGGGTCTGCTGGGTGAGAGCCAGCTATCCTAACCACCTAGACTATCTGGGAAGGCGAAAGTACACACACATCAACGCATACCACAACCAAACAACACAATACACACACACAAAAACACAACACACACAAAAAAACACACGCTAAACAGCAACAACACAACAACACACACAACAACAACTACTACTACTCACAACCACACACCACACACACCACACACCTTACACCACACCTTACACCACACTGCCACCACATAACACCTCCAAACACACACACAATCCTCACACCGACACGACACCGACACCGCACGACACCGACACCGACGATCTATCCTTATGTCGGTCAATCTACTATGCCCACCCATCCTTCATTTGCGGTACACACACGCTCGCTTTCTGCCGATGTATCGCTCTATTCGTGTATTGGTGTGAATGTATAGTCCGCAGCACTCTCTGCTCTCTCTCTCTCTCTCTCTCTCTCCATCTGTCTTTCTATCTATCTTTCTATCAAAATAGATCTGTGTCTGTGGCCTGCGGCTTTCCGTCACCGAGTAAAGAGGGTATAGCAGAAGTATGGCCTTCACTTCTTTTTTGTTTGTTTCTCTTGTTGTTGCTTCACATATTTCTGCTTCTCCTTGTTTTGTTTTGCTTTTGTGTTTTTTGTACTCTACATGGAGGTGCGGCATGCATCTGTATCTCTGCGTGTCGATGGTATCTGATGAGTAGCAGAGCAGTTGGTGCTGTAGTGGGTCACGTGAAGCGAGTGTCCAACAACAAGAGCAACGGACAGATAACCTGGCTGGCTATGACGGACGGCAGGAGATCGCACTCGCGCGTCGCCTCCTCGCTTCGGTGTATTGTGAGTGCGAGTGTATTGTGCTCGGCATGGCATGGTAGGTGGGTGTGAGGATGGTTGGTCTGATTGAAGTGGAAGATCTGCTGGACAGATCGAAGCTATGATTTTGATTGTGACAGGAGGTGGGCTGTGTGACTGTACACTACGAGTCAATGGCTGGCTGTAGGTGCATGGGTGTGTTGCGTTGAGTTGCGTTGGTTCGGTTCGGTTCGGTTCGGTTCGGTTCGGTTCGGTTCGGTTGTGCACAACAAGAATTCGAGTGGGGGTGCCGTGTGCGTAAAATGTCGAACGCCGAACGCCGACTTAGCGGATGTGGAGTGTGGAATGTAGAGTGTCGGGTATGGTGTGTGGATGAGTGGTTAGTGGGTGCTAGAAATGGCAAAAGATTCCCAGACCGGGACTCGAACCCGGGTCTGCTGGGTGAGAGCCAGCTATCCTAACCACCTAGACTATCTGGGAAGGCGAAAGTACACACACATCAACGCATACCACAACCAAACAACACAATACACACACACAAAAACACAACACACAAAACAAACACACGCTAAACAGCAACAACACAACAACACACACAACAACAACTACTACTACTCACAACCACACACCACACACACCACACACCTTACACACACACCTTACACCACACTGCCACCACATAACACCTCCAAACACACACACAATCCTCACACCGACACCGCCCGACACCGACACCGACACGACCGACGATCTATCCTTATGTCGGTCAATCTACTATGCCCACCCATCCTTCATTTGCGCGTACACACACGCTCGCTTTCTGCCGATGTATCGCTCTATTCGTGTATTGGTGTGAATGTATAGTCCGCAGCACTTGCTCTCTCTCTCTCTCTCTCTCTCTCTCTCCATCTGTCTTTCTATCTATCTTTCTATCAAAATAGATCTGTGTCTGTGGCCTGCGGCTTTCCGTCACCGAGTAAAGAGGGTATAGCAGAAGTATGGCCTTCACTTCTTTTTTGTTTGTTTCTCTTGTTGTTGCTTCACATATTTCTGCTTCTCCTTGTTTTGTTTTGCTTTTGTGTTTTTTGTACTCTACATGGAGGTGCGGCATGCATCTGTATCTCTGCGTGTCGATGGTATCTGATGAGTAGCAGAGCAGTTGGTGCTGTAGTGGGTCACGTGAAGCGAGTGTCCAACAACAAGAGCAACGGACAGATAACCTGGCTGGCTATGACGGACGGCAGGAGATCGCACTCGCGCGTCGCCTCCTCGCTTCGGTGTATTGTGAGTGCGAGTGTATTGTGCTCGGCATGGCATGGTAGGTGGGTGTGAGGATGGTTGGTCTGATTGAAGTGGAAGATCTGCTGGACAGATCGAAGCTATGATTTTGATTGTGACAGGAGGTGGGCTGTGTGACTGTACACTACGAGTCAATGGCTGGCTGTAGGTGCATGGGTGTGTTGCGTTGAGTTGCGGTTCGGTTCGGTTCGGTTCGGTTCGGTTCGGTTGTGGCACAACAAGAATTCGAGTGGGGGTGCCGTGTGCGTAAAATGTCGAACGCCGAACGCCGAACGAACGCCGCGCCGACTTAGCGGATGTGGAGTGTGGAATGTAGAGTGTCGGGTATGGTGTGTGGATGAGTGGTTAGTGGGTGCTAGAAATGGCAAAAGATTCCCAGACCGGGACTCGAACCCGGGTCTGCTGGGTGAGAGCCAGCTATCCTAACCACCTAGACTATCTGGGAAGGCGAAAGTACACACACATCAACGCATACCACAACCAAAAACACAATACACACACACAAAAACACAACACACACAAAACAAACACACGCTAAACAGCAACAACACAACAACACACACAACAACAACTACTACTACTCACAACCACACACCACACACACACACCTTACACCACACACCTTACACCACACTGCCACCACATAACACCTCCAAACACACACACAATCCTCACACCGACACCGACACCGACACCGACACCGACACCGACACCGACGATCTATCCTTATGTCGGTCAATCTACTATGCCCACCCATCCTTCATTTGCGCGTACACACACGCTCGCTTTCTGCCGATGTATCGCTCTATTCGTGTATTGGTGTGAATGTATAGTCCGCAGCACTTGCTCTCTCTCTCTCTCTCTCTCTCTCTCTCTCTCTCTCTCTCTCTCTCTCCATCTGTCTTTCTATCTATCTTTCTATCAAAATAGATCTGTGTCTGTGGCCTGCGGCTTTCCGTCACCGAGTAAAGAGGGTATAGCAGAAGTATGGCCTTCACTTCTTTTTTGTTTGTTTCTCTTGTTGTTGCTTCACATATTTCTGCTTCTCCTTGTTTTGTTTTGCTTTTGTGTTTTTTGTACTCTACATGGAGGTGCGGCATGCATCTGTATCTCTGCGTGTCGATGGTATCTGATGAGTAGCAGAGCAGTTGGTGCTGTAGTGGGTCACGTGAAGCGAGTGTCCAACAACAAGAGCAACGGACAGATAACCTGGCTGGCTATGACGGACGGCAGGAGATCGCACTCGCGCGTCGCCTCCTCGCTTCGGTGTATTGTGAGTGCGAGTGTATTGTGCTCGGCATGGCATGGTAGGTGGGTGTGAGGATGGTTGGTCTGATTGAAGTGGAAGATCTGCTGGACAGATCGAAGCTATGATTTTGATTGTGACAGGAGGTGGGCTGTGTGACTGTACACTACGAGTCAATGGCTGGCTGTAGGTGCATGGGTGTGTTGCGTTGAGTTCGGTTCGGTTCGGTTCGGTTCGGTTCGGTTCGGTTGGCACAACAAGAATTCGAGTGGGGGTGCCGTGTGCGTAAAATGTCGAACGCCGAACGCCGAACGCCGAACGCCGAACGCCGACTTGGCGGATGTGGAGTGTGGAATGTAGAGTGTCGGGTATGGTGTGTGGATGAGTGGTTAGTGGGTGCTAGAAATGGCAAAAGATTCCCAGACCGGGACTCGAACCCGGGTCTGCTGGGTGAGAGCCAGCTATCCTAACCACCTAGACTATCTGGGAAGGCGAAAGTACACACACATCAACGCATACCACAACCAAACAACACAATACACACACACAAAAACACAACACACAAAACAAACACACGCTAAACAGCAACAACACACAACACACACAACAACAACTACTACTACTCACAACCACACACCACACACACCACACACCTTACACCACACACCTTACACCACACTGCCACCACATAACACCTCCAAACACACACACAACACCGACACCGACACACCGACACCGACACCGACGATCTATCCTTATGTCGGTCAATCTACTATGCCCACCCATCCTTCATTTGCGCGTACACACACGCTCGCTTTCTGCCGATGTATCGCTCTATTCGTGTATTGGTGTGAATGTATAGTCCGCAGCACTTGCTCTCTCTCTCTCTCTCTCTCTCTCTCTCTCTCTCTCTCTCTCTCTCTCTCTCTCTCTCTCTCTCTCTCCATCTGTCTTTCTATCTATCTTTCTATCAAAATAGATCTGTGTCTGTGGCCTGCGGCTTTCCGTCACCGAGTAAAGAGGGTATAGCAGAAGTATGGCCTTCACTTCTTTTTTGTTTGTTTCTCTTGTTGTTGCTTCACATATTTCTGCTTCTCCTTGTTTTGTTTTGCTTTTGTGTTTTTTGTACTCTACATGGAGGTGCGGCATGCATCTGTATCTCTGCGTGTCGATGGTATCTGATGAGTAGCAGAGCAGTTGGTGCTGTAGTGGGTCACGTGAAGCGAGTGTCCAACAACAAGAGCAACGGACAGATAACCTGGCTGGCTATGACGGACGGCAGGAGATCGCACTCGCGCGTCGCCTCCTCGCTTCGGTGTATTGTGAGTGCGAGTGTATTGTGCTCGGCATGGCATGGTAGGTGGGTGTGAGGATGGTTGGTCTGATTGAAGTGGAAGATCTGCTGGACAGATCGAAGCTATGATTTTGATTGTGACAGGAGGTGGGCTGTGTGACTGTACACTACGAGTCAATGGCTGGCTGTAGGTGCATGGGTGTGTTGCGTTGAGTTGAGTTGCGTTGGTTCGGTTCGGTTCGGTTCGGTTCGGTTCGGTTCGGTTGTGGCACAACAAGAATTCGAGTGGGGGTGCCGTGTGCGTAAAATGTCGAACGCCGAACGCCGAACGCCGAACGCCGAACGCCGACTTAGCGGATGTGGAGTGTGGAATGTAGAGTGTCGGGTATGGTGTGTGGATGAGTGGTTAGTGGGTGCTAGAAATGGCAAAAGATTCCCAGACCGGGACTCGAACCCGGGTCTGCTGGGTGAGAGCCAGCTATCCTAACCACCTAGACTATCTGGGAAGGCGAAAGTACACACACATCAACGCATACCACAACCAAACAACACAATACACACACACAAAAACACAACACACACAAAACAAACACACGCTAAACAGCAACAACACAACAACACACACAACAACAACTACTACTACTCACAACCACACACCACACACACCACACACCTTACACCACACACCTTACACCACACTGCCACCACACTGCCACCACATAACACCTCCAAACACACACACAATCCTCACACCGACACCGACACCGACACCGACGATCTATCCTTATGTCGGTCAATCTACTATGCCCACCCATCCTTCATTTGCGCGTACACACACGCTCGCTTTCTGCCGATGTATCGCTCTATTCGTGTATTGGTGTGAATGTATAGTCCGCAGCACTCTTCTCTCTCTCTCTCTCTCTCTCTCTCTCTCTCTCTCCATCTGTCTTTCTATCTATCTTTCTATCAAAATAGATCTGTGTCTGTGGCCTGCGGCTTTCCGTCACCGAGTAAAGAGGGTATAGCAGAAGTATGGCCTTCACTTCTTTTTTGTTTGTTTCTCTTGTTGTTGCTTCACATATTTCTGCTTCTCCTTGTTTTGTTTTGCTTTTGTGTTTTTTGTACTCTACATGGAGGTGCGGCATGCATCTGTATCTCTGCGTGTCGATGGTATCTGATGAGTAGCAGAGCAGTTGGTGCTGTAGTGGGTCACGTGAAGCGAGTGTCCAACAACAAGAGCAACGGACAGATAACCTGGCTGGCTATGACGGACGGCAGGAGATCGCACTCGCGCGTCGCCTCCTCGCTTCGGTGTATTGTGAGTGCGAGTGTATTGTGCTCGGCATGGCATGGTAGGTGGGTGTGAGGATGGTTGGTCTGATTGAAGTGGAAGATCTGCTGGACAGATCGAAGCTATGATTTTGATTGTGACAGGAGGTGGGCTGTGTGACTGTACACTACGAGTCAATGGCTGGCTGTAGGTGCATGGGTGTGTTGCTGTGTTGCGTTGGTTCGGTTCGGTTCGGTTCGGTTCGGTTCGGTTCGGTTCGGTTGTGGCACAACAAGAATTCGAGTGGGGGTGCCGTGTGCGTAAAATGTCGAACGCCGAACGCCGAACGCCGAACGCCGAACGCCGACTTAGCGGATGTGGAGTGTGGAATGTAGAGTGTCGGGTATGGTGTGTGGATGAGTGGTTAGTGGGTGCTAGAAATGGCAAAAGATTCCCAGACCGGGACTCGAACCCGGGTCTGCTGGGTGAGAGCCAGCTATCCTAACCACCTAGACTATCTGGGAAGGCGAAAGTACACACACATCAACGCATACCACAACCAAACAACACAATACACACACACAAAAACACAACACACACAAAACAAACACACGCTAAACAGCAACAACACAACAACACACACAACAAAACTACTACTACTCACAACCACACACCACACACACCACACACCTTACACCACACACCTTACACCACACTGCCACCACATAACACCTCCAAACACACACACAATCCTCACACACCGACACCGACACCGACACCGACACCGACACCGACACGACACGACACCGACGATCTATCCTTATGTCGGTCAATCTACTATGCCCACCCATCCTTCATTTGCGCGTACACACACGCTCGCTTTCTGCCGATGTATCGCTCTATTCGTGTATTGGTGTGAATGTATAGTCCGCAGCACTTGCTCTCTCTCTCTCTCTCTCTCTCTCTCTCTCTCCATCTGTCTTTCTATCTATCTTTCTATCAAAATAGATCTGTGTCTGTGGCCTGCGGCTTTCCGTCACCGAGTAAAGAGGGTATAGCAGAAGTATGGCCTTCACTTCTTTTTTGTTTGTTTCTCTTGTTGTTGCTTCACATATTTCTGCTTCTCCTTGTTTTGTTTTGCTTTTGTGTTTTTTGTACTCTACATGGAGGTGCGGCATGCATCTGTATCTCTGCGTGTCGATGGTATCTGATGAGTAGCAGAGCAGTTGGTGCTGTAGTGGGTCACGTGAAGCGAGTGTCCAACAACAAGAGCAACGGACAGATAACCTGGCTGGCTATGACGGACGGCAGGAGATCGCACTCGCGCGTCGCCTCCTCGCTTCGGTGTATTGTGAGTGCGAGTGTATTGTGCTCGGCATGGCATGGTAGGTGGGTGTGAGGATGGTTGGTCTGATTGAAGTGGAAGATCTGCTGGACAGATCGAAGCTATGATTTTGATTGTGACAGGAGGTGGGCTGTGTGACTGTACACTACGAGTCAATGGCTGGCTGTAGGTGCATGGGTGTGTTGCGTTGAGTTGGTTGGTTCGGTTCGGTTCGGTTCGGTTCGGTTCGGTTCGGTTCGGTTGTGGCACAACAAGAATTCGAGTGGGGGTGCCGTGTGCGTAAAATGTCGAACGCCGAACGCCGACTTAGCGGATGTGGAGTGTGGAATGTAGAGTGTCGGGTATGGTGTGTGGATGAGTGGTTAGTGGGTGCTAGAAATGGCAAAAGATTCCCAGACCGGGACTCGAACCCGGGTCTGCTGGGTGAGAGCCAGCTATCCTAACCACCTAGACTATCTGGGAAGGCGAAAGTACACACACATCAACGCATACCACAACCAAACAACACAATACACACACACAAAAACACAACACACACAAAACAAACACACGCTAAACAGCAACAACACAACAACACACACAACAACAACTACTACTACTCACAACCACACACCACACACACCACACACCTTACACCACACACCTTACACCACACTGCCACCACATAACACCTCCAAACACACACACAATCCTCGACACCGACACCGACGACACCGACGATCTATCCTTATGTCGGTCAATCTACTATGCCCACCCATCCTTCATTTGCGCGTACACACACGCTCGCTTTCTGCCGATGTATCGCTCTATTCGTGTATTGGTGTGAATGTATAGTCCGCAGCACTTGCTCTCTCTCTCTCTCTCTCTCTCTCTCTCTCTCTCTCTCTCTCTCTCTCTCTCTCTCTCTCTATCTTCTATCTATCTTTCTATCAAAATAGATCTGTGTCTGTGGCCTGCGGCTTTCCGTCACCGAGTAAAGAGGGTATAGCAGAAGTATGGCCTTCACTTCTTTTTTGTTTGTTTCTCTTGTTGTTGCTTCACATATTTCTGCTTCTCCTTGTTTTGTTTTGCTTTTGTGTTTTTTGTACTCTACATGGAGGTGCGGCATGCATCTGTATCTCTGCGTGTCGATGGTATCTGATGAGTAGCAGAGCAGTTGGTGCTGTAGTGGGTCACGTGAAGCGAGTGTCCAACAACAAGAGCAACGGACAGATAACCTGGCTGGCTATGACGGACGGCAGGAGATCGCACTCGCGCGTCGCCTCCTCGCTTCGGTGTATTGTGAGTGCGAGTGTATTGTGCTCGGCATGGCATGGTAGGTGGGTGTGAGGATGGTTGGTCTGATTGAAGTGGAAGATCTGCTGGACAGATCGAAGCTATGATTTTGATTGTGACAGGAGGTGGGCTGTGTGACTGTACACTACGAGTCAATGGCTGGCTGTAGGTGCATGGGTGTGTTGCGTTGAGTTGCGTTGGTTCGGTTCGGTTCGGTTCGGTTGTGGCACAACAAGAATTCGAGTGGGGGTGCCGTGTGCGTAAAATGTCGAACGCCGAACGCCGAACGCCGAACGCCGAACGCCGACTTAGCGGATGTGGAGTGTGGAATGTAGAGTGTCGGGTATGGTGTGTGGATGAGTGGTTAGTGGGTGCTAGAAATGGCAAAAGATTCCCAGACCGGGACTCGAACCCGGGTCTGCTGGGTGAGAGCCAGCTATCCTAACCACCTAGACTATCTGGGAAGGCGAAAGTACACACACATCAACGCATACCACAACCAAACAACACAATACACACACACAAAAACACAACACACACAAAACAAACACACGCTAAACAGCAACAACACAACAACACACACAACAACAACTACTACTACTCACAACCACACACCACACACACCACACACCTTACACCACACACCTTACACCACACTGCCACCACATAACACCTCCAAACACACACACAATCCCGACACCGACACCGACACCGACGATCTATCCTTATGTCGGTCAATCTACTATGCCCACCCATCCTTCATTTGCGCGTACACACACGCTCGCTTTCTGCCGATGTATCGCTCTATTCGTGTATTGGTGTGAATGTATAGTCCGCAGCACTTGCTCTCTCTCTCTCTCTCTCTCTCTCTCTCTCTCTCTCTCTCTCCATCTGTCTTTCTATCTATCTTTCTATCAAAATAGATCTGTGTCTGTGGCCTGCGGCTTTCCGTCACCGAGTAAAGAGGGTATAGCAGAAGTATGGCCTTCACTTCTTTTTTGTTTGTTTCTCTTGTTGTTGCTTCACATATTTCTGCTTCTCCTTGTTTTGTTTTGCTTTTGTGTTTTTTGTACTCTACATGGAGGTGCGGCATGCATCTGTATCTCTGCGTGTCGATGGTATCTGATGAGTAGCAGAGCAGTTGGTGCTGTAGTGGGTCACGTGAAGCGAGTGTCCAACAACAAGAGCAACGGACAGATAACCTGGCTGGCTATGACGGACGGCAGGAGATCGCACTCGCGCGTCGCCTCCTCGCTTCGGTGTATTGTGAGTGCGAGTGTATTGTGCTCGGCATGGCATGGTAGGTGGGTGTGAGGATGGTTGGTCTGATTGAAGTGGAAGATCTGCTGGACAGATCGAAGCTATGATTTTGATTGTGACAGGAGGTGGGCTGTGTGACTGTACACTACGAGTCAATGGCTGGCTGTAGGTGCATGGGTGTGTTGCGTTGAGTTGCGTTGGTTCGGTTCGGTTCGGTTCGGTTCGGTTGTGGCACAACAAGAATTCGAGTGGGGGTGCCGTGTGCGTAAAATGTCGAACGCCGAACGCCGAACGCCGAACGCCGAACGCCGACTTAGCGGATGTGGAGTGTGGAATGTAGAGTGTCGGGTATGGTGTGTGGATGAGTGGTTAGTGGGTGCTAGAAATGGCAAAAGATTCCCAGACCGGGACTCGAACCCGGGTCTGCTGGGTGAGAGCCAGCTCTCCTAACCACCTAGACTATCTGGGAAGGCGAAAGTACACACACATCAACGCATACCACAACCAAACAACACAATACACACACACAAAAACACAACACACACAAAACAAACACACGCTAAACAGCAACAACACAACAACACACACAACAACAACTACTACTACTCACAACCACACACCACACACACCACACACCTTACACCACACACCTTACACCACACTGCCACCACATAACACCTCCAAACACACACAATCCTCACACACCGACACCGACACGACACCGACACCGACACCGACACCGACGATCTATCCTTATGTCGGTCAATCTACTATGCCCACCCATCCTTCATTTGCGCGTACACACACGCTCGCTTTCTGCCGATGTATCGCTCTATTCGTGTATTGGTGTGAATGTATAGTCCGCAGCACTTGCTCTCTCTCTCTCTCTCTCTCTCTCTCTCTCTCTCTCTCTCTCTCCATCTGTCTTTCTATCTATCTTTCTATCAAAATAGATCTGTGTCTGTGGCCTGCGGCTTTCCGTCACCGAGTAAAGAGGGTATAGCAGAAGTATGGCCTTCACTTCTTTTTTGTTTGTTTCTCTTGTTGTTGCTTCACATATTTCTGCTTCTCCTTGTTTTGTTTTGCTTTTGTGTTTTTTGTACTCTACATGGAGGTGCGGCATGCATCTGTATCTCTGCGTGTCGATGGTATCTGATGAGTAGCAGAGCAGTTGGTGCTGTAGTGGGTCACGTGAAGCGAGTGTCCAACAACAAGAGCAACGGACAGATAACCTGGCTGGCTATGACGGACGGCAGGAGATCGCACTCGCGCGTCGCCTCCTCGCTTCGGTGTATTGTGAGTGCGAGTGTATTGTGCTCGGCATGGCATGGTAGGTGGGTGTGAGGATGGTTGGTCTGATTGAAGTGGAAGATCTGCTGGACAGATCGAAGCTATGATTTTGATTGTGACAGGAGGTGGGCTGTGTGACTGTACACTACGAGTCAATGGCTGGCTGTAGGTGCATGGGTGTGTTGCGTTGAGTTGCGTTGGTTCGGTTCGGTTCGGTTCGGTTCGGTTCGGTTCGGTTCGGTTGTGGCACAACAAGAATTCGAGTGGGGGTGCCGTGTGCGTAAAATGTCGAACGCCGAACGCCGACTTAGCGGATGTGGAGTGTGGAATGTAGAGTGTCGGGTATGGTGTGTGGATGAGTGGTTAGTGGGTGCTAGAAATGGCAAAAGATTCCCAGACCGGGACTCGAACCCGGGTCTGCTGGGTGAGAGCCAGCTATCCTAACCACCTAGACTATCTGGGAAGGCGAAAGTACACACACATCAACGCATACCACAACCAAACAACACAATACACACACACAAAAACACAACACACACAAAACAAACACACGCTAAACAGCAACAACACAACAACACACACAACAACAACTACTACTACTCACAACCACACACCACACACACCACACACCTTACACCACACACCTTACACCACACTGCCACCACATAACACCTCCAAACACACACACAATCCTCACACCGACACCGACACCGACACCGACACCGACGATCTATCCTTATGTCGGTCAATCTACTATGCCCACCCATCCTTCATTTGCGCGTACACACACGCTCGCTTTCTGCCGATGTATCGCTCTATTCGTGTATTGGTGTGAATGTATAGTCCGCAGCACTTGCTCTCTCTCTCTCTCTCTCTCTCTCTCTCTCTCTCTCTCTCTCTCTCTCTCTCTCTCTCTCTCTCTGTCTTTCTATCTATCTTTCTATCAAAATAGATCTGTGTCTGTGGCCTGCGGCTTTCCGTCACCGAGTAAAGAGGGTATAGCAGAAGTATGGCCTTCACTTCTTTTTTGTTTGTTTCTCTTGTTGTTGCTTCACATATTTCTGCTTCTCCTTGTTTTGTTTTGCTTTTGTGTTTTTTGTACTCTACATGGAGGTGCGGCATGCATCTGTATCTCTGCGTGTCGATGGTATCTGATGAGTAGCAGAGCAGTTGGTGCTGTAGTGGGTCACGTGAAGCGAGTGTCCAACAACAAGAGCAACGGACAGATAACCTGGCTGGCTATGACGGACGGCAGGAGATCGCACTCGCGCGTCGCCTCCTCGCTTCGGTGTATTGTGAGTGCGAGTGTATTGTGCTCGGCATGGCATGGTAGGTGGGTGTGAGGATGGTTGGTCTGATTGAAGTGGAAGATCTGCTGGACAGATCGAAGCTATGATTTTGATTGTGACAGGAGGTGGGCTGTGTGACTGTACACTACGAGTCAATGGCTGGCTGTAGGTGCATGGGTGTGTTGCGTTGAGTTGCGTTGGTTCGGTTCGGTTCGGTTCGGTTCGGTTCGGTTCGGTTCGGTTGTGGCACAACAAGAATTCGAGTGGGGGTGCCGTGTGCGTAAAATGTCGAACGCCGAACGCCGAACGCCGAACGCCGAACGCCGACTTAGCGGATGTGGAGTGTGGAATGTAGAGTGTCGGGTATGGTGTGTGGATGAGTGGTTAGTGGGTGCTAGAAATGGCAAAAGATTCCCAGACCGGGACTCGAACCCGGGTCTGCTGGGTGAGAGCCAGCTATCCTAACCACCTAGACTATCTGGGAAGGCGAAAGTACACACACATCAACGCATACCACAACCAAACAACACAATACACACACACAAAAACACAACACACACAAAACAAACACACGCTAAACAGCAACAACACAACAACACACACAACAACAACTACTACTACTCACAACCACACACCACACACACCACACACCTTACACCACACACCTTACACCACACTGCCACCACATAACACCTCCAAACACACACACAATCCTCACACCGACACCGACACCGACACCGACACCGACACCGACACCGACACCGACGATCTATCCTTATGTCGGTCAATCTACTATGCCCACCCATCCTTCATTTGCGCGTACACACACGCTCGCTTTCTGCCGATGTATCGCTCTATTCGTGTATTGGTGTGAATGTATAGTCCGCAGCACTTGCTCTCTCTCTCTCTCTCTCTCTCTCTCTCTCTCTCTCTCTCTCTCTCTCTCTCTCCATCTGTCTTTCTATCTATCTTTCTATCAAAATAGATCTGTGTCTGTGGCCTGCGGCTTTCCGTCACCGAGTAAAGAGGGTATAGCAGAAGTATGGCCTTCACTTCTTTTTTGTTTGTTTCTCTTGTTGTTGCTTCACATATTTCTGCTTCTCCTTGTTTTGTTTTGCTTTTGTGTTTTTTGTACTCTACATGGAGGTGCGGCATGCATCTGTATCTCTGCGTGTCGATGGTATCTGATGAGTAGCAGAGCAGTTGGTGCTGTAGTGGGTCACGTGAAGCGAGTGTCCAACAACAAGAGCAACGGACAGATAACCTGGCTGGCTATGACGGACGGCAGGAGATCGCACTCGCGCGTCGCCTCCTCG
This sequence comes from Pythium insidiosum, assembly GCA_022836835.1. Taxonomy (NCBI): domain Eukaryota; phylum Oomycota; class Peronosporomycetes; order Pythiales; family Pythiaceae; genus Pythium; species Pythium insidiosum. The sequence continues at coordinate 1,594,857 of JAKVDI010000001.1, forward strand.
CTTCGGTGTATTGTGAGTGCGAGTGTATTGTGCTCGGCATGGCATGGTAGGTGGGTGTGAGGATGGTTGGTCTGATTGAAGTGGAAGATCTGCTGGACAGATCGAAGCTATGATTTTGATTGTGACAGGAGGTGGGCTGTGTGACTGTACACTACGAGTCAATGGCTGGCTGTAGGTGCATGGGTGTGTTGCGTTGAGTTGCGTTGGTTCGGTTCGGTTCGGTTCGGTTCGGTTCGGTTCGGTTCGGTTCGGTTCGGTTCGGTTGTGGCACAACAAGAATTCGAGTGGGGGTGCCGTGTGCGTAAAATGTCGAACGCCGAACGCCGACTTAGCGGATGTGGAGTGTGGAATGTAGAGTGTCGGGTATGGTGTGTGGATGAGTGGTTAGTGGGTGCTAGAAATGGCAAAAGATTCCCAGACCGGGACTCGAACCCGGGTCTGCTGGGTGAGAGCCAGCTATCCTAACCACCTAGACTATCTGGGAAGGCGAAAGTACACACACATCAACGCATACCACAACCAAACAACACAATACACACACACAAAAACACAACACACACAAAACAAACACACGCTAAACAGCAACAACACAACAACACACACAACAACAACTACTACTACTCACAACCACACACCACACACACCACACACCTTACACCACACACCTTACACCACACTGCCACCACATAACACCTCCAAACACACACACAATCCTCACACCGACACCGACACCGACACCGACACCGACACCGACGATCTATCCTTATGTCGGTCAATCTACTATGCCCACCCATCCTTCATTTGCGCGTACACACACGCTCGCTTTCTGCCGATGTATCGCTCTATTCGTGTATTGGTGTGAATGTATAGTCCGCAGCACTTGCTCTCTCTCTCTCTCTCTCTCTCTCATCTCTCTCTCTCTCTCTCTCTCTCTCTCTCTCTCTCCATCTGTCTTTCTATCTATCTTTCTATCAAAATAGATCTGTGTCTGTGGCCTGCGGCTTTCCGTCACCGAGTAAAGAGGGTATAGCAGAAGTATGGCCTTCACTTCTTTTTTGTTTGTTTCTCTTGTTGTTGCTTCACATATTTCTGCTTCTCCTTGTTTTGTTTTGCTTTTGTGTTTTTTGTACTCTACATGGAGGTGCGGCATGCATCTGTATCTCTGCGTGTCGATGGTATCTGATGAGTAGCAGAGCAGTTGGTGCTGTAGTGGGTCACGTGAAGCGAGTGTCCAACAACAAGAGCAACGGACAGATAACCTGGCTGGCTATGACGGACGGCAGGAGATCGCACTCGCGCGTCGCCTCCTCGCTTCGGTGTATTGTGAGTGCGAGTGTATTGTGCTCGGCATGGCATGGTAGGTGGGTGTGAGGATGGTTGGTCTGATTGAAGTGGAAGATCTGCTGGACAGATCGAAGCTATGATTTTGATTGTGACAGGAGGTGGGCTGTGTGACTGTACACTACGAGTCAATGGCTGGCTGTAGGTGCATGGGTGTGTTGCGTTGAGTTGCGTTGGTTCGGTTCGGTTCGGTTCGGTTCGGTTCGGTTGTGGCACAACAAGAATTCGAGTGGGGGTGCCGTGTGCGTAAAATGTCGAACGCCGAACGCCGAACGCCGAACGCCGAACGCCGACTTAGCGGATGTGGAGTGTGGAATGTAGAGTGTCGGGTATGGTGTGTGGATGAGTGGTTAGTGGGTGCTAGAAATGGCAAAAGATTCCCAGACCGGGACTCGAACCCGGGTCTGCTGGGTGAGAGCCAGCTATCCTAACCACCTAGACTATCTGGGAAGGCGAAAGTACACACACATCAACGCATACCACAACCAAACAACACAATACACACACACAAAAACACAACACACACAAAACAAACACACGCTAAACAGCAACAACACAACAACACACACAACAACAACTACTACTACTCACAACCACACACCACACACACACACACCTTACACCACACACCTTACACCACACTGCCACCACATAACACCTCCAAACACACACACAATCCTCACACCGACACCGACACCGACACCGACACCGACACCGACACCGACGATCTATCCTTATGTCGGTCAATCTACTATGCCCACCCATCCTTCATTTGCGCGTACACACACGCTCGCTTTCTGCCGATGTATCGCTCTATTCGTGTATTGGTGTGAATGTATAGTCCGCAGCACTTGCTCTCTCTCTCTCTCTCTCTCTCTCTCTCTCTCTCTCTCTCTCTCTCTCCATCTGTCTTTCTATCTATCTTTCTATCAAAATAGATCTGTGTCTGTGGCCTGCGGCTTTCCGTCACCGAGTAAAGAGGGTATAGCAGAAGTATGGCCTTCACTTCTTTTTTGTTTGTTTCTCTTGTTGTTGCTTCACATATTTCTGCTTCTCCTTGTTTTGTTTTGCTTTTGTGTTTTTTGTACTCTACATGGAGGTGCGGCATGCATCTGTATCTCTGCGTGTCGATGGTATCTGATGAGTAGCAGAGCAGTTGGTGCTGTAGTGGGTCACGTGAAGCGAGTGTCCAACAACAAGAGCAACGGACAGATAACCTGGCTGGCTATGACGGACGGCAGGAGATCGCACTCGCGCGTCGCCTCCTCGCTTCGGTGTATTGTGAGTGCGAGTGTATTGTGCTCGGCATGGCATGGTAGGTGGGTGTGAGGATGGTTGGTCTGATTGAAGTGGAAGATCTGCTGGACAGATCGAAGCTATGATTTTGATTGTGACAGGAGGTGGGCTGTGTGACTGTACACTACGAGTCAATGGCTGGCTGTAGGTGCATGGGTGTGTTGCGTTGAGTTGCGTTTCGGTTCGGTTCGGTTCGGTTCGGTTCGGTTCGGTTCGGTTCGGTTGTGGCACAACAAGAATTCGAGTGGGGGTGCCGTGTGCGTAAAATGTCGAACGCCGAACGCCGAACGCCGAACGCCGAACGCCGACTTAGCGGATGTGGAGTGTGGAATGTAGAGTGTCGGGTATGGTGTGTGGATGAGTGGTTAGTGGGTGCTAGAAATGGCAAAAGATTCCCAGACCGGGACTCGAACCCGGGTCTGCTGGGTGAGAGCCAGCTATCCTAACCACCTAGACTATCTGGGAAGGCGAAAGTACACACACATCAACGCATACCACAACCAAACAACACAATACACACACACAAAAACACAACACACACAAAACAAACACACGCTAAACAGCAACAACACAACAACACACACAACAACAACTACTACTACTCACAACCACACACCACACACCACACACCTTACACCACACACCTTACACCACACTGCCACACAACACTCCAAACAACACACTCCACACCACACACAACCCGACACCGACACCGACACCGACACCGACGATCTATCCTTATGTCGGTCAATCTACTATGCCCACCCATCCTTCATTTGCGCGTACACACACGCTCGCTTTCTGCCGATGTATCGCTCTATTCGTGTATTGGTGTGAATGTATAGTCCGCAGCACTTGCTCTTCTCTTCTCTCTCTCTCTCTCTCTCTCTCTCTCTCTCTCTCCATCTGTCTTTCTATCTATCTTTCTATCAAAATAGATCTGTGTCTGTGGCCTGCGGCTTTCCGTCACCGAGTAAAGAGGGTATAGCAGAAGTATGGCCTTCACTTCTTTTTTGTTTGTTTCTCTTGTTGTTGCTTCACATATTTCTGCTTCTCCTTGTTTTGTTTTGCTTTTGTGTTTTTTGTACTCTACATGGAGGTGCGGCATGCATCTGTATCTCTGCGTGTCGATGGTATCTGATGAGTAGCAGAGCAGTTGGTGCTGTAGTGGGTCACGTGAAGCGAGTGTCCAACAACAAGAGCAACGGACAGATAACCTGGCTGGCTATGACGGACGGCAGGAGATCGCACTCGCGCGTCGCCTCCTCGCTTCGGTGTATTGTGAGTGCGAGTGTATTGTGCTCGGCATGGCATGGTAGGTGGGTGTGAGGATGGTTGGTCTGATTGAAGTGGAAGATCTGCTGGACAGATCGAAGCTATGATTTTGATTGTGACAGGAGGTGGGCTGTGTGACTGTACACTACGAGTCAATGGCTGGCTGTAGGTGCATGGGTGTGTTGCGTTGAGTTGCGTTGGTTCGGTTCGGTTCGGTTCGGTTCGGTCGGTTCGGTTCGGTTCGGTTGTGGCACAACAAGAATTCGAGTGGGGGTGCCGTGTGCGTAAAATGTCGAACGCCGAACGCCGAACGCCGAACGCCGAACGCCGACTTAGCGGATGTGGAGTGTGGAATGTAGAGTGTCGGGTATGGTGTGTGGATGAGTGGTTAGTGGGTGCTAGAAATGGCAAAAGATTCCCAGACCGGGACTCGAACCCGGGTCTGCTGGGTGAGAGCCAGCTATCCTAACCACCTAGACTATCTGGGAAGGCGAAAGTACACACACATCAACGCATACCACAACCAAACAACACAATACACACACACAAAAACACAACACACACAAAACAAACACACGCTAAACAGCAACAACACAACAACACACACAACAACAACTACTACTACTCACAACCACACACCACACACACCACACACTTACACCACACACCTTACACCACTTACACCACACTGCCACCACATAACACCTCCAAACACCCACACACCACACCGACACCGACACCGACACCGACGATCTATCCTTATGTCGGTCAATCTACTATGCCCACCCATCCTTCATTTGCGCGTACACACACGCTCGCTTTCTGCCGATGTATCGCTCTATTCGTGTATTGGTGTGAATGTATAGTCCGCAGCACTTGCTCTCTCTCTCTCTCTCTCTCTCTCTCTCTCCATCTGTCTTTCTATCTATCTTTCTATCAAAATAGATCTGTGTCTGTGGCCTGCGGCTTTCCGTCACCGAGTAAAGAGGGTATAGCAGAAGTATGGCCTTCACTTCTTTTTTGTTTGTTTCTCTTGTTGTTGCTTCACATATTTCTGCTTCTCCTTGTTTTGTTTTGCTTTTGTGTTTTTTGTACTCTACATGGAGGTGCGGCATGCATCTGTATCTCTGCGTGTCGATGGTATCTGATGAGTAGCAGAGCAGTTGGTGCTGTAGTGGGTCACGTGAAGCGAGTGTCCAACAACAAGAGCAACGGACAGATAACCTGGCTGGCTATGACGGACGGCAGGAGATCGCACTCGCGCGTCGCCTCCTCGCTTCGGTGTATTGTGAGTGCGAGTGTATTGTGCTCGGCATGGCATGGTAGGTGGGTGTGAGGATGGTTGGTCTGATTGAAGTGGAAGATCTGCTGGACAGATCGAAGCTATGATTTTGATTGTGACAGGAGGTGGGCTGTGTGACTGTACACTACGAGTCAATGGCTGGCTGTAGGTGCATGGGTGTGTTGCGTTGAGTTGCGTTGGTTCGGTTCGGTTCGGTTCGGTTCGGTTCGGTTCGGTTCGGTTCGGTTCGGTTGTGGCACAACAAGAATTCGAGTGGGGGTGCCGTGTGCGTAAAATGTCGAACGCCGAACGCCGAACGCCGAACGCCGAACGCCGACTTAGCGGATGTGGAGTGTGGAATGTAGAGTGTCGGGTATGGTGTGTGGATGAGTGGTTAGTGGGTGCTAGAAATGGCAAAAGATTCCCAGACCGGGACTCGAACCCGGGTCTGCTGGGTGAGAGCCAGCTATCCTAACCACCTAGACTATCTGGGAAGGCGAAAGTACACACACATCAACGCATACCACAACCAAACAACACAATACACACACACAAAAACACAACACACACAAAACAAACACACGCTAAACAGCAACAACACAACAACACACAACAACAACTACTACTACTCACAACCACACACCACACACACCACACACCTTACACCACACACCTTACACCACACTGCCACCACATAACACCTCCAAACACACACACAATCCTCACACCGACACCGACACCGACACCGACACCGACACGACACCGACGATCTATCCTTATGTCGGTCAATCTACTATGCCCACCCATCCTTCATTTGCGCGTACACACACGCTCGCTTTCTGCCGATGTATCGCTCTATTCGTGTATTGGTGTGAATGTATAGTCCGCAGCACTTGCTCTCTCTCTCTCTCTCTCTCTCTCTCTCCATCTGTCTTTCTATCTATCTTTCTATCAAAATAGATCTGTGTCTGTGGCCTGCGGCTTTCCGTCACCGAGTAAAGAGGGTATAGCAGAAGTATGGCCTTCACTTCTTTTTTGTTTGTTTCTCTTGTTGTTGCTTCACATATTTCTGCTTCTCCTTGTTTTGTTTTGCTTTTGTGTTTTTTGTACTCTACATGGAGGTGCGGCATGCATCTGTATCTCTGCGTGTCGATGGTATCTGATGAGTAGCAGAGCAGTTGGTGCTGTAGTGGGTCACGTGAAGCGAGTGTCCAACAACAAGAGCAACGGACAGATAACCTGGCTGGCTATGACGGACGGCAGGAGATCGCACTCGCGCGTCGCCTCCTCGCTTCGGTGTATTGTGAGTGCGAGTGTATTGTGCTCGGCATGGCATGGTAGGTGGGTGTGAGGATGGTTGGTCTGATTGAAGTGGAAGATCTGCTGGACAGATCGAAGCTATGATTTTGATTGTGACAGGAGGTGGGCTGTGTGACTGTACACTACGAGTCAATGGCTGGCTGTAGGTGCATGGGTGTGTTGCGTTGAGTTGCGTGTTGGTTCGGTTCGGTTCGGTTCGGTTCGGTTCGGTTCGGTTCGGTTGTGGCACAACAAGAATTCGAGTGGGGGTGCCGTGTGCGTAAAATGTCGAACGCCGAACGCCGAACGCCGAACGCCGAACGCCGACTTAGCGGATGTGGAGTGTGGAATGTAGAGTGTCGGGTATGGTGTGTGGATGAGTGGTTAGTGGGTGCTAGAAATGGCAAAAGATTCCCAGACCGGGACTCGAACCCGGGTCTGCTGGGTGAGAGCCAGCTATCCTAACCACCTAGACTATCTGGGAAGGCGAAAGTACACACACATCAACGCATACCACAACCAAACAACACAATACACACACACAAAAACACAACACACACAAAACAAACACACGCTAAACAGCAACAACACAACAACACACACAACAACAACTACTACTACTCACAACCACACACACCACACACACACACCACACACCTTACACCACACTGCCACCACATAACACCTCCAAACACAACCACAATCCTCACACGACACCGACACACGACACCGACGATCTATCCTTATGTCGGTCAATCTACTATGCCCACCCATCCTTCATTTGCGCGTACACACACGCTCGCTTTCTGCCGATGTATCGCTCTATTCGTGTATTGGTGTGAATGTATAGTCCGCAGCACTTGCTCTCTCTCTCTCTCTCTCTCTCTCTCCATCTGTCTTTCTATCTATCTTTCTATCAAAATAGATCTGTGTCTGTGGCCTGCGGCTTTCCGTCACCGAGTAAAGAGGGTATAGCAGAAGTATGGCCTTCACTTCTTTTTTGTTTGTTTCTCTTGTTGTTGCTTCACATATTTCTGCTTCTCCTTGTTTTGTTTTGCTTTTGTGTTTTTTGTACTCTACATGGAGGTGCGGCATGCATCTGTATCTCTGCGTGTCGATGGTATCTGATGAGTAGCAGAGCAGTTGGTGCTGTAGTGGGTCACGTGAAGCGAGTGTCCAACAACAAGAGCAACGGACAGATAACCTGGCTGGCTATGACGGACGGCAGGAGATCGCACTCGCGCGTCGCCTCCTCGCTTCGGTGTATTGTGAGTGCGAGTGTATTGTGCTCGGCATGGCATGGTAGGTGGGTGTGAGGATGGTTGGTCTGATTGAAGTGGAAGATCTGCTGGACAGATCGAAGCTATGATTTTGATTGTGACAGGAGGTGGGCTGTGTGACTGTACACTACGAGTCAATGGCTGGCTGTAGGTGCATGGGTGTGTTGCGTTGAGTTGCGTTGGTTCGGTTCGGTTCGGTTCGGTTCGGTTCGGTTGTGGCACAACAAGAATTCGAGTGGGGGTGCCGTGTGCGTAAAATGTCGAACGCCGAACGCCGAACGCCGAACGCCGAACGCCGACTTAGCGGATGTGGAGTGTGGAATGTAGAGTGTCGGGTATGGTGTGTGGATGAGTGGTTAGTGGGTGCTAGAAATGGCAAAAGATTCCCAGACCGGGACTCGAACCCGGGTCTGCTGGGTGAGAGCCAGCTATCCTAACCACCTAGACTATCGGGAAGGCGAAAGTACACACACATCAACGCATACCACAACCAAACAACACAATACACACACACAAAAACACAACACACACAAAACAAACACACGCTAAACAGCAACAACACAACAACACACACAACAACAACTACTACTACTCACAACCACACACCACACACACCACACACCTTACACCACACACCTTACACCACACTGCCACCACATAACACCTCCAAACACACACACAATCTCGACACCGACACCGACACCGACGATCTATCCTTATGTCGGTCAATCTACTATGCCCACCCATCCTTCATTTGCGCGTACACACACGCTCGCTTTCTGCCGATGTATCGCTCTATTCGTGTATTGGTGTGAATGTATAGTCCGCAGCACTTGTCTCTCTCTCTCTCTCTCTCTCTCTCTCTCTCTCTCTCTCTCTCTCCATCTGTCTTTCTATCTATCTTTCTATCAAAATAGATCTGTGTCTGTGGCCTGCGGCTTTCCGTCACCGAGTAAAGAGGGTATAGCAGAAGTATGGCCTTCACTTCTTTTTTGTTTGTTTCTCTTGTTGTTGCTTCACATATTTCTGCTTCTCCTTGTTTTGTTTTGCTTTTGTGTTTTTTGTACTCTACATGGAGGTGCGGCATGCATCTGTATCTCTGCGTGTCGATGGTATCTGATGAGTAGCAGAGCAGTTGGTGCTGTAGTGGGTCACGTGAAGCGAGTGTCCAACAACAAGAGCAACGGACAGATAACCTGGCTGGCTATGACGGACGGCAGGAGATCGCACTCGCGCGTCGCCTCCTCGCTTCGGTGTATTGTGAGTGCGAGTGTATTGTGCTCGGCATGGCATGGTAGGTGGGTGTGAGGATGGTTGGTCTGATTGAAGTGGAAGATCTGCTGGACAGATCGAAGCTATGATTTTGATTGTGACAGGAGGTGGGCTGTGTGACTGTACACTACGAGTCAATGGCTGGCTGTAGGTGCATGGGTGTGTTGCGTGAGTTGCGTTGGTTGTTCGTTCGGTTCGGTTCGGTTCGGTTCGGTTCGGTTCGGTTGTGGCACAACAAGAATTCGAGTGGGGGTGCCGTGTGCGTAAAATGTCGAACGCCGAACGCCGAACGCCGAACGCCGAACGCCGACTTAGCGGATGTGGAGTGTGGAATGTAGAGTGTCGGGTATGTGTGTGGATGAGTGTTTAGTGGGTGCTAGAAATGGCAAAAGATTCCCAGACCGGGACTCGAACCCGGGTCTGCTGGGTGAGAGCCAGCTATCCTAACCACCTAGACTATCTGGGAAGGCGAAAGTACACACACATCAACGCATACACACACACAACACAACACAACACACACACACAAAAAC